>CM057458.1:577795000-578117500 GCA_016271365.2 Neoceratodus forsteri | reverse complement strand
ATTGAAAATCTGCGTGCAAATATTACAAATTCGCAAACTTGCCAGCGCGCATAGGAACCGCGCAACGGCACTCCTAAAACAGTCATTTTTGGAATTTTTTCACTGAATTAACATAGCTATTTTAACACCTCTGCTTATGACCAGTGTCACTGTGATTTTCTTAATGTGTCCCATACATTGATTTCGCACAATCGACTGCACCATTGTGCGCTTCATGGGCGGAAACACTTTGTGGGCTAGATGAAAAATGACAGCTGTACTGCCCATAAGGAGGTGTGGTAAAATGGCAATGTTGAAAATCTGGAGTGAAAATATTGAAAATTGGCGACCTCACGAAAGGCAGTAGGAACCGCGTAACGCACGCCAGAAACAGTTATTTTTAGAAACTTTTTTCACCACCTCAAATAGGCTTTTTTGAGCCCACCTTATCAACACTGGCAGTGTCATTTCGTTAATCGGTCCCGAAAGGTGATTTCGCGCAGTGACTGCGAAATCACCCTTCAGGCCCAATTAACACCATGACAGTGACAGCATTCATGGGAAGGGGTCCCAAAAACCCCCATGTTGAAAATTTGATGCAAAAATTCCAAAAAATGCCCGAGATATGCAACAAAGTTGAAAAAAATCCTATCACATTATACAACCTACTGGCATTTCCTCAGTTCGCGGTCGGCTTTGAAGAGTGCAGATGTGTTCCCGGTCCACCAAAGATCGTCGCGTCAGACTCCTGAGGTAAGTATGAGGTGGGGGGTGGAGGCAGTGCGCAGGGTGGCTGGGAGAACGCCGAGGGAAGGTTGTTTTAATACAGGTTTTTTTTCTTTAAGGAAGACGATCGGACGCTTGCCACGCTGGGGTGGGCTCCCAGCATGGCAGCCAGAAGGCTGATTGGGGGTCTAGAGCCGACGGGGACGGCACCCCATCGCCACATCGGACTTGTGCCACGCTGGGTGGGCTCCCACCGTGGCAGCTGTAAGGCTGTTTGGGGCGCCCTGAGCTGACGGGTACTGGGCACCCCTGCTATTATAGGGACGAAGCGCCAGGTGGGCTCTCTGCGCACCTGGAAAGCTTTTTGGGGCAGCGTGGAGCCAACAGGGCATTGGGCACCCCTGTCGGGTATATACTATGCGCGGGGAGCGTTAGTGAGCACGCAATATGCATGTTGGGGGGGGGCTCTGCTCACTGAAGCGGAGCCTTCCCTTTCAACTGTATGCCACTGCATTTTCAACTGCTGTCAGACAGCTGGAGCAGTGATTGGAGCACTGTGACCGCACCTGCAAACACACTGACTGAACTGGAAGAGGCTGACACCTCTGGAAAACTCGGATGATGGCACTATGTTTCTTGCATATGCGTGCAAGCAAACATACAGGGTCAGGGTTATTTATGCAAATGAAAAGCACAGAAATAAAAGCATCCCCCCCCCCCCATGGAAAACAGCACTTTTTGGCAGATTGAATGGCAGGAGACTGATTAACAAATTCTACAGGTTACTTCTCCCATTTGCTATAGCAAACATGACAACATTTCTTTAAAGGATGAGACTGCTTCAAGTTTAGCACCGTCAAGGGTATTAAATAGGGGAGGAAAAGAAAGTTTGGCAAGCCTCTTAACAGGTACCACAAATCACAGACCATATTTTGGCATCAAGAGAGTTGGTTTGCCTTGAACCAGTACTGAATGTTATCAAAATCCAACTGCAGTCAGGAGGTAAGGCCATGGGGAGAGGAGCCAGAAGCAAAAAGAACCATCTTATCAGCATATATATGACTGGACACAAAGGGAGAGACAGAGGGTGCGTCGTTTAGGAAAATGGAAAAGAGAATTTGACCAGGACAGACCCCTGAGGGATGGCCGAGACAACGGGAAGAGAAGATGAAAAGGATTTACCTATCTGGACAGCTTGAGACCTACCTATGAGGTAGGAACAAAACCAATTGACAGAAGAGACAGAAAGGCCTGCAGCTTTTTTTTTTTTTTTGCATTATTTGTTTTTTCCACCCCCCCCCCGCCGTACAAGGGCCAATCACTCCTTCAGGCCCCTCAGAGGATCTTCCAAGCCTGGCAGTCTCCCAACGCCACCGCCCACACTGCAGCCTGCCCAGGTATCCCCGATGTATCCCTTCATCGGGCAGGTCCCTTACTTACGTCAGGGATGAGCCTTCTGGCCGTACTTCACGACCCTGGGTGCTGCTGAGGCGGCTGATAGAGGTCCAGGAGCCCAGAGCTGGAGATCCAGGGAGGCCGTCACCAGATCGGTCTTGGCACCATTTTCCCCAGAGAAGCGACGCACCACTGACATCACAGCAAGCGCCAGACATCCGTCGCTCCATAGACATCGTGGGTCGAGTGTCGCGCTGTACCCCCAGCATCTGTTAGGGGTCAACAGATGCAGACCGCATTTCTACCCTCCCTCCTGAAGGCGAGCAGTCGGTGGACACTCCTTTCCTTCTCCCCCTGGCCGGCCCTCCAGCAACAAGTGTCCATTCCCAAACCTGGGTCACCGGCGTCCCAGACGGAAATCCAGGCCTGCAGCTTTAGGTTTGTCCAGTAGGAGGGGATCCGCCACAGTGCTGAAAGCTTTAGCAAGATCAACAAAAATGGCAGAAGTCAACAGTCCCTTATCCATACATGTGAGAATGGAATCAGTCAGCCAAAGGAGGTAGAAGTGGAGTGGGATTTCCCGAAACCAGACTGGAAAAGGGTGAAAAAGGAGGAATTGTTGAGAAAGCAAGTAAGCAGAGAAAGAACAAGATGTTCCTGTAACTTAACCAAGGCAGGAAGGAGAGAAACAGGACGATAGTTACCAGGATAGGTAGGCTCACCACCTTTATGAACAGGTATGACCGCAGCAGTTTCCAGATGTTAGCAACAGTAGAAGAGGAGAAGGAGAGATTAAAAAGTAAGGTAATGGGAAGAGCAATGGCAGGTGCTGAGTGAAGAAGCAGCTTAGAATAGAGACCATCAGGACTGCCTCTCTTTAGTGCCTTTAGGGAAACATCAGGAGTATCGAGTAAGGAGAGAAGAAGGAGAAAGACGACAACAACAACAACAAGAGGTAATGAGCGGGGGTGGTGGAGGAAGGGACAAGAGAAAGGGCACAGGTACTAAAGTAAGAATAAAAAGAGTTGGCGACTGCAGAAGGGTTAAAACAAGGGAGGAGTCAATTGTTAGAGTGGGAGGGAAGACTGGGTTCTGAGGGAAGAGAATGGATAACCTTCCAAAACCTGGAGGGGTTATTTATGTTATTTTGGAAAGTGGAACTAAAATACTCAGACTTTGCAAGTCTGATGGCTTTGGTACAGGAGTTTCAAAGACTATGAAAGCATGTTGGGCTGGGGATGTTAAATTTGCACTTACCAGGTTTATGAGGTGTAGCACAAAGAAGAAAAAAATTATGGGGGGTACTATATTGAAAATTATAGGCAAAATGACCAAATTACGAGTAAAAGTTCAAAACACATTAGAAAAACCATTAACACTTACCTCTCTCAGTTCTCACTGGGCTTCAGAGCAGCAGATGTGCCGGTGGAAGCAAATTGATGCACTGTTGGATCGGTTAGGTAAGTGAGGGTGGTGGGGACTTGGGGTGGTGGGTGCTGAAGTTGTCGATGGATCATTTTCTTCTTTTCAGGTGAATGGAATGGAGTACTGGGTAAGCAATCGGGAGGTAGGTGGGCTAAACTGTAGAGGGTGGACTTTAGGAGGGCTGACTTTGGCAAGATGGGAGAGTGCTTCAGAAAAGCACTAGCTAACAGGCTAGAAGGAGGTGTGGAGCAACAATGGGGAATCATCAAAACTGCCATCACAGAGGCAACAAGCCTTTGTGTGAAGCAAATAAATCTAAACGAAAGAAAAAGCCACTATGGTTCTCAAAAGAGGTGGCTGTGAAAGTCAGGAAGAAAAAGATAGCATTCCGGAAGTATAAAGAAACACAGAAGGAGCAGGACAGAGAGCTGTACCAGTTAAGGCAGAATGAAGCAGGGAGGGAAGTCAGAATAGCAAAGGCCCAAACTGAGGAAAAGATAGCCAACCTAGTTAAGAAAGGGATAAACCTTTATAGGTACCCCCAGCGAAGTGAGAAAGACAAAGGGAGTTAAGTGAGGCTGGAATAGAAGGAACGTGGGTGGGCAGAGGGGACAGTGAAAAGCAGGACACTGAACGAATATTTCTGCTCAGTATTCACAAAAGAGGAGGGGAAGTGTCTAATCCAATTAATAGAAGCACTCTTGATTGGGGTGTCATCCCAGTCCTTTCAACAGAAGAAAGGGTTCTGCAAGAACTCCTAAATCTGAAGGTGGAGAAAGCAATGGGTCCTGATGGAATTCACCCCAGAATTCTAAAAGAATTAAGGGAGGAACTAGTGAAACCACTGGCAACGTTTTTTAATAAATCATGGGAGGATGGTGTGGTACCAGAGGACTGGAGGAAGGCAGATGTGATTCCCATTCACAAAAGTGGGACCAAGACAGAGGTAGGAAACTACAGACCTGTCAGTCTGACCTCTGTGGTAGGGAAAGTGATGGAGTTACTTCTGAAGCAAAGAATAGTCGAGTACCTAGAGGCCAGTGGAGCACAGGACCCAAGGGTGCATGGGTTCACAGTGGGAAGGTCATGTCAGATGAATCTAAATAGATTTCTTTGACTGGGTGACCAAAGTAGTAGACCAGGGAGGGGCTGTGGACATGGCCTACCTAGACTTTAGCAAGGCATTTGACACAGTCCCACACAAAACACATTAGTCAAATTAACCAGCCTGGAAGAGGGTCCCAGGGTGGTAGCCTGGGTAAAACATTGGCTGCACAACATGACACAGAAGGTAATTGTAAATGGAGTCCACTCTGAAGACAGGGGTTACTAGTGGGGCACCGCAGGGTTCAGTATTGGGTCCAGTCCTTTTTAATGTCATCAGTGACATTGCAGAGGGACTGGAAGGAAAAGTATGCCTTTTTGCTGATGACACAAAGATCTGCAACAGGGTTGACGACAAGGAGGCATGGAAAGGATGAAAAGGGACTTGCAAGCTTGGAGGAATGGTCAGAAGTATGGCAGCTAGATTCAATGCAGGAAGGTAATAATGCACCTGGGAAACAAGAACCCAGGGAAGAATACACAGTGGTGGGGAGGTAGCACAACAAAAAGGAAAGGGACCTGGGGGTAATACATCAGATGACTTTAAGGTTAGCAAGCAATGATGAGAAAGCATTAGGGAGGGCTGGGGTATACTGGGATGTATAGGGAGAGGCATCAGGCAGAAAACAGGAAGTTGTTATCCCTCTGTACAGACAGTTGGTGAGACCCCATCTGAGTATTGTGTCCAGTTCTGAGACCCCATCTCTGCAAGGACAGACAGGATAGAGGTAGTCCAGAGGAGGGCAACTAAAATGGTGCAGGGTCTACAAGAGAAGTCGATGAGGAGAGACTAAAGGAAGCTTAATATAAGCACCTGAGGAAAGAAGAGGGGGGACATTATAGAAACTTTTAAGTACCCCAGTGGAATCAACAAAGTCCAAGAGGGTATATCTTCAGAAAAGACGTGCAAGAACAAGGGGACAATTTAAAGATAGGAAACGGTTCAAGGGCAATGTGAGGAAGTATTATTTCACAGAGAGGGTAGTGGATGCATGGGATAGCCTTCTTGAGAAGGTTGTGGGTCTAAAACTATGGAAGAATCTCAAGAATGCATGGAGAGACATAAGGCAATTCTGTGTGGGGTAGGAAAGAAATAGGCTGTTGGTTAACTAGGATCTGCGGCCATCCTGTAGGTAGGGAAATGGGCAGACTAGATGGGCCAAGCGGTCCTTATCTGCCGGCCAAAGTCTATGTTTCTATGGTGGGACTGTTTTACAGGGAAGAATGTCGTACAGAAGTAAATCGAGTAAGTGAGCAGACTGAACTGCAGAGGGTGGGATTAATTTTACAGGGCATGGAGCACCAGCTATAACAGCAGTATGACAGGCTAAATTGCAGAGGGTAAATACAATGAAATACATTATATATATATATATATATATATATATATATATATATATATATATATATATATATACACATATACATATATATACACATATATATATACACACATACACATATATATACATATATATACACACACACACATATACATACATACACACATATACATACACACACACACACACACACACACACACACACACACACACACAACCTGGGAAAGTCATCAGATTGACTAGTTTTTTGGGGATGCCTAACACACTCCTCACCTGGTGGCACTATCCCCCCGCTTCAACTTAGTTTCATTAATTTGGATGCTATATATTTTTTTATTTATTAAATTCTCAGATTACAAATACCTTTGAGCAGAAACTGCCTATTTACAAAGGTTCCACGCCAAAGGATGAGGGTCAACATACATACAGAGGTAGTAAAAAGAATGCACAATAAACAACCAAAGCAACTAAAAGAAAAAATAAAGATATTCAGTTATAACATACTTTGAGATAATATTCATAAAACGAGCAGCTTGAGTAGGCAGCTGGCTGCGGTAACAATAAGAGACAGAGGGCACCATAGGCAGTTAGTATTGCAGGCATGCGACCTGGAGAGGAAGTTGGCAGGCTAATGGGCAATGTCCGATGGTGGTGGAAAATGTCTTGTACCAGTGGAGATGTGAAGCAGGAAAGGAGTCACAAGGAAGGCCCAGTGCCAGAGGGAATGAGATTGGGAAAGGGCAGGCTGTGAGACATGTGTGAGCTGGGAGGTGTTTAGAGAGATGTCTGTTCAGAGAAGCAGTCACATTGAATGGTAGAGGTGAGGTAAAGTTTGAGATTCCCTTTGAAGGGTCCAAGTGTAGTAGAGGAAAGTGCTTCTTTATTGAGGGGAATTGAACCATTGAGTGGCTCTATAGATAAGGACCACTGACCCATGGAGGTACGACATCTGGGAACCTGAAAGGTTAGAGATTGTGCACCACGTGTTTGTTGAGTGCCACTGTAGGTAGTAAGGAGTGAGCTAACACCAGGTGGCATGAGACCAAGGAGAATCTTTCTGGTAAGTAAGCACGTCTGGTATTGTATTCTGTTGTGAGGGGCAGCCAGCTGGCCTGCATAGAGGTCATAGGTGTGAGTTTGTTGGGCTGCACCAGTCAGTAGTCTACAGGCTTTGTTGAGAGCAACTGACATCCCGGGAGGGCACTTGTTGAGGAAGAGCCACAGATGGCAAGGCCGAGTCAATGATAGAGGTGACAGAGCTGTAGATGGCTAGTTTAAGGGCATTCGCAGAGCACACAGTGCTTGTGTTTGTGTGTAGTAGTCCAATCCAGAGCATTGGCAGTCTTGGCAACAGTGTCAATATGCCGAGTGTAGGAGAGGGTACTATCCAGGGTAATACCAAGGTACTTGAACTCCTTGACATGTTCGGAGTGGGTTCCCAGCGTGGTTCTTGATGGTGAGGGACAGAGAGTTGTGCCTGCTCTGTCGGTTACAGAAGGACATGGCTTTAGTCTTGCTGTGGTTCAGGACAAGTTTGAGAACTGAACTAGTCTTTGATGTGACTGAAGTCGAGCTGCAGCTGGGATTCAAGGACTGTAATGTCATGGTGGCTGGAAAACAGGACTGCATCTGCTCATGATAGTAATATGTTTGGTGGCAGGCACTGGGGAGATTGTTGATGAAGAGGGAGAAGAGTAGAGGCCCAGAATAGATCCCTGGGGACGCCGAGGACCTGCTTTCATCCGAAGAGATCCCGCAATCCTTACACGTTGGATCTGATTATCAAGGTAGCTGGTGAACCATGGAAGAGCATCGCTGGAGATCCCAATGGAGGACAGTTGCTTGAGCAGTAGGGGTGGTTAACGGTGTCGAATGCCTTGGTAAGGTCTATAAATACTGCCACTCCACAATTCCCTTTGTCAAGCGTGGCATGGATGAAGGTTATAAATTCCAGTAGTGCAGTGGTGGTGCTGTGCCCTTTTCTGAAGCCATGCGGCTCTGGGCACTGTACATTGTACTTATCCAGGAATTGTTGGTCCGACACTATTCGCTTCCAGTGCTTTGATAGTGGATATATTAACTCAGATTTTGTTTCCAGGACCCCTGAGCCTTCCTTGCTCAAATGCAGCCTATCTTTACATACAGATCCCTTGTTCACCCAAGTTCTACACCCCCTCACATCTTTGTCCATACCCCATGGTTCCACACACTATTCCCCAGAAGGTTGTAATCTTCACTGAGCCCACAAGAGGACCATGTACACTGTATCAAAACATTTCCCTTTGGAGCTACTGTTTGCCACTGTTGGCACCTCGAATGGGGTTAGAGTGTGCCTGACTGTCCAGAGTTTTAAATTAGCCCTCAAAACATTTGTTTAGTTTAGCATTCCCAGATGAGTCCAACTGATGGGATTTTAGTCTTTAATACTGCTGAAATTTTAAGTTTTGTGCATGATTTTATATATCTTGATTTTAAATTGTTTTTTGTGTTTATTTATGTTGTATGTACAGCGCATTGTTCTCTGGAAAGGAGATTTTAAAAATAAAGTTGATTTGAGTTGAATGATTTGTGTTAAAATGCATTAGTACAACTCATGCAATTCCCTCACTTACAGTTGCCTTTCTGGGGGGACGGGGGGACGGCAAGCACTGTGCTCTCCAAGCAGGTTAGACTGCACAGGTGCACTCAAAGGAGTGCAGTCAATTTATATCTATAGGTAAACTCTGATGGAACTACAGAAACATTTGAGTGGAAACAAAATCCAAGACAGACACACGGAGAACAGACCCTCACTTGACCAGAGTAAGATTATCTTGATTTGTACTTAATGCCATTAACTATCCTTCCATACATTAGGATGCACATAAATTGTATTAGACATGTAGCACTCCTAACCACACTTTAAAATATGCTGTTCTATAATCTATATTTATTCAATGTATTCCACAATGTATATTCTGTTTCTATTACTCCCTTGTACTATGTATGTATCTCTCTAACCACTGTACCCAATTTTTACTGTATCCTGTCCTACCCAGGAACTACTTGTAAATCATCTTGCTCAATGGATCCTTTTCCTGATAAACTAACAAAATAAAAAATAGACTAAACTAGACCAGTGACTTGCCAGACCAGTGGCACTGAGGGTCGAGGTGCTGAACACTACATCTCACACCACACTGGGGACCTAGGCTCGGAGAGAGCTGGTAGCAGTGGGTTGACTGGGGAGAAGAGGATTGAGCGTCCGGACAACAGATCTCTCCTGAAAGGATGGGTTGATGACTCCCTGGCAGCAGCAATTCCCAGTGGAGACTAGGGGTACAACAGCTTGGGGGGAGCACAGGGGTGAGATGTCGGCAGATGTCCGTGAGGGGGGTGCAGGAGCATGCCCAGCTCACGCTGAATGTCACTGCACATCCACGCCTCTGGGGTCATGCACACATACAAGGAAACACCCCGGCGCCTGAGGAGCCTTCTCCACGCCCACTGCCTGACCTCGCCTTCACCCGATCCAGATATCCCTTGGCCTGCACCAGAGCTCACCCACTGGACTAAAATTGAAGGAGCACCCAAGGTAGGCGAGGGCAGCCCCGTCCTGAGGGGGAAGGAAGAAGAAGAATCAGCATTTATATAGTGCTTTTCATACAGTGTATCCCAAAGTGCTTTACAAGCAACACTAGACTGGTAGTGAAGTGACTGAATGTGTCGTGGCGGCCATATCGCACATCAATACCCATAAACAGCCTAGCTTGGACAACTGCATGAACCGGTTTTATGGGAAGAGGAATGTTGTCCAGGACACAGAGAATGTCCAACTCTTTGCAAAGAATGCCCTGGGTTCTTTTACTTCCACCTGACACTCATCAGGACAGCACTAGGATGGGTAGAAGGGACCTTGGTTTCACGTCTCATCTGAAGGACAGCACACCCTAGCAGTACAGCACCTCAATACTGCACTCAGGTGCCAGCGCTTTAGGTACGAGTCATCCCGACAACCTTCTGGTCCAGAGGCAGTTGTGCTACCAACTGAGCCACGCCTGAGACACAAGTCAGGGGCCCATCAGGAGGAGGACTCGGATGCTAGGTCGAGGTTCCAGGGGTGATCCAGGGCCGAAGGGAGGTATCAGACAGGGCAGAATACAGAGGTGTCTCCTGAGAGATGCCTCAGGATCCCCAAAAGGGGGGAGGGGGGACAAAACACACTAGACCAGTGATCACTCGGGCTGCCTAGCTCCACAAATTGAAAACACACAGAAACACGCACTTGAGAAAGCAAAACTGGGAGACACATTAGAAATTAAATCTGCATCCTACGCCATTAACTGCAGTACAAAATGGTGCATTTTCTCTCTCTTCAGAAAACCTGTCAGAGAAGCTCCTTTAATGCATGTGCCAGTGTTTACATGTATCTATATTTTACTATTTTGAAATGTTATTTTTTCCTATAAACATGTTTGAGCATATTGATTTACAAAATGTATATAATATCCATTAATTTATATTTTAAATTGCTGATTGTACAATATTTGCAGTGATCTTCCAAGTAAGCAATAATACCAGATAGGGTGAGTGGTACAGGGCTATACCAGACTGCCCAGGGGTGTAATGATGCATGACACTGCAGGCAGAAGGCCTTATAGCCCTGGAAGATCTGACACCAATGCCGCCCACCCTGGAGGGTACTATTATGCTTAGAAAATTGGTTACATGTGACATTTTCATGTATTAAAAAATATACATATTTAAAAATGAGTAAAATCCACTGAAACTCACTTTTCAGGTAAGTAGTCCCTCCACTGATACATCTGCCAGTAGAGGCACTACTGTGACAGCTTTTACTGTAATCTGACAATTCTCTTTATGGCGTCTTCTACCCCCAAGCCACTGGCCAATTGTAAGTGTAGACTGCTAAGAAAAAGCTAGTCATCATTATTGCTATGAGAAGTGCTTTATTTGGCTTGCTACCTGAGGAACCCAAAGGGAGACAGAAGCACAGCCAACAACATATGCCATGATCAGGCAAGAGCTTATTGCATACAGTCAAGGATGACTAGAAAGGCAAGCGGGAAATCTGGAGAGGCCCCTGTGATTAGATGCATCAGGTTACTTTTTTTTTCGTCGTCGTTGAAATGAAATGTTACAGCTTCTTTTTGCCGAGTAGAGAAAATAGCCAGACAAACAGGGTACCGCGCAGTGAGTGAGGGCAGAGCTGGAGTGATGGTGGTAATCACGGGACTGGGAAGGCAGTGAGTAAGGTTGGGTGGAACTGTGACGGTGCTACAGTTGTGAGACTGCAATTTACAATAGGGGCAGATGCTAGGAACATTATTAGACGGCAGCATAAATGTCAACTGCAGCGGTGAGCAGAGGGATAGATGAAGGTACTCATTAGTTATGTAGTACTGTGGTTTAAACATCCACAGCTCTGTGACTTCCAGTGACATGCCGCAGTAACAGCTTAGCTGCACAGCTCTGCTAGAGACTGCTTCACAACCTCCAAACGTTACTTTTTCAGCAGAACCCCCCGCCAGCCTGCCGCACAACAGTAGCTGCATGCCGCCTGTGACAGACTTGGGCTGGGGCTGAGCATCCAACAGACTGTCGCTTTCTCCGGAGGGAAGGGATAGTGGCTCGGCGCTTGACTGACCCCAGGGGGACGCCTGAGGCACAAGCACCTAGCTATGTAGAGGGGAGGGGACGTGATGGAAGTCAGTGGCTACGCCTGACGTTGAGGCGCGTTGAGAAAATGGAAAATACCCTGGTTCGGCTCCCTGGAGACTGACCCTGGCAACAGTGACTTGGGACTGGAAAAGCTCCGTAGTGTGTCTGCCACCATTTGAACGTAGGATGGAGGAGTCTGGGCTTTACCTCACTCGAGGGTAATCCAAGGGATGAAAAAAGGAGGACACATGCAGGAGTGGATAGTCCACCGATCTCCGGCGCAGCCTCAAACAGATGCCTAGGGAGTCCCTGAGAGAAGAGGCAGATAAACAGTAAGTGGAAAAAAAAAAAAAAAATCTGCAGCAGAACCCCTAACAACTGACATAGGAGGCATCTACAAACAATGAAGCACTCCAGCAGGTCATCATTACCGCAGAGTCCTTGAATGGGGAAGGCTGACCCAGGCCGGATCAGACAGCGAGTACTCAGTCCTCATGCTCTACCTGCCAGACCAAGAAAACATCCACACCAACAAACACCTGCACTCTGCACAAATAACTTGACGTTATGCTATCCGAATTATGAGGCTTCTGCACAGAAACTAAGCCAACTACAGTGGTACTTCACCCAGATGTCAACTCACCACAGTTCTATTTCAGGCAGAGGGTCACAGTGTCAGAGGTTAAATATGTAAAGAGTCTTTGGCAAAACTAGGGTTGGAGGAGATGGCACAGACATGAAAATCCTAGCCCTCACCCTAGACGAGATTGCCCATCCTATAATAAAGATCTTTAACTTGTCAATCAGGACAGCAAAATTTTCAAACAAATGGAAGACTGCACCAGTCACCCCAGTTCATAAGAGTGGTGCTAGGACTAATTACTTAAATTATCGATCCATTTCAATATTGCCCTCACTCGCCAAAGAATTGGAGCGTATTGTTTCAGATCAATTAGCAAACTACCTAACAAATATAACATACAGTGTCAGGAACAACACGGCGTCAGGAAAGCAAACAGCACCATGTCTGCACTCATGAGGCCGATTCCCACATGAATATACGCAACTCGCCGGCATATAGAGTTGGCGAGATGTCACTACGCTGGAGACCCTGCGCCATTCCAAGAGTGGCAGGGACCCAGCACTTAAGACATGCGGGTTACACCATGCAGAGGCCAACGCCACAGGTATGGCGAATAGCCCGTGATGTTGCAAGTCACAGCCGTTGCAGACAGCCCCCTGGAGCCCCCGCCCCAAACACCACAGCACACCAGGGGCATGGGGCAGTACAGGTGGCACAGGAGTCCGGGGGAACAATAGAAACGGACCCGGGGTCCCCGAAATTCAGGGGCATGGGGCATGGCTGTGATTGTGGGGGCATGGCACATCGGTAGCACTGCCGCAGCACTGGTGAGGTGGGCATCTGACGGATGGCACCGTCAGATGCCTCTTAGAGTAGAGCTCCCAGCTGCCCTAAGTTTGTTCCGCCAGTGTGGCACCTGGAATTGCAGCGGTGACATACAGCAGCCACCCTCTTGGAATAGGGCACAGTTGCTGCTGTAACCCACCCTTGCACTATGTTATTGCAGGCTGTAGTGTAGTGGGTGGTGTAACCCATGGTTGGTGTAACCTGCAGCGGACACTGCGCAAGGCGCCTCTTGGAATTGGGGCTGGCGTAACGCATGATGCAAGTCGTGGGTTATGCCAAGGGGTTTAGCGCATCTTGGCTTGCGCTGGCGTACACAGACTTGGAATTGGGCCCATAGAGCTTACCTGCTATTTATAGGAGGCCCTGGACAAAGGTAACCTAGCAGGGTCTATCTTCATATATCTCACTAAGGTTCGACACTTAACCATCAAATTTTCATAACCGAACTACTGGCCCCGAGGTTGTACGCCAGTAAGAGTGGCATGGTTTCAAACTACCTCACAAATAACAACATGTAAAATAAGCGGGCAATTCTCCTCGAATCCCTCAAGGAAGTGCTCAGCCCTCACTATTCAGCTTATTTATAAACTCCCTGCCAAAGGCCTGTCCTACTAACGTTACTGTATGCCAATAGCATGTTAATCTTTTCTAGGAGCAAACAACTGAGCCAACTGAAAAAGGAACTCCAAGACAGCTTACAAATGTTAGAACACTGGTTCCAACAATAAGCTACTGCTAAACTATAAATACAGGTTATTCACCTGTAACAGGAGTTCTAGGAATGGTACATGTTGTTCATCCACACCTACTGGCAGGTTCCTTGCCGCTTTAAATCTTGCCGGAAGGTCTTCAAGCTGGCTCCTCCCACCCACCCGGGTGGTAACTCTGCTCTGCCCCATGACGCCAGATCTAGCTCACTGGAAGCCAGGTTGTGTGTTGAAGCCGGGGAGGTCGGGTGGGTTGTGTGGATGAACAACATATTCCATTCCTAGAACTCCTGTTGCAGGTGAGTAACCTGCATTTCTAGGGATATGGATATGTTGTTCTATCCACACTTACTGGCAGACTCCTAGCAGTTCTCCAGGAGGAGGGATGCAAGGTGCACACCCCCTACTTAGGGAATAAGGACTGGAGAACAGAGGTCCCAAAAATCAGCATCCTGGCGCGACTCAAGGTCGATGTGGCAGTGGGTAATGAAGGTGTGTGCCGACTTCCAGGTAGCAGCCCTGCAGATTTCCTGGATAGGGACGTGCCCAGAAGCAGCCACCGAAGCAGCGGTATGGTGGGTAAAATGAGCTCTTATCCCTGTGGGAGGCTCCATGCCCGCCAACCAATAGCAGAGATGTATGCAGGTGACCCACCTGCTTATCATCCGCTTGGCAGCAGGTCTGCCAGGTGCGGCTTCAGCGTAGGTGACAAACAGCTGGCAAACCTCCTCCCGAACTTCAGCCATCCCCTTATAATAAGACAGCGCTCTTCTAGGGTCCAGAGTATGGAGCCTATATTGACCTCTGAAGTGTGATTGGGGTACAACACCGAGCAGAGTCAACACCTGGTTATGGTGAAACTCTGACATCACCTTCGGAAGGAATTTAAGGTGGGCGCGGGACAACCTTGTCGTGCTGAAGACCAGATAGGGCCTTCGATGGAAGCGCTGGAACTCTCCCATCCTTCTGGCTGACGCGATGATAGCCACAGAAGGCAGTTTTCCACGACAGGTGAGGAGAGATATGTCACACCTGTGCATCGGTCTGAATGGCTTGCCCACGAGCTAGCCAATACCAGCAGCAGATCCCACAGAGGTGAAGGTTCTCGCACCGGAGGGGATATGTGATCAAGGCCTTTGAAAAGCGCCCGACCACCTTTTTCTGTGCCACGACTGCTTTCCCGGCCCCACCGATAAGCAGGGATGGCTGCCAGTGCACCTTAAGGGTCGCCGACCAAAGCCCCTGCTGAGAACGGGACCATGGTAGTCCAGAATGCTGGCCAAGGAGCAGGAGGAAGGTCCAACCCTTATCCTGACACCAAATGGAGAATCTCTTCCATTTGAAGGCATAGCATTTCCTGGTCGACTCTTACAAGATGCCTCAACAACGCTGAGGACCTCATCGGAAAGACCCAAGGCCTGGAACTCTAGCCGCTCAGGAACCAGGCCGTCAGGTGCAGGGATTGAAGGTCTGGGTGGAGTACCTTCCCCTGGTTGACCGAGATCAGGTCCGGGCGGGCTGGAAGCCACCTCGGAAGCCTTGAGCTGAGGCTGAGGGGGATCTGGATACCAGAACTGGCGGGGCCAGTCTGGGGCTACCAGAATCACCTGCGCCTTGTCCCTCCTTGCCTTGAGAAGCACCTTGTGGATCAAGGGAAATGGGGGAAAAGGCGTAGAAGAGGCCACGGCCTCGAGAAGGCATCCCCCTGCAGCAAGCCCTGCTGAGGGGTGCGGGCATGAAACAGCCTCAGCTTCGCATTCTCCCTGGAGGCAAACAAGTCCACCTGAGGTGTGCCCCAGTGGGAGAACCGATTGTGTACTACCTCCGGCAGGAGAGACCACTCGTGAGATGCAGCACCTATCCAGCTTAGGGCATCGGCCACAGTGTTGGAGGCTCCCGCTACATGGATGGCCAGGAGATCCGCCTCCAGTCTGCTTATTAGGGACCAATTGCAGACAGCTTCCTTGCATAGGGGCAAGGAGTGCGTCCCGCCCTGGAGATTTAGGTAGTACATGGTCGTGGTATTGTCCGTCTGGACCTGGACCACTTGACCCCGTACAAATGGAGTGAAGGCGGTGACGGCTAGTCAGACCGCTCAAAGCTCCAGCAGGTTGATGTGGCATCGAGACTCCTGAGGGGACCAGAGGCCATGCGCTCTGTGCTCACCCAGATGGGCACCCCAACCCATCAGAGAGGCATCGGTCGTTAGAATGACCGTCGGCTCTGGGCAGACAAACGGGATGCCCTCCTGCAGATGAGCTGGAATGATCCACCACTGGAGAACTTTCCACATCTCCTGGGTCACCGCCACTGGCTGGTCCAGAGGACCGCAGCTGTGACCATTGGCGGGCCAGCCCTCATTGCAGGGGACACGTGCTAAAGGGGCCCAATCTGACCATGCTGCTGCAGGCCATGAGGCCCAGGAAGTCCGGCAGGGCGCACCAAGCAACCAGAAATGATTGGGCAAAGGAGGAAAAGAACCTCGCCCTGTCCTGGGGAGCCGTGCTCTGGCTCAAGAGAGTCTAGCTCTGCCCCGATGAATTGAATCACCTCGCGCTGGCTACAGTTCCGATTTGGCCTCGTTGGAGGAGGCCAATCTGAGAGCAGACCTTGAAGGGCCAGATCCCTGACTGCTCCAACTACAGCCTGGAGGGGCTGTAATCAGCCAGTAGTCCAGGTAAGGGTACACCTGGACCCTTCCGGCAGCAAGAATGCTGTCACCACTGCCATGTATTTGTGAAGACCCTGGGAGCTGGAGAGGCGAAAAGCATGGCCTGGACTCGTAAACGGACACCTCCGCTCTGAAGCAAAGGAATCGCTGGTCGGATGGACGATTGGGACGCGGAAAGAACGCGTCCCTGGGAGGTCTGAGAACAGAACCACACGCCTGCTCCAAGGATGGAATGATCTGTGCCAGAGTGACCATCCTGAAGGTTCAAGACCTAGGAACTTTTGTCTAGAATGGGTGCCAGCCCCCCGTCCGCTTGGGACCAGGAAATACCTGGACACAAACCCTGGGTCTGGTGGAGGATCTGCCACCTCCTTCGGGCGGAGCAGAGCAATGTCGCCTCAATGAGCAGACAGAGAGGCTGCGGGCCCCTAGCCCACCGGGGGGTGACGGCTCGATAGGGTGGAGCCTGCTCGAATTCCAGAGGCAGACCTTTCCCTACCACTTCCAACACCCAGCGGTCCGCGGTAACAGTGGACCAGGCAGGAAAGAAGTGGCGGAGCCGTCCCCCCATGGGGGGAGCCGGGGGTGACGAGGCTGGGGGGCGACACCCCTCAACCCGTCACTGGGCAGGCTTGGAGGAAGGACTGGCCAAGGGACCTTCTGGGCCTTTTCCTCCTGGCTTGCTGCTGGAGGAAACTGCAGGCTTGGCTTTTGGGGTACCAAGTGCGAGCCAGCAGGCCCTGATGCTGGTGTTGCTGGGCCGGACGTGCCACAGGGGCAGAAGGCCGAAAGGGCTTACGCTGCTGCTGGCAGCCTTTGTCCTTCTGGGCAGATGTGACCGGGTCCAAGGTGGCACTGGACCTCGATCCTCTGCAAGTGACCCTCCACCCCGGGACCGAACAAGTCGGTACCCAGGAAGGGAACATCTGCCAGCTTGTGCTGGGTATCAGCCGTGAAGGTGGAGATCTGCAGCCAAGCTCTGCGCGCATGGCCACTGTGGCCGCTACTGACCGGGCACAAGAGTTCCAATGTCAAGAGCAATTTGAGCTGTTGCTTTGCCACCGCCTCTTCCCTGATCCTGAACTGCTTGACCGTAGTCTGGAGGTCAGGCGGGAGATGAGGAAAATCACCTCATCCAGGGAGCCCAAAATGGCATGGGAAAAGTGTGCCATCAGTACGGCCGAACTGGCCTGATGAAGGCCTAAGGAGGACGCAGCGTAAACTTTACGCCCAGAGTAGTCCAGTTTCTTGAACTCTATCCGGTGGCTTGTCCACACTGAGCGTTTCTGGAGTGCTGGAAAACACTGTCAGCCACCAACCCCTCCGCAAAGGAGTGCTCCGAGAATCTGGAGAGTGAGCTGGTGGGAATGGCATACTTCCTGGCCATGCTGGCCAAGGGAGTTGGACAAGAAGACGGTCGCTGCCATAGCTCCAGGATCAGGCCAACAATGGCTTTGGCCACAGGAAAGGCCTCCGTAAGGGAATCCCCCCGGTCCAGTATCTCCATGAGAGGATACTTGGCCCGCTTTGACACGGGTTCGAGCTTCATCCCAGTGGATTCTGAGATGAGCCGAAGTAATCCCATGAATGAGGATGGGTTCTCATCCACTGACTGTCCCCCAGAGGACTCTAGGTCGAGAGGCCTGGAGAACAGGAAGAGTCAATGTCAGACTCCGAGGAGTCTGCAAACAGCTACCGAGGGCCTGAGCCACCCTCCACCTGCTGAGGGCGATCGGGAGTGAGAGTGACAGACAACCGATGGGGCAACCCATGACCTAACCGAGAATCCTTGGTCGGAGTCCCAGTTTTTGGTTGTGGAGGCGAGGGTTCCACCACGATGGGTGGTGCAGCTGGTTTCGGACGAAAAACTGGCGCGGCTTGGATCCTCAATGACCCACGAGAGTTGTTTGGTGCTCGGGTGCAGCCATATAAATGGCTGAGAAGACGACAGAGTTTGCTTGCTCCAGACAAAGGAGCTGCTGCCACATCCAGATCCTCGTGGCGCCAATGCAACTTGCGCAGAGCCTATCCTCGAGGGAGGGCGATGACAGGATAAGCGGCACCGCCCGCTTCCCTCGTGCCGAGACTGAGATTGTCAATGTCGGCAGGATCAGCTGGACCGAGAGGAGGTCCGAAAGAGACCGAGATCCTTGGCATTTCGAGGTAGGTCTGGAGGAGCAGGGAAACCCGCTTCTCCCTGCCAGGGACCTTAACCGGGACTCCAGCACAGGAGGCACGGCAAGTCCTCGGTTTCCACCGGGAAATCGGGGAAGATGGGCCGTCTGCTTCTCCAGTCGACAGCCCGTCTGACGGGTCAAGAAAAATCTCAACTGCATCGACTGGTGTCTCGGCCAGCTGACCTGACAGGGACACCGTGAAGCCAGCGGCCTTAGCCACAACCTCGACCGAAGTAGAGTGTCAACTATCCGGGGAGGGACCTCTCCCGCTCCCACGAACGTCGATGGTGGGACTTACCCTTTGAGTCCTTTTTCTTGGACTGAGAGGAGTGTCCCGATGGCCCATCTCCTTTAGTAGAGAGGGATTGACAAAGCTCCTTAAATGAGGCAGAGTAGGAGGAGCCCAAGGAGAGCGGGATAAATGCAACGACCAAGGAAGAAGATGTGGCCTGAGCCGCCTCCTCCTTGAGGGCGATCATTTGCTCAAGTTGCTCAGCCGAGCCCACCGCCGGACACTGCCCAACGGGCCTCCTTTGACTTAACCGGAGGAATAAGTCTCTCGGGGCGCCCAAGTTAAAGTCTGGCAGCACGGTCTTCGAGAACGTTGACCGACAAGGACTTGCACAATTCACAGGCCTGCGGATCGTGTTCAAGCCCAAGGCAGTAAATGCATATGGAGTGTGGATCGGTAAGATATCTTCTGCCCACAAGGGCACCACCGAAATCCGGGAGTCTATTTGTCCATCGATCGCGAGGAAGAAAAAGACCAAGTCTAGAAAATTTAAGAATGAATTTCGGTTTAACCTGGTGAGTTAGGATCCAGGCCTAAAATGCAGAGCTAAGGAGGGAAACAGAGTTTCCAAACTGCAAGAAGATCTCATGCCATATGGCCAAGAGTTTTACGACGCGGGTGGGTGGGAGGAGTCAGCTTGAAGACCTTCCGGCAAGATTTAAAGCAGCAAGGAACCTGCCAGAAAGTGTGGACAGAACATATCCATGTCCCTAGAACAAAAAGCATGCTGTTCTCTACACCCCACGTGGGGGGTGGGGGGCAAGCCTACTGTTAATACAGGTGTACAACCTGAACAAGTAAGCTTATTTAAGTAACTTTGAGTGTACCTAGATGACTCTTTATGCCTCACAGACCATGTTGTTAAATCAGTCAACGTTAAGCTAGGTGTACTTTACAGGTACAGGAACTTCATGACACCCAGTGCCTTGCGGCTAGCCATCAGTAGTTCATTAATGTCAATCAACTATGGGCTGGTTATTTAAGCACTGCAACAAACCGCTCTAAAAAGGATTAAGCTGCTACTCAACAAGGTTTGCAGGCTTGCCCTCGGAACAGACAAACTAACACATACATGTACCCTATACTCTCAAACCAGCAGGCTCCCCCTACACAGCAGGATCAGCTAATCAAATGTATCTGCTGGAAAAAAAAAAAAAAAACACCACACACACACTAAATAAACCTAACCCCTGCCCCTCTGAAGAAACGTTTCCAACAGAGAAATCACTGAACGTACCAGAAGTAGAATCAGAAATGCCCTCCAAGTCCCCTATAGACACCACCGTAGTACAAAGGTCCCTAGCTTATAGGGGCCCTAAATGGTTAAATGAACTCCCTGAAGCCATTCATAAGTTCAAAAGGGACAGTTTTATTGAAGTGTCACTCCAGAACCACCTATCCCAGTCTGGTGAGTGTGACTGCTATACTCAACCACCCTATCTCAGACAGGCAGCACATCCTACCCCCAACCTCCAATACTTCATCTAAGTTTCTCTTCCAACCTATAGCACTTAAATAAAACGTGACTTCGCCATGTTGGCAGCTTACTTGCTCCTTTATGTCCTATTGTACCTGCACCTCTTTGTCCTATGCACTACCCACAATTGTTTGTACAACTGTTTGATTCACTGAGGAACTGCTGTACCTGTGTAACTCTAAAGTGTTTCTGCACCTTGATTTTTAATGTGGAACCTTTGTAAATGAGCTCTCTAGCTCAAAGGTAATGTAAGGAAGTTTTTTTCAAAATGAAGAAGGGAGCATACACGAGAGGACATGGGCTCAAATTAGAAGGGGGGAAGATACAAAGGCAATGTCAGAGGATAGTTCTTCAGAGAGAGAGTGGTGGAAGCCTGGAACAGACTGCCGGAGGAGGTAGTAAGAGCCGAAAGGGTGGAGGGCTTCAAGAGGGCATGGGACGGTTGCAGGAAAAGTGGGTGGGAAGGAACAAGGAGGATATAAGGCAGACCTGGATGGCCCATGTGGTCTTATCTGACGGCAAATTTGTGTAATCTGTGTAATCCAAGTCTGCAACAAATACAATTGAAAATAGACTTACTGGCATAGATAGCAGCCTTCCAAACAAGCTGGCCAGCTACAGTAGATGCCCGCTTCATTTATACTCCACGATCCAAACTCTCCAGGATAGAGCAGAAGATGCTGTGTGCCAAGCCCGTTGGAATAACTGGAGAATCTATAATCTCTCTGAAGGAGTCAAAGACCTAACAATGTTTAAACATGTCCCCCCCCCCGCCTGAATTTACCCTTAACTTGAACAGGCTCACAGAGCCCTGGTACTCAAATCAGCAGACCCCAGGGCCAGACCACACTCAGAGGTATTCCATTTTCTGAGCTGGAAAAAGAAATGTACTGCACATGGCGTGGCAAAAGAAGATGGTGGAATACCAAGGGGTGAGGATTTTCACAGACAATTACTCTACAAACATCATGTCAAAATGCCATGCCTATATTCTGTTTATGAAGACACTGTGTGAGAAGATAATCCGATTCAGAACCCCATACCCAGTGCAACTCATGGTGTTTCTGGAAAGGGGGAACCAAACTGGTTTATCCCATCCATGAAGAGGGCCCTGCGGTCCAGAGATGTATTACGGAAAAGGGCAAGGAAGTAGCAGTCAGAATCAGACTGACTTGCTTTCCGGGTAGCCAGGAACATCTGCACAAAGATGGTAAGGATGGGGAGAAAAAAAAAAAAAAAAAAAAAAAAAAAAAAAAAAAAAAAAAAAAAAATCGTGAGTTCCTTCCAGTCCACCCTAGAGTGAAAAAACAAAATTGCTCTGCCAAGTTTTGGCAAATCTTGAGAGAGACTGAAGTTCACTCCACTGCCACACCAATCCTGGCTAAAATAACCATTTTGCAATGGCAGGCCTCACATTCAATGTCTCTCCACACTGTAGACTGAAAGCCCCAAGTGCTGCCAGTGCAGGTATTAGCTCTCTCTCCTGTTTCCAAGACTGACCGACCTCCCTTCAACTTCCAGCCAGTCTCATACAAACAGGTGGAGGACCTTC
Organism: Neoceratodus forsteri; assembly: GCA_016271365.2. NCBI lineage: Eukaryota > Metazoa > Chordata > Ceratodontiformes > Ceratodontidae > Neoceratodus > Neoceratodus forsteri. Next base: position 578,095,562 of record CM057458.1, on the reverse strand, counting down.
ACTGGACAAAAAAAAAAAAAAAAAAAAAAAAAGAGTCAGTGCAGACTTGCTAGAATCCTTCTTTGTGGTTAATAAGTTTTATCGATTTGACTTAAGACAATACAAACATTACAACAGTCGGATACAGGGGGGGGGGGCGCTGATGAGCAGCTAAGCAGCAAGACACATTCTCCTCGAGGTCCGCACCCTAGAGACCTAAATATAATATTTTATTTCATATAACTAAAAGAGAGACTTGGATTCCGCTATATTTTCACTCCGAGGTGTTAAAGGATGGATGATTATCTTACAAACGCAACAGGGAAGCCTGTTAGAAATGCGGGGAAAAGTCCTAAGAAACAACCGGCTGGGCCCATAGCAGAGCCTGCAGGCCCAATTTCTTTCTCTGTGGCGGAATTAGCTGTACTGGGGCGAGAGGTGACAACACAGGTGCTGGGTGGGCTAGGCAGCTCTGAATCCCCGTTTCGAAAAACTAGAGAATCAAATCGAAGCAAAGTTACAGGAAATTGCAGAGAACACTGCGGCACATGGTGAAAGATTAACGGAGGTAGAGAAGCGTACAGCTAGAGTTGAGGATGTAATACAGCCTCTGCCAGAGAAAATAACGGCTTTAGAAAAGGAGCTGGAGGACCTGAGGGAAGCTTTTGAATATCAGGAGAACTATGTCAGACGTAACAACCTTTGCTTATGAGGGCTCCCTGAAGGGAAGGAAGGCCCAGAAATACTGAAATTCTGTGCTGAGAAACTGCCAAAAATCCTGAAATTGCAGCCCAAAGGAGGAAAACACAAGATCGAAAGGGCGCATAGAGTACTGTTACCAAAGCCAGGCCTGGGCCAACCCCTGAGAAGTATTGTTATCCGGTACCGTAATTTTCAGGACAGGGAGGCGGTGATAAAAGCTTTTAAGGTAAATCAGCCTGTTGAAATAGATGGAGTGAGAATTCATGTCACGCAGGACTATTCGAATAGACTACTCAAGAAGTGGCGTCTGTTTGCTACTGCAATGGCTCAGTTAAGAGAGATGCAAGTGGAGCATTATATGATTTATCCTGCGATTCTTAAAATAAAGCACGAAGGAGCGGTGTATTCATTCTGGGAGGTGGAGAAGGCGAACATCTTCATAAAGGAACTCCGGAAGAAATTGGGCTGAAGGGAGCTGTGAACGGACGAGAAGGACTTGAGACACTAACTGTTGGTTCCAAAAAGGGGTAAATCCCCAGTTATAAGTTTGACTGTTCATGTTTAACTTTGTTAATTTTTGGAATTCGGAAGGCCTTGGATTCATTTGATGGATAACGGAATGAGACTGTTTGTTGGGGAAACATACGCTGAGAGTTTAGACTCGAAGGAGCTGGGAAATGCTGGAGGATCACTCGTGGAGAAAATGGGAGCTGGGAGGAGTGACTGGTGGCCTGGGCCTAGCGTGTAAAGATGTTTTAAATCACGCGGCCTACTTCATCGGCCTCCAACTGGGTCAACTGAAGAAAAGGAAGCCCTATAATTGAAAGACTGAATCTAGGGGTGTGGGGTTGAATTGTGAAAAGGGAGAGGGGAGGATTATCATGGAGAAAGCACTGCTATTTGATACGGGCTGAAGGGGACTAGTCTGATGCAGTTCCAGCTCAAGAAAGCAATTATGTTATGAATCAGAGGGGCCATTACAGGCCATAGACGAAGAGGTCTCGGGGGTGGTGTGAGAGGAGGTAGCTGCTCAAATAGCAGATTTGGGAGGTGCTGCCATGATGGCAGGAATGAGCAATGAGGAGCGATGGATAATATGCTGAAAGAGGAGTGCTGGGAGGAAAAGAAACAGTTTGACCTGGTTAGGAATAGAAGTAGTATCGGGAAAGGGGGGGTTAAAAGGGGATTTGCAGTAGTTTTAAAGGGGAAATCAAAGGGCTATCGAGATTCACATCAGAGGGAAAAGGATAAGAGGGCATGTATGGCTAGTAGGATTATGGATCTGGCTACCAGGTCGTTGATGTCTGGCATTGGACAAAATAAAGGAGGGGAAGGAAGAAGAGTGAGAGAATGCTGAAACTGGAAGTACTTGGAAGGATAGTGGAAAGGGATAATGGAAAGAGACAATGGTGGGTGGTGATTTGGTAATACAATCTGGAATGTTCATGGCCTTTCATCTCCTATTAGTGAAGTGCGGTGTTAACAGCGTTAAAAGAGCGCAGGTGCAGGTGGCTCTCCTGCAGGAGACGCATCTAACATCTGGGAGCATGCAAAACTTAAAGAGGGGTGGTGGGTGCTGCGGTTATGTGTGCCTCTTTTGGCCCCACGTGAACAAGGAGGGCGGTCTTGGCGCATAAAAAACTACCACTTCAGATTACGAAGTCCTTGCAGACCCAAAGGAAGGCAGATATGTGTTTGTAGTAGGGTTCTCCATGGCCTGAAAGTCACGTTTGGGAGCGTGTATGCACCAACTAATTTGAACCCGGGGTTCTATATCAACATGCTGTCCATATTAATGGGGAACAATTTGAGAACTTGATCATGGGAGGGAACTTTAACTGCACACCTGATGCTGCCCTGGATTTTGCACTTACCAGGTTTATGAGGGTAAGACAAAGAAGAAAAAAATTATGGGGGGCACTATATTGAAAATTATAGGCAAAAATGACCAAATTACGAGTAAAAGTTCAAAACACATTAGAAAACCATTAACACTTACCTCTCTCAGTTCTCAATTGGGCTTCAGAGCAGCAGATGTGCCGGTGGAAGCAAACTGATGCACTGTTGGATCGGTTAGGTAAGTGAGGGTGGTGGGGACTTGGGGTGGTGGGTGCTGAAGTTGTCGATGGATCATTTTCTTCTTTTCAGGTGAATGGAATGGAGTACTGGGTAAGCAATCGGGAGGTAGGTGGGCTAAACTGTAGAGGGTGGACTTTAGGAGGGCTGACTTGGTAAGATGGGAGAGTGCTCCAGAAAAGCACTAGCTAACAGGCTAGAAGGAGGTGTGTGGAGCAACAATGGGGAATCAATAAAACTGCCAATCCAGAGGCAACAAGCCTTTGTGTGAAGCACAAATAAATCTAAACGAAAGAAAAAGCCACTATGGTTCTCAAAAGAGGTGGCTGTGAAAGTCAGGAAGAAAAGATAGCATTCCGAAGTATAAAGAAACACAGAAGGAGCAGGAACAGAGAGCTGTACCAGTTAAGGCAGAATGAAGCAGGGAGGGAAGTCAGAATAGCAAAGGCCCAAACTGAGGAAAAGATAGCCAACCTCAGTTAAGAAAGGGATAAACCTTTATAGGTACCCCCAGCGAAATGAGAAAGACAAAGGGAGCGAGCAGTGAGGCTGGAATAGAAGGAACGGTGGGTGGGCAGAGGGGACAGTGAAAAGCAGGACACTGAACTAATATTTCTGCTCAGTATTCACAAAAGAGGAGGGGAAGTGTCTAATCCAATTAATAGAAGCACTCTTGATTGGGGTGTCGATCCCAGTCCTTTCAACAGAAGAAAGGGTTCTGCAAGAACCCCAAATCTGAAGGTGGAGAAAGCAATGGGTCCTGATGGAATTCACCCCAGAATTCTAAAAAGAATTATGGGAGGAACAGGAAACCACTGGCAACGTTTTTAATAAATCATGGGAGGATGGTGTGGTACCAGAGGACTGGAGGAAGGCAGATGTGATTCCCATTCACAAAAGTGGGACCAAGACAGAGGTAGGAAACTACAGACCTGTCAGTCTGACCTCTGTGGTAGGGAAAGTGATGGAGTTACTTCTGAAGCAAAGAATAGTCGAGTACCTAGAGGCCAGTGGAGCACAGGACCCAAGGGTGCATGGGTTCACAGTGGGAAGGTCATGTCAGATGAATCTAATAGATTTCTTTGACTGGGCACCAAAGTAGTAGACCAGGAGGGGCTGTGGACATGGCCTACCTAGACTTTTAGCAAGGCATTTGACACAGTCCCACACAAAACACATTAGTCAAATTAACCAGCCTGGAAGAGGGTCCCAGGGTGGCAGCTGGGTAAAACATTGGCTGCACAACATGACACAGAAGGTAATTGTAAATGGAGTCCACTCTGAAGACAGGGGTTACTAGTGGGCAAATCGCAGGGTTCAGTATTGGTCCAGTCCTTTAATGTCATCAGTGACATTGCAGAGGGACTGGAAGGAAAAGTATGCCTTTTGCTGATGACACAAAGATCTGCAACAGGGTTGACGACAAGGAGGCATGGAAAGGATGAAAAGGGACTTGGCAAGCTTGGAGGAATGGTCAGAAGTATGGCAGCTAGGATTCAATGCAGGAAGTGTAAATAATGCACCTGGGAAACAAGAACCCAGGGAAGAATACACAGTGGTGGGGAGGTAGAACAACAAAAAGGAAAGGGACCTGGGGTAACTCACATCAGATGACTTAAGGTTAGCAAGCAATGAGAAAGCATTAGGGAGGGCTGGGGTATACTGGGATGTATAGGGAGAGGCATCAGGCAGAAAACAGGAAGTTGTTATCCTCTGTACAGACAGCTGGTGAGACCCCATCTGAGTATTGTGTCCAGTTCTGAGACCCCATCTCTGCAAGGACAGACAGGATAGAGGTAGTCCAGAGGAGGGCAACTAAAATGGTGCAGGGTCTACAAGAGGCAATGCATGAGGAGAGACTAAAGGAAGCTTAATATGTATACCCTTGAGGAAAGAAGAGGGGGGGGACATTATAGAAACTTTTAAGTACCTCAGTGGAATCAACAAAGTCCAAGAGGGTAGCATCTTTCAGAAAAAGACGTGCAAGAACAAGGGGACACAATTTAAAGATAGGAAAGCGGTTCAAGGGCAATGTGAGGAAGTATTATTTCACAGAGAGGGTAGTGGATGCATGGGATAGCCTTCTTGAGAAGGTTGTGGGGTCTAAAACTATGGAAGAATTCAAGAATGCATGGGAGAGACATAAGGCAATTCTTGTGGGGGGTAGGAAGAAATAGGCTGTTGGTTAACTAGGATCTGCGGCCTATCCTGTAGGTAGGGAAATGGGCAGACTAGATGGGCCAAGCGGTCCTTATCTGCCGTCAAAGTCTATGTTTCTATGGGTGGGACTGTTTTTACAGGGAAGAATGTGTCACAGAAGTAAATCGGGAGGTGAGCAGACTGAACTGCAGAGGGTGGGATTAATTTTACAGGGCATGGAGCACCGGCGAAGTAACAGCAGTATGACAGGCTAAATTGCAGAGGGTAAATACAATGAAATACATTATATATATATATATATATATATATATATATATATATATATATATAATATATACACATATACATATATATACACATATATATATACACACATACATATATATATACATATATATACACACACACACATATACATACATACACACATATACATACATACACACACACACACACACACACACACACACACACACACAACCTGGGAAAGTCATCAGATTGACTAGTTTTTTGGGGGATGCCTAACACACTCCCTCACCTGGTGGCACTATCCCCCCGCCCCAACTTAGTTTCACTAATTTGATGCTATATATATTTTTTATTTATTAAATTCTCAGATTACAAATACCTTTGAGCAGAAACTGCCTATTTACAAAGGTTCCACGTCAAAGGATGAGGGTCAACATACATACAGAGGTAGTAAAAAGAATGCACAATAAACAACCAAAGCAACTAAAAGAAAAAATAAAGATATTCAGTTATAACATACTTGAGATAATATTCATAAAACGAGCAGTTTGAGTAGGCAGCTGGCTGCGGTAAACAATAAGAGACAGAGGGTACCATAGGTAGTTAGTATTGCAGGCATGCGACCTGGAGAGGAAGTTGGCAGGCTAATGGGCAATGTCCGATGGTGGTGGAAATGTCTTGTACCAGTGGAGATGTGAAGCAGGAAAGGAGTCACAAGGAAGGCCCAGTGCCAGAGGGAATGAGATTGGGAAAGGGCAGGCTGTGAGACATGTGTGAGCTGGAGGTGTTTAGAGAGATGTCTGTTCAGAGAAGCAGTCACATTGAATGGTAGAGGTGAGGTAAAGTTTGAGATTCCCTTGAAGGGTCCAAGTGTAGTAGAGGAAAGTGCTTCTTATTGAGGGGAATTGAACCATTGAGTGGCTCTCATAGATAAGGACCACTGACCCATGGAGGTACGACATCTGGGAACCTGAAAGGTTAGAGATTGTGCACCACGTGTTTGTTGAGTGCCACTGTAGGTAGTAAGGAGTGAGCTAACACCAGGTGGCATGAGACCAAGGAGAATCTTTCTGGTAAGTAAGCACGTCTGGTATTGTATTCTGTTGCGTAGGGGTAGCCAGCTGGCCTGTGCATAGAGGTCATAGGTGTGAGTTTGTTGGGCTGCACCAGTCAGTAGTCTACAGGCTTTGTTGAGAGCAACTGACATCCCATGGAGGGCACTTGTTGAGGAAGAGCCACAGATGGCAAGGCCGTAGTCAATGATAGAGGTGACAGAGCTGTAGATGGCTAGTTTAAGGGCATTCGCAGGCATACAGTGCTTGTGTTTGTGTGTAGTAGTCCAATCCGTATATTGGCAGTCTTGGCAACAGTGTCAATATGCCGAGTGTAGGAGAGGGTACTATCCAGGGTAATACCAAGGTACTTGAACTCCTTGACATGTTCGAGTGGGTTCCCAGCGTGGTTCTTGATGGTGAGGGACAGAGAGTTGTGCCTGCTCTGTCGGTTACAGAAGGACATGGCTTTAGTCTTGCTGTGGTTCAGGACAAGTTTGAGAACTGAACTAGTCTTTGATGTGACTGAAGTCGAGCTGCAGCTGGGATTCAAGGACTGTAATGTCATGGTGGCTGGAAAACAGGACTGCATCGTCTGCGTATAGTAATATGTTTTGGTGGCAGGCACTGGGGAGATTGTTGATGAAGAGGGAGAAGAGTAGAGGGCCCAGAATAGATCCCTGGGGGACGCCGAGGACCTGCTTTCATCCGAAGAGATCCGCAATCCTTACACGTTGGATCTGATTATCAAGGTAGCTGGTGAACCATGGAAGAGCATCGCTGGAGATCCCAATGGAGGACAGTTGCTTGAGCAGTAGGGGGTGGTTAACGGTGTCGAATGCCTTGGTAAGGTCTATAAATACTGCCACTCCACAATTCCCTTTGTCAAGCGTGGCATGGATGAAGGTTATAAATTCCAGTAGTGCAGTGGTGGTGCTGTGCCCTTTTCTGAAGCCATGCGGCTCTGGGCACTGTACATTGTACTTATCCAGGAATTGTTGGTCCGACACTATTCGCTCCAGTGCTTTGGATAGTGGATATATTAACCCAGATTTTGTTTCAGGACCCCTGAGCCTTCCTTGCTCAAATGCAGCCTATCTGTCGCATACAGATCCTTGTTCACCCAAGTTCTACACCCCCTCACATCTTTGTCCATACCCCATGGTTCCACACACTATTCCCCAGAAGGTTGTAATCTTCACTGAGCCCACAAGAGGACCATGTACACTGTATCAAACATTTCCTTGGAGCTACTGTTTGCCACTGTTGGCACCTCGAATGGGGTTAGAGTGTGCCTGACTGTCCAGAGTTTTAAATTAGCCCTCAAAACATTTGTTTAGTTTAGCATTCCCAGATGAGTCCAACTGATGGGATTTTAGTCTTTAATACTGCTGAAATTTTAAGTTTTGTGCATGATTTTTTATATCTTGATTTTAAATTGTTTTTTGTGTTTATTTATGTTGTATGTACAGCATTGTTCTCTGGAAAGGAGATTTTAAAATAAAGTTGATTTGAGTTGAATGATTTGTGTTAAAATGCATTAGTACAACTCATGCAATTCCCTCACTTACAGTTGCCTTTCTGGGGGGACGGGGGGACGGCAAGCACTGTGCTCTCCAAGCAGGTTAGACTGCACAGGGTGCACTCAAAGGAGTGCAGTCAATTTATATCTATAGGTAAATACTTGATGGAACTACAGAAACATTTGAGTGGAAACAAAATCCAAGACAGACACACGGAGAACAGACCCTCACTTGACCAGAGTAAGATTATCTTGATTTGTACTTAATGCCATTAACTATCCTTCCATACATTAGGATGCACATAAATTGTATTAGACATGTAGCACTCCTAACCACACTTTAAAATATGCTGTTCTATAATCTATATTTATTCAATGTATTCCACAATGTATATTCTGTTTCTATTACTCCCTTGTACTATGTATGTATCTCTCTAACCACTGTACCCAATTTTTACTGTATCCTGTCCTACCCAGGAACTACTTGTAAATCATCTTGCTCAATGGATCCTTTTCCTGATAAACTAACAAAAATAAAAAATAGACTAAACTAGACCAGTGACTTGCCAGACCAGTGGCACTGAGGGTCGAGGTGCTGAACACCACATCTCACACCACACTGGGGACCTAGGCTCGGGAGAGAGCTTGGGTAGCAGTGGGTTGACTGGGGAGAAGAGGATTGAGCGTCCGGACAACAGATCTCTCCTGGAAAGGATGGGTTGATGACTCCCTGGCAGCAGCAATTCCCAGTGGAGACTAGGGGTACAACAGCTTGGGGGGGGGAGGCGCACACAGGGGTGGAGATGTCGGCAGATGTCCGTGAGGGGGGTGCAGGAGCATGCCCAGCTCACGCTGAATGTCACTGCACATCCACGCCTCTGGGGTCATGCACACATACAAGGAAACACCCCGGCGCCTGAGGAGCCTTCTCCACGCCCACTGCCTGACCTCGCCTTCACCCGATCCAGATATCCCTTGGCCTGCACCAGAGCTCACCCACTGGACTAAAATTGAAGGAGCACCCAAGGTAGGAGGGCAGCCCCCCCTGAGGGGGAAGGAAGAAGAAGAACTGCATTTATATAGTGCTTTCATACAGTGTATCCCAAAGTGCTTTACAAGCAACACTAGACTGGTAGTGAAGTGACTGAATGTGTCGTGGCGGCCATATCGCACATCAATACCCATAAACAGCCTAGCTTGGACAACTGCATGAACCGGTTTTATGGGAAGAGGAATGTTGTCCAGGACACAGAGAATGTCCAACTCTTTGCAAAGAATGCCCTGGGTTCTTTTACTTCCACCTGGACACTCATCAGGACAGCACTAGGATGGGTAGAAGGGACCTTGGTTTCACGTCTCATCTGAAGGACAGCACACCCCAAGCAGTACAGCACCCTCAATACTGCACTCAGGTGCCAGCGTTTTAGGTACGAGTCATCCCGACAACCTTCTGGTCCAGAGGCAGTTGTGCTACCAACTGAGCCACGCTGAGACACAAGTCAGGGGGTCCATCGGTGGAGGACTCGGATGCTAGGTCGAGGTTCCAGGGGTGATCCAGGGCCGAAGGGAGGTATCAGACAGGGCAGAATACACGGGTGTCTCCTGAGAGATGCCTCAGGATCCCCAAAAGGGGGGGACAAAACACACTAGACCAGTGATCACTGGCTGCCTAGCTCCACAAATTGAAAACACACAGAAACACGACTCAGAAAGCAAAACTGGGAGACACATTAGAAATTAAATCTGCATCCTACGCCATTAACTGCAGTACAAAATGGTGCATTTTCTCTCTTCAGAAAACCTGTCAGAGAAGCTCCTTAATGCATGTGCCAGTGTTTACATGTATCTATATTTTACTATTTTGAAATGTTATTTTTCCTATAAACATGTTTGAGCATATTGATTTACAAAATGTATATAATATCCATTAATTTATATTTTAAATTGCTGATTGTACAATATTTGCAGTGATCTTCCAAGTAAGCAATAATACCAGATAGGGTGAGTGGTACAGGGCTATACCAGACTGCCCAGGGGTGTAATGATGCATGACACTGCAGGCAGAAGGCCTTATAGCCCCTGGAAGATCTGACACTCCAATGCCGCCCACCCTGGAGGGTACTATTATGCTTAGAAAATTGGTTACATGTGACATTTTCATGTATTAAAAAAAATATACATATTTAAAAATGAGTAAAAATCCACTGAAACTCACTTTTCAGGTAAAGTAGTCCCTCCACTGATACATCTGCCAGTAGAGGGCACTACTGTGACAGCTTTTACTGTAATCTGACAATTCTCTTTATGGCGTCTTCTACCCCCCCCCCAAGCCACTGGCCAATTGTAAGTGTAGACTGCTAAGAAAAAGCTAGTCATCATTATTGCTATGAGAAGTGCTTTATTTGGCTTGCTACCTGAGGAACCCAAAGGGAGACAGAAGCACAGCCAACAACATATGCCATGATCAGGCAGAGCCATTGCATACAGTCAAGGATGACTAGAAAGGCAAGCGGGAAATCTGGAGAGGCCCCTGTGATTAGATGCATCAGGTTACTTTTTTTTTCGTCGTCGTTGAAATGAAATGTTACAGCTTCTTTTTGCCGAGTAGAGAAAATAGCCAGACAAACAGGGTACCGCGCAGTGAGTGAGGGCAGAGCTGGAGTGATGGTGGTAATCACGGGACTGGGAAGGCAGTGAGTAAGGTTGGGTGGAACTGTGACGGTGCTACAGTTGTGAGACTGCAATTTACAATAGGGGCAGATGCTAGGAACATTATTAGACGGCAGCATAAATGTCAACTGCAGTGGTGAGCAGAGGATAGATGAAGGTACTCATTAGTTATGTAGTACTGTGGTTTAAACATCCACAGCTCTGTGACTTCCAGTGACATGCCGCAGTAACAGCTAGCTGCACAGCTCTGCTAGAGACTGCTTCACAACCTCCAAACGTTACTTTTTCGAAGCAGAACCCCCCGCCAGCCTGCCGCACAACAGTAGCTGCATGCCGCCTGTGACAGACTTGGGCTGGGGCTGAGCATCCAACAGACTGTCGCTTTCTCCGGAGGGAAGGGATAGTGGCTCGCGCTTGACTGACCCCAGGGGACGCCTGAGGCACAAGCACCTAGCTATGTAGAGGGGAGGGACGGATGGAAGTCAGTGGCTACGCCTGACGTTGAGGCGCTGTGAGAAATGGAAAATACCCTGTCTGCTCCCTGGAGACTGACCCTGGCAACAGTGACTTGGGACTGGAAAAGCTCCGTGAGTGTGTCTGCCACCATTTGAACGAGGATGGAGGAGTCTGGGCTTTACCTCACCGAGGGTAATCCAAGGGATGAAAAAGGAGGACACATGCAGGAGTGGATAGTCCACCGATCTCCGGCGCAGCCTCAAACAGATGCCTAGGGAGTCCCTGAGAGAAGAGGCAGATAAACAGTAAGTGGAAAAAAAAAAATCTGCAGCAGAACCCCTAACAACTGACATAGGAGGCATCTACAAACAATGAAGCACTCCAGCAGGTCATCATTACCGTCAGAGTCCTTGAATGGGGGAAGGCTGACCCAGGCCGGATCAGACAGCGAGTACTCAGTCCTCATGCTCTACCTGCCAGACCAAGAAAACATCCACACCAACAAACACCTGCACTCTGCACAAATAACTTGACGTTATGCTATCCGAATTATGAGGCTTCTGCACAGAAACTAAGCCAACTACAGTGGTACTTCACCCAGATGTCAACTCACCACAGTTCTATTTCAGGCAGAGGGTCACAGTGTCAGAGGTTAAATATGTAAAGAGTCTTTGGCAAAACTAGGGTTGGAGGAGATGGCACAGACATGAAAATCCTAGCCCTCACCCTAGACGAGATTGCCCATCCTATAATAAAGATCTTTAACTTGTCAATCAGGACAGCAAAATTTTCAAACAAATGGAAGACTGCACCAGTCACCCCAGTTCATAAGAGTGGTGCTAGGACTAATTACTTAAATTATCGATCCATTTCAATATTGCCCTCACTCGCCAAAGAATTGGAGCGTATTGTTTCAGATCAATTAGCAAACTACCTTAACAAATATAACATACAGTGTGTCAGGAACAACACGGCGTCAGGAAAGCAAACAGCACCATGTCTGCACTCATGAGGCCCGATTCCCACATGAATATCGCAACTCGCCGGCATATGAGAGTTGCGACATTTGTCACTACGCTGGAGACCCTGCGCCACATTCCAAGAGTGGCAGGGACCCAGCACTTAAGACATGCGGGTTACACCATGCAGAGGCCAACGCCACAGGTATGGCGTAATAGCCCCGCATGTTGCAAGTCACAGCCCGTTGCAGACAGCCCCCTGGAGCCCCCCCGCCCCCAAACACCACAGCACACCAGGGGGCATGGGGGCAGTACAGGTGGCACAGGAGTCCGGGGAACAATAGAGAACGGACCCCCGGGGTCCCCGAAATTCAGGGGCATGGGGGGCATGGTTGTGATTGTGGGGGCATGGGTGCACATCGGTAGCACTGCCGCAGCACTGCGGAGTGGGCATCTGACGGATGGCACCGTCAGATGCCTCTTAGAGTAGAGCTCCCAGCTGCCCTAAGTTTGTTCCGCCGGTGTGGCACCTGGAATTGCAGCGGTGACATACAGCAGCCACCCTCTTGGAATAGGGCACAGTTGCTGCTGTAACCCACCCTTGCACTATGTTATTGCAGGCTGTAGTGTAGTGGGTGGTGTAACCCATTGGTTGGTGTAACCTGCAGCGGACACTGCAGCGCCTCTTGGAATTGGGCGGCGTAACGCATGATGCAAGTCGTGGGTTATGCCAAGGGTTTACGCATCTTGGCTTGCGCTGGCGTACACAGACTTGGAATTGGGCCCATAGAGCTTACCTGCTATTTATAGGAGGCCCTGGACAAAGGTAACCTAGCAGGGTCTATCTTCATATATCTCACTAAGGTTCGACACTTAACCATCAAATTTTCATAACCGAACTACTGGCCCCGAGGTTGTCGCCAGTAAGAGTGGCATGGTTTCAAAACTACCTCACAAATAACAACATGTAAAAATAAACGGGGCAATTCTCCCTCGGAATCCCTCAAGGGTAAGTGCTCAGCCCCTTACTATTCAGCTTATTTATAAACTCCCTGCCAAAGGCCTGTCCTACTAACGTTACTGTATGCCAATAGCATGTTAATCTTTTCTAGGAGCAAACAACTGAGCCAACTGAAAAAGGAACTCCAAGACAGCTTACAAATGTTAGAACACTGGTTCCAACAATAAGCTACTGCTAAACTATAAATACAGGTTATTCACCTGTAACAGGAGTTCTAGGAATGGTACATGTTGTTCATCCACACCTACTGGCAGGTTCCTTGCCGCTTTAAATCTTGCCGGAAGGTCTTCAAGCTGGCTCCTCCCACCCACCCGGGTGGTAACTCTGCTCTGCCCCATGACGCCAGATCTAGCTCACTGGAAGCCAGGTTGTGTGTTGAAGCCGGGAGGTCGGGTGGTTGGGATGAACAACATATTCCATTCCTAGAACTCCTGTTGCAGGTGAGTAACCTGCATTTCTAGGGATATGGATATGTTGTTCTATCCACACTTACTGGCAGACTCTCAGCAGTTCTCCAGGAGGAGGGATGCAGGCACACCCCTACTTAGGAATAAGGACTGGAGAACAGAGGTCCCAAAATCAGCATCCTGGCGCGACTCAAGGTCGATGTGGCAGTGGGTAATGAAGTGTGTGCCGACTTCCAGGTAGCAGCCCTGCAGATTTCCTGGATAGGGGACGTGCCCGACAGCCACGAAGCAGCGGTATGGTGGGTAAAATGAGCTCTTATCCCTGTGGGAGGCTCCATGCCCGCCAACCAATAGCAGAGATGTATGCAGGTGACCCACCTGCTTATCATCCGCTTGGCAGCAGGTCTGCCAGGTGCGGCTTCAGCGTAGGTGACAAACAGCTGGCAAACCTCTCCCCGAACTTCAGCCATCCGCTCCTTATAATAAGACAGCGCTCTTCTAGGGTCCAGAGTATGGAGCCTATATTCGGCCTCTGAAGTGTGATTGGGGTACAACACCGGCAGAGTCAACACCTGGTTATGGTGAAACTCTGACATCACCTTCGGAAGGAATTTAAGGTGGGGCGCAGGACAACCTTGTCCGTGTGGAAGACCAGATAGAGACTCGATGGAAAGCGCCTAGAGCTCTCCCATCCTTCTGGCTGACGCGATAGACACCAAGAAGGCAGTTTTCCACGACAGGTGAGGAGAGATATGTCACACCTGTGCATCGGTTCGAATGGCTTGCCCACGAGCTTAGCCAATACCAGCAGCAGATCCCACAGAGGTGAAGGTTCTCGCACCGGAGGGGATATGTGATCAAGGCCTTTGAAAAAAGCGCCCGACCACCTTTTCCTGTGCCACGACTGCTTTCCGGCCCGCGCCCGATAAGCAGGGATGGCTGCCAGGTGCACCTTAAGGGTCGTCGACCAAAGCCCCTGCTGAGAACGGGACCATGGGTAGTCCAGAATGCTGGCTAAGGAGCAGGAGGAAGGGTCCAACCCCTTATCCTGACACCAAATGGAGAATCTCTTCCATTTGAAGGCATAGCATTTCCTGGTCGACTCCTTACAAGATGCCTCAACAACGCTGAGGACCTCATCGGAAAGACCCAAGGCCTGGAACTCTAGCCGCTCAGGAACCAGGCCGACAGGTGCAGGGATTGAAGGTCTGGGTGGAGTACCTTCCCCTGGTTGACCGAGATTGTGTCCGGGCGGGCTGGAAGCCACCTCGAAGCCTTGAGCTGAGGCTGAGGGGGATCTGGATACCAGAACTGGCGGGGCCAGTCTGGGGCTACCAGAATCACCTGCGCCTTGTCCCTCCTTGCCTTGAGAAGCACCTTGTGGATCAAGGGAAATGGGGGAAAAGGCGTAGAAGAGGCCACGGCCTCGAGAAGGCATCCCCCTGCAGCAAGCCCTGCTGAGGGGTGCGGGCATGAAACAGCCTCAGCTTCGCATTCTCCCTGGAGGCAAACAAGTCCACCTGAGGTGTGCCCCAGTGGAGAACCGACAGTACTACCTCCGCAGGAGAGACCACTGTGAGATGCAGCACCCATCCAGCTTAGGGCATCGGCCAGTGTTGGAGGCTCGCTACATGGATGGCCAGGAGATCCGCCTCCAGTCTGCTTATTAGGACCAATTGCAGACAGCCTTGCATAGGGGCAAGGAGTGCGTCCCCGCCTGGAGATTTAGGTAGTACATGGTCGTGGTATTGTCCGCCTGGACCTGACCACTGACCCCGCATAAATGGAGTGAAGGTGACGGCTAGTCAGACCGCTCAAAGCTCCAGCAGGTTGATGTGGCATCGAGACTCCTGAGGGGACCGAGGCCATGCGCTTGTGCTCACCCAGATGGGCACCCCAACCCATCAGAGAGGCATCGGTCGTTAGAATGACCGTCGGCTCTGGGCAGACAAACGGGATGCCCTCCTGCAGATGAGCTGGAATGATCCACCACTGGAGAACTTTCCACATCTCCTGGGTCACCGCCACTGGCTGGTCCAGAGGACCGCAAGCTGTGACCATTGGCGGGCCAGCCTCCATTGCAGGGGACACGTGCTAAGGGGCCCAATCTGACCATGCTGCTGCAGGCCCATGAGGCTCCAGGAAGTCCGGCAGGGCGCACCAAGCAACCAGAAATGATTGGGCAAAGGAGGAAAAGAACCTCGGCCCTGTCCGTCGGGAGCCGTGCTCTGGCTCGAAGAGAGTCTAGCTCTGCCCCGATGAATTGAATCACCTGCGCTGGCCACAGTTCCGATTTGGCCTCGTTGAGGAGGCCAATCTGAGAGCAGACCTGAAGGGCCAGATCCCTGGACTGCTCCAACTACAGCCTGGAGGGGGCTGCAATCAGCCAGTAGTCCAGGTAAGGGTACACCTGGACCCTTCCGCGCAGCAAGAATGCTGTCACCACTGCCATGCATTTGGTGAAGACCCTGGGAGCTGGAGAGAGGCCGAAAAGCATGGCCTGGAACTCGTAAACGGACACCTTCGCTCTGAAGCAAAGGAATCGCTGGTCGGATGGACGGATTGGGACGTGAAAGAACGCGTCCTGGGAGGTTCAGAGAACAGAACCACACGCCTGCTCCAAGGATGGAATGATCTGTGCCAGAGTGACCATCCTGAAGGTTCAAGACCTAGGAACTTTTGTCTAGAATGGGTGCCAGCCCCCGGTCCGTCTTCGGGACCAGGAAATACCTGGACACAAACCCTGGGTCTGGTGGAGGATCTGCCACCTCCTTTCGGCGGAGCAGAGCAATGTCGTCTCAATGAGCAGACAGAGAGGCTGCGGGCCCCATAGCCCACCGGGGGGTGACGGCTCGATAGGGTGGAGCCTGCTCGAATTCCAGAGGCAGACCTTTCCCTACCACTTCCAACACCCAGCGGTCCGCGGTAACAGTGGACCAGGCAGGAAAGAAGTGGCGGAGCCGTCCCCCCATGGGGGGAGCCGGGGGTGGGGGTGACGAGGCTGGGGGGCGACACCCCTCAACCCGTCACTGGGCAGGCTTGGAGGAAGGACTGGCCAAGGGACCTTCTGGGCCTTTTCCTCCTGGCTTGCTGCTGGAGGAAACTGCAGGCTTGGCTTTTGGGGGCAAAGTGCGAGAGCAGCAGGCCCTGATGCTGTGGTGCTGTTACCGGACGTGACACAGGGGCAGAAGGCCGAAAGGGCTTACGCTGCTGCTGGCAGCCTTTGTCCTTCTGGGCAGATGTGACCGGGTCCAAGGTGGCACTGGACCTCGATCCTCTGCAAGTGACCCTCCACCCCGGGACCGAACAAGTCGGTACCCAGGAAGGGAACATCTGCCAGCTTGTGCTGGGTATCAGCCGTGAAGGTGGAGATCTGCAGCCAAGCTCTGCGGCGCATGGCCACTGTGGCCGCTACTGACCGGGCACAAGAGTCTCCAATGTCAAGAGCAATTTGGAGCTGTTGCTTTGCCACCGCCCTTCCCTGATCCCGCAACTGCTTGACCGTAGTCTGGAGGTCAGGCGGGAGATGAGGAAAATCACCTCATCCAGGGAGCCCAAAATGGCATGGGAAAAGTGTGCCATCAGTACGGCCGAACTGGCCTGATGAAGGCCTAAGGAGGACGCAGCATAAACTTTACGCCCAGAGTAGTCCAGTTTCTTGAACTCTATCCGGTGGCTTGTCCACACTGAGCGTTTCTGGAGTGCTGGAAAACACTGTCAGCCACCAACCCCTCCGCAAAGGAGTGCTCCGAGAATCTGGAGAGTGAGCCGGTGGGAATGGCATACTTCCTGGCCATGCTGGCCAAGGGAGTTGGACAAGAAGACGGTCGCTGCCATAGCTCCAGGATCAGGCCAACAATGGCTTTGGCCACAGGAAAGGCCTCCGTAAAGGAATCCCCTCGGTCCAGTATCTCCATGAGAGGATACTTGGCCCGCTTTGACACGGGTTCGAGCTTCATCCCAGTGGATTCTGAGATGAGCCGATGTAATCCCATGAATGAGGATGGGTTCTCATCCACTGACTGTCCCCCAGAGGACTCTAGGTCGAGAGGCCTGGAGAACAGGAAGAGTCAATGTCAGACTCCGAGGAGTCTGCAAACAGCTACCGAGGGCCTGAGCCACCCTCCACCTGCTGAGGGCGATCGGGAGTGAGAGTGACAGACAACCGATGGGGCAACCCATGACCTAACCGAGAATCCTTGGTCTGAGTCCCAGTTTTTGGTTGTGGAGGCGAGGGTTCCACCACGATGGGTGGTGCAGCTGGTTTCGGACGAAAAACTGGCGCCGGCTTCGGATCCTCAATGACCACGCAGAGTTGTTTCGGGTGCTCGGGTGCAGCCATATAAATGGCTGGAGAAGACGACAGAGTTTGCTTGCTCCCAGACAAAAGGAGCTGCTGCCACATCAGATCCTCGTAGCGCCAATGCAACTTGCGCCAGAGCCTATCCTCCGAGGAGGACGATGACAAGGATAAGCGGCACCGCCGCTTCCCTCGGTGCCGAGACTGAGATTGTCAATGTCGGCAGGATCAGCTGGACCGAGAGGAGGTCCGAGAAAGAGACCGAGATCCTTGGCATTTCCGAGGGTAGGTCTGGGAGGGAGCAGGGGAAACCCGTTTCTCCCCCGGCTCAGGGACCTTAACCGGGGACTCCAGCACAGGAGGCACGGGCAAGTCCTCGGTTTCCACCGGGGGAAATCGGGGAAGATGGGCCGTCTGCTTCTCCAGTCGACAGCCCGTCCGACGGGTCAAGAAAAATCTCAACTGCATCGACTGGTGTCTCGGCCAGCTGACCTGACAGGGACACCGTGAAGCCAGCGGCCTTAGCCACAACCTCGACCGAAGTAGAGTGTCAACTATCCGAAGGGACCTCTCCGCTCCCACGAACGCCGATGGTGGGACTTACCCTTGAGTCCTTTTCTTGGACTGAGAGGAGTGTCCATGGCCCATCTCCTTTAGTAGAGAGGGACTGACAAAGCTCCTTCAAATGAGGCAGAGTAGGAGGAGCCCAAGGAGAGCGGGATAAATGCAGCGACCAAGGAAGAAGATGTGGCCTGAGCCTGCCTCCTTGAGGGCGATCATTTGCTCAAGTTGCTCAGCCGAGCCCACCGCCGGACACTGCCCTAACGGGCCTCTTGACTTAACCGGAGGAATAAGTCTCTCGGGGCGCCCAAGTTAAAGTCTGGCAGCACGGTCTTCGAGAACGTTGACCGACAAGGACTTGCACAATTCACAGGCCTGCGGATCGTGTTCAAGCCCAAGGCAGTAAATGCATATGGAGTGTGGATCGGTAAGATATCTTCTGCCCACAAGGGCACCACCGAAATCCGGGAGTCTATTTGTCCATCGCAGTCGCGAAGGAAGAAAAAGACCGAAGTCTAGAAAATTTAAGAATGAATTTCGGTTTAACCGATGAGTTAGGATCCAGGCCTAAAATGCAGAGCTAAGGAGGGAAACAGAGTTTCCAAACTGCAAGAAGATCTGCATGCCATATGGCCAAGAGTTTTACGACGCGGTGGGTGGGAGGAGTCAGCTTGAAGACCTTCCGCAAGATTTAAAGCAGCAAGGAACCTGCCAGAAAGTGTGGACAGAACATATCCATGTCCCTAGAACAAAAGCATGCTGTTCTCTACACCCCACGTGGGGGGTGGGGGGCAAGCCTACTGTTAATACAGGTGTACAACCTGAACAAGTAAGCTTATTTAAGTAACTTTGAGTGTACCTAGATGACTCTTTATGCCTCACAGACCATGTTGTTAAATCAGTCAACGTTAAGCTAGGTGTACTTTACAGGTACAGGAACTTCATGACACCCAGTGCCTTGCGGCTAGCCATCAGTAGTTCATTAATGTCAATCAACTATGGGCTGGTTATTTAAGCACTGCAACAAACCGCTTTAAAAAGGATTGCTGCTACTCAACAAGGTTTGCAGGCTTGCCTCGAACAGACAAACTAACACATACATGTACCCTATACCTCAAACCAGCAGGCTCCCCTACACAGCAGGATCAGCTAATCAAATGTATCTGCTGGAAAAAAAAAACACCACACACACACTAAATAAACCTAACCCCTGCCCCTCTGAAGAAACGTTTCCAACAGAGAAATCACTCAATGACTCAAGTAGAATCAGAAATGCCCTCCAAGTCCCCTATAGACACCACTCGTAGTACAAAGGTCCCTAGCTTATAGGGGCCCTAAATGGTTAAATGAACTCCCTGAAGCCATTCATAAGTTCAAAAAGGGACAGTTTTTATTGAAGTGTCACCCAGAACCACCTATCCCAGTCTGGTGAGTGTGACTGCTATACTCAACCACCCTATCTCAGAGAGGCACATCCTACCCCAACCTCCAATACTTCATCTAAGTTTCTCTTCCAACCTATAGCACTTAAATAAAACGTGACTTCCGCCATGTTGGCAGCTTACTTGTTCTCCTTTATGTCCCATTGTACCTGCACCTCTTTGTCCTATGCACTACCCACAATTGTTTGTACAACTGTTTGATTCACTGAGGAACTGCTGTACCTGTGTAACTCTAAAGTGTTTCTGCACCTTGATTTTTAATGTGGAACCTTTGTAAATGAGCTCTCTAGCTCAAAGGTAATGTAAGGAAGTTTTTTCAAAATGAAGGGAGCATACCAGAGGACATGGCTCAAATTAGAAGGGGAAGATACAAAGGCAATGTCAGAGGATAGTTCTTCAGAGAGAGAGTGGTGGAAGCCTGGAACAGACTGCCGGAGGAGGTAGTAAGAGCCGAAAGGGTGGAGGGCTTCAAGAGGGCATGGGACGGTTGCAGGAAAAGTGGGTGGGAAGGAACAAGGGAGGATATAAGGGCAGACCGGATGGCCCATGTGGTCTTATCTGACGGCAAATTTGTGTGTAATCTGTGTAATCCAAGTCTGCAACAAATACAATTGAAAATAGACTTACTGGCATAGATAGCAGCCTTCCAAACAAGCTGGCCAGCTACAGTAGATGCCCGCTTCATTTATACTCCACGATCCAAACTCTCCAGGATAGAGCAGAAGATGCTGTGTGCCAAGCCCGTTGGAATAACTGGAGAATCTATAATCTCTCTGAAGGAGTCAAAGACCTAACAATGTTTAAACATGTCCCCCGCCTGAATTTACCCTTAACTTGAACAGGCTCACAGAGCCCTGGTACTCAAATCAGCAGACCCCAGGGCCAGACCACACTCAGAGGTATTCCATTTTCTGAGCTGGAAAAGAAATGTACTGCACATGGCGTGGCAAAAGAAGATGGTGGAATACCAAGGGGTGAGGATTTTCACAGACAATTACTCTACAAACATCATGTCAAAATGCCATGCCTATATTCTGTTTATGAAGACACTGTGTGAGAAGATAATCCGATTCAGAACCCCATACCCAGTGCAACTCATGGTGTTTCTGGAAAGGGGGAACCAAACTGGTTTATCCCATCCATGAAGAGGGCCCTGCGGTCCAGAGATGTATTACGGAAAAGGGCAAGGAAGTAGCAGTCAGAATCAGACTGACTTGATTTCCGGGTAGCCAGGAACATCTGCACAAAGATGGTAAGGATGGGGAAAAAAAAAAAATCGCAGTTCCTTCAGTCCACCCTAGAGGAAAACAAAAATTGCTCTGCCAAGTTTTGGCAAATCTTGAGAGAGACTGAAGTTCACTCCACTGCCACACCAATCCTGGCTAAAATAACCATTTTGCAATGGCAGGCCTCACATTCAATGTCTCTCCACACTGTAGACTGAAAGCCCCAAGTGCTGCCAGTGCAGGTATTAGCCTCTCTCTCTCCTGTTTCCAAGACTGACCGACCTCCCTTCAACTTCCAGCCAGTCTCATACAAACAGGTGGGGACCTTCTTTCACTGGACAAAAAAAAAAAAAAAAAAAAAGAGTCAGTGCAGACTTGTAGAATCCTTCTTTTGTGGTTAATAAGTTTTATCGATTTGACTTAAGACAATACAAACATTACAACAGTCGGATACAGGGCGCTGATGAGCAGCTAAGCAGCAAGACACATTCTCCTCGAGGTCCGCACCCTAGAGACCTAAATATAATATTTTATTTCATATAACTAAAAGAGAGACTTGGATTCCGCTTATATTTTCACTCGAGGTGTTAAAGGATGGATGATTATCTTACAAACGCAACAGGAAGCCTGTTAGAAATGCGGGAAAAGTCCTAAGAACAACCGGCTGGGCCCATAGCAGAGCCTGCAGGCCCAATTTCTTTCTCTGTGGCGGAATTAGCTGTACTGGGGCGAGAGGTGACAACACAGGTGCTGGCAGCTCTGAATCCCCGTTTCGAAAAACTAGAGAATCAAATCGAAGCAAAGTTACAGGAAATTGCAGAGAACACTGCGGCACATGGTGAAAGATTAACGGAGGTAGAGAAGCGTACAGCTAGAGTTGAGGATGTAATACAGCTCTGCCAGAGAAAATAACGGCTTTAGAAAAGGAGCTGGAGGACCTGAGGGAAGCTTTTGAATATCAGGAGAACTATGTCAGACGTAACAACCTTTGCTTATGAGGGCTCCCTGAAGGGAAGGAAGGCCCAGAAATACTGAAATTCTGTGCTGAGAAACTGCCAAAAATCCTGAAATTGCAGCCCAAAGGAGGAAAACACAAGATCGAAAGGGCGCATAGAGTACTGTTACCAAAGCCAGGCCTGGGCCAACCCCTGAGAAGTATTGTTATCCGGTACCATAATTTTCAGGACAGGGAGGCGGTGATAAAAGCTTTTAAGGTAAATCAGCCTGTTGAAATAGATGGAGTGAGAATTCATGTCATGCAGGACTATTCGAATAGACTACTCAAGAAGTGGCTGTTTTGTACTGCAATGGCTCAGTTAAGAGAGATGCAAGTGGAGCATTATATGATTTATCCTGCGATTCTTAAAATAAAGCACGAAGGAGCGGTGTATTCATTCTGGGAGGTGGAGAAGGCGAACATCTTCATAAAGGAACTCCGGAAGAAATTGGGCTGAAGGGAGCTGTGAACGGACGAGAAGGACTTGAGACACTAACTGTTGGTTCCAAAAAGGGGTAAATCCCCAGTTATAAGTTTGACTGTTCATGTTTAACTTTGTTAATTTTTGGAATTCGGAAGGCCTTGGATTCATTTGATGGATAACGGAATGAGACTGTTTGTTGGGGAAACATACGCTGAGAGTTTAGACTCGCAGGAGCTGGGAAATGCTGGAGGATCACTCGTGGAGAAAATGGGAGCTGGGAGGTGACTGGTGGCCTGGGCCCTGGCGTGTAAAGATGTTTTAAATCACGCGCTTACTTCATGCCTCCAACTGGGTCAACTGAAGAAAAGGAAGCCCTATAATTGAAAGACTGAATCTAGGGGTGTGGGGTTGAATTGTGAAAAGGGAGAGGGG
Organism: Neoceratodus forsteri; assembly: GCA_016271365.2. NCBI lineage: Eukaryota > Metazoa > Chordata > Ceratodontiformes > Ceratodontidae > Neoceratodus > Neoceratodus forsteri. Next base: position 578,072,927 of record CM057458.1, on the reverse strand, counting down.
AGGATTATCATGGAGAAAGCACTGCTATTTGATACGGGCTGAAGGGGACTAGTCTGATGCAGTTCCAGCTCAAGAAAGCAATTATGTTATGAATCAGAGGGGCCATTACAGGCCATAGACGAAGAGGTCTCGGGGGGGTGGTGAGAGGAGGTAGCTGCTCAAATAGCAGATTTTGGGAGGTGCTGCCATGATGGCAGGAATGAGCAATGAGGAGCGATGGATAATATGCTGAAAGAGGAGTGCTGGGAGGAAAAGAAACAGTTTGACCTGGTTAGGAATAGAAGTAGTATCGGGAAAGGGGTTAAAAGGGGATTTGCAGTAGTTTTAAAGGGGAAATCAAAGGGCTATCGAGATTCACATCAGAGGGAAAAGGATAAGAGGGCATGTATGGCTAGTAGGATTATGGATCTGGCTACCAGGTCGTTGATGTCTGGCATTGGACAAAATAAAGGAGGGGAAGGAAGAAGAGTGAGAGGAATGCTGGAAACTGGAAGTACTTGGAAGGATAGTGGAAAAGGGATAATGGAAAGAGACAATGGTGGGTGGTGATTTGGTAATACAATCCTGGAATGTTCATGGCCTTTCATCTCCTATTAAGCGAAGTGCGGTGTTAACAGCGTTAAAAGAGAGCGCAGGTGCAGGTGGCTCTCCTGCAGGAGACGCATCTAACATCTGGGGAGCATGCAAAACTTAAAGAGGGGGTGGGTGGGTGCGTGTTATGCAGCCTCTTTTGGCCCCACGTGAACAAGGAGGGCGGTCTTGGCGCATAAAAAACTACCACTTCAGATTACGAAAGTCCTTGCAGACCCAAAGGAAGGCAGATATGTGTTTGTAGTAGGGGTTCTCCATGGCCTGAAAGTCACGTTTGGGAGCGTGTATGCACCAACTAATTTGAACCCGGGGTTCTATATCAACATGCTGTCCATATTAATGGGGGAACAATTTGAGAACTTGATCATGGGAGGGAACTTTAACTGCACACCTGATGCTGCCCTGGATCACTCGGAGGGGAAGGGTCGTAGAGATCCTTGTATTAGGAAATGGATTCAGAACTGAACCTGGTGGATGCCTGGAGAACAGCGTATCCTAAGGATAGAGAGTACACATTTTACTCAAACCCACATAAAACTTGGTCGAGAACTGATCATGTCTATGTAATGCTTGATTGGTATGAGAAGCTTAGGAAGATAGAACATGGTCCTATACATATCTCGGACCACGCAGGAGTAGTTGAGTCCTTTTGCTCTCCGAGTGAGAAGGGAGAAATACAGACATGGAGATTCCCTACTTATATGTTAGGCTCGCAGGAATTTAAGGAATATGTGAAGGAGCAGTTTAAGTCTTATATGGAGGTAAATGCACCGACTGCCACTTCTAAACAAGTGTTAAGGGACGCGGGCAAGGCATATATGAGGGTGCAATTATAGGATACATGGCCAAATATAAAAAGAATAGATTGGAAAGACAGAAGACACTCCAACAAGAATTGAGAATAATGGAGGGAATGGTAGCCATGGGGGAAGGAGGTGAGCAGGTGAGGCAAGAGCTGGTAACAACCAGACAGGCGCTTAACACTTTACTGATGGATGAGGCTAGGAAAAAAATGTTCTACCTGAAACAGAGTATATGAATGGGGGAACAAGCCAGGGCCTTTTCTGGTAAATCTAGTAAGGGGTAGGAAAAATGCGGTGCATATCTTGGGGATCAAATCTAAAAGGGGGCAGACGGTCACTAAATATGTGGAGATAAGGGACACATTTAAGAAATATTATGAGGAGTTATATAGGGCAATTGGAGAAGGAAATGAAAAGGAAATGTGTGATTTCCTGGCCAAGCATAAGCTGCCCCAAATAACAAAGCAACAACAGGAAATGTTAGATAAGGAGATCTCAAGGAGGGAAGTCCTTCGGGCCACTGATATGATGAAGACTGGGAAGGCATGCGGTCCAGATGGCCTACCCGCAGAGTATTATAAATTGTTGAAGGAGGAGGTAAAAGAGGTAATGTGGGAGGTATTTAGGGAGGGAAAAGAGAAAGGAGAATTGCCAGATACAAGTAGTTCCGCCTTGGTGTGTGGATTCCGAAACCGAATAAAGGACCCAATGGAATGCTCGTCATATAGGCCAATATCGCTGTTAAACTGTGATGCTAAGGTATTTGCTAAAATTTTAGCTAGTAGACTGGAGGGTATCCTTCCAGAGTCGATTCACCCGGATCAAACGGGCTTTATAAAAGGCAGACACTCTTATCACAATATCAGGAAGGCCCTTAATGTGGTGGAACAGGCCAAGAAAGTGGGAGGGCGATGCTATATTGATTACGGTGGACGCCGAAAAAGCATTCGACAGGATAGAGTGGCCATATCTATTTACAGTTTTGGAGCGATTTGGGTTAGGGGAGAGCTTCATTAAAATGATACGAGCATTGTATCAGGCTCCTAAAGCTACAGTTTTAGTTAATGGGCACACAATGGAACAATTTAGGCTTTATAGAGGGACAAGGCAGGGATGCCCCCTCTCTCCGTTGTTATTTGCAATAGCGATAGAACCACTGGCTATAGCCATAAGAGAGGACCCAAGAATACGAGGGATAAAAGGGAAAGTGGAAGACAGCATAAGATTACATTATATGCTGACGACATGATGTTATATGTGAGGAACCTAACACAGTCTATGCCTGTTCTGTTGGACATCATAGGTCAGTTTGCCACATTCTCAGGATATAAATTGAACTTGGGGAAGTCTGAAATTATGCTTTTGGGAGAAGAGAGGGGGGATGCGGGTGGTACATGGGGTTTGAAGAGGGCAGGTACACACCTCACTTGTTTAGGGATCAAGATAGGTAGGGATTTGAGATCACTTTATAGGCTGAACTACACCCCATTATTAAAATTGTTGAGAGCGGACATGGACAGATGGAGAAATTTGCCTATATCATGGATAGGACGTATTAATCTACTTAAGATGAACATTCTTCCTATAATTTTATATCCACTACAGATGTTGCCAACAGGGCTGTCAAGGAAAGATGTAAAAGTATTTGAAAAGGATTGTTCTATATTCATATGGCAAGGGAAGAAACCTAGAGCTAGTCTAAATAAGTTAAAAGCTCAATCAATCTAAAGGAGGGCTGAACTATCCAGACATGAAGTTATACTTTTGGGCGGCACAACTGAGGATTGTTAAGGACTGGGTGTATAAGCCAAAGGAGGGATGGGGGATTCGAATATCGTCTCTGATAGTAGAAGCAAATAGAAGAGGGATGCGGGATAAGTGGGTTTCGAGTATTTTAGTGAAGGAGGTAGTAGATAGCTGGGACCAAATTAAGAAAGTAGTAGGGCATCAAAGGGGGGAATCCTTTGTTTTGCCATTGGCTGGGAACCCTTTTTTTTATACCCGGTGTAGGAGAAGTTTGGAAGAGAGGGGGGTAATGTGTCTCAATGACTTAAGGGAAAAGGGAGTGACTCGTGCATTTAGTGAACTTAGGGAAAACCTAGACCTGCCTGCACATCATATGTTTAGATATTTCCAGGCGAGAAAATATGTGCAGGGAATTGAGAAGCAAAGGGCTCCAGATACCCGAATACAGATGGTGGAGGAACTGTTACAGCAAGTTAAACAGAAACCTGTAGGTATTGTCAGGAAAGCTACGTCTCTCCTCTGTCTCCAGTGGCCAGATATGACAGACAAAACGAAACACTTATGGGAAAGAGATCTAGGAGTTGTACTCTCTGAGGAGCAGTGGGCTTTAATGAAAGGGACGCATCAGGGACTATTATTTTGTAATAAGAACAAGGAGGTAGCATACAAATTTGTTCATAGGCTGTATACCCCACCTGTAGCAATTAACAGGTACAACCCAACAATCTCTGCTATATGTCAGAGGTGTGGGTTGGCTCTGGGTACCTACCTACACTCTTTTTGGGCGTGCCCGATACTACAAGTTTTCTGGGGTGATGTGGCGAGGGAATTGACGAATATGAAAGGGCAGCAGATTAAAGTAGAACCGCTTACAATGCTGTTTGGAGTAGATGACACATACCAGGAGGAATGGGGGTTGCTGGAAAGATGGGTGAGAATACTGCTGGTTTTGGCAAAACAGTGTATTCTAAACACATGGGTTTCTGGGGATAAGCCTACAATAAGGCAGTGGAGAAATCTGGCATGGATGTGCTACAATTAGAAAGCCTGACGTATAAGGCGAGGGGAAGAGAAAATCAGTTTGTGAATATGTGGGCACCCTACCTAGACTCTATGCAGCCACTGGAGCAGGAGGTAAGATGTGGATAAAGATAAAAGGTATAGATAGATGGATAGATATGGAATGAAGTGAATTCTCGATTAGCTGGGAGGGTGGGGGAAGGGAGAGGTGGGATGGGAGGGGGAATGGGGGGAAGGATCTCAATTTCTCTCTTATTTCTATCTTGCAGGTTTCTCTTTCTCTCTTACCTGTGTCTCTTCCTTTATCATATCTCCATTAGGATCTGTACCCTAAGTATAAAATACAGAGATATACACCTAATTTGGAATGGATGTATAAGGTCTAAGAAAGGTACTTGAATTAACTGACGATGTTGGATCGATGTAGTGGGAAAAGTTTGTAAAGTATGCACAAGACTAGTATGTGCTAATGGAGATATATACTTTTGCTTTGCTGCAATATGAAAAGAGAAACTAATAAAAAGATTATGCAAAAAACCCAAAAACAGTCAGATACATTGCAAAGATCTTACAGACTGTTACATACATCTGTAGAAGTAACGGAACATGCTGGCCAAATAGTAAACTGCATATACTAACCAGGTAAGCAGTAGGATAATACTCTGTGCCTGGATGTACAACACCTATCCAGCTGGAGATTAACTTTGAAAGTATTAGCAGTTGGTACATTGCATTATGGCTAACTCATACAAACATATCTTACCTGGCCCCATCCTGCTTGTTTCTGCAGTATTTCACAAAGCATCAGAAATTATGAGAGGTTCAGAACCCTTCTTCTTAAAAGCAGGATGCCATTATCTGACTGCACCAATTGTTCATCTATTTAATAGCTCATTTACTCAAGGGAAACTATAGGCCTATCTTGCTTCCTACAGTACTGTTTGAGTTACTTGAGAAAACAGTCAACTCACAACTCAGGGACTACTTGGATTGCGAAAATATCCTCAACCCTGCCCAGTCAGGGTTCAGGCCAAAGCACAGTACTGTGTCAGCTCTAGCAAAAGTGCTGAATAACTGGTTAACAGCTCTGGACAGGAAACAGCACATCTACACACTTTTCCTAGATCTCAGCAAAGCCTTCGACATGGTTGATCACTCCATCCTTCTTGATTCGCTGGGTTACACTGGCCCAACCCGCGCCGCAGTCAAATGGTTCCACTGTTACCTCACAAATCAAAAGCAACAAATTAAAAGCTCAGGGGGAACTGTTCCCACTTAAAGCCATGCTCAGAGGTGTACCGCAAGGATCCATCTTGGGGCCTATCCTTTTTGCTACCTACATTAATAGCACTGACTCTGGCCTTCTTGCTGGAAATGTTCATCTCTTCACAGACAACAGTCCTTTACACAACCAACCCCTCTCTACAGCTCACACACAAGGAATTACAGCAGGACTTCATGCTCCAGCATAACCAACTGAGCCTTAAGCTCCTGCTCAACGTCAAAAAAAATTAAAGCCATGATCATCTCCCTGTATCCCCCACTCCATCTGGGGACACCTGGTATCCCTCAGATTATCACCCTCCTTGGTGAATCTCTGGAAATAGTGAATAAATTCAAATATCTGGGAGTCCGGTTAGATAAAAAGCTTAGTTTTAGTGTCCACCTAAGTGAACTTTCAAAAAAATTAAGAGAGTCTTGGTATATTTTACCGCACAAGAAGTCTTCTAATTTTTGAAGCTAGGAAACGGCTGGTCCAAACAACCTTTCTGCCTCTGCTCGACTACGTTGACTTTCTATACAGTCACAGCCCCCAGTACGTGCTCCAAAAGCTTGATACACTCCATCGTGCCTTGAGATTCACACTTGATATGCCCTTGCGGACTCATCACTGCTGGCTTTATCATGCATTAAATCGGCCATTCTTCTCCATGAGGAAGAGGAAAAGAAACACCCTCATTGGCTCTCCAGAGCACTCTCAGACAAACTCCCACCCTACACTGGTAACCTGTTTGAATGATCTAGTACCCATGGCCTACGCAACTCCACTCTTGTCCTCCTCAACATATCAAGGATGAGGACACGCCTTGGCTCAACTGCCATCAGCTCTTTCTTCCCATCACTCTGGAATAACACTCCCACCTGCCTAGTCCCCGTGTATTCAGACAGTTTCTTTATTAGTGCCTGAAGACTATGTGCGATTGCTTTAGGTAACTTTGAATTTTTTTGACGGAAGTCACCCTGCTCGTGGTCCATGTTGGCTGCTTATTCCCTCTGCGGCCAGCTTACTCGTAACATAACTTCCCTCCCCCTGCGGAAACCCTCCAGGGGGTCCATTCCGTAGCAGGGTTCCCATACCTCTCCTAAGTCTGCCACTTTACTGTCTACAGTGTCTCCTTGCCTTTTTCTTCCTTCTCCCTCTGGCAACTTCCTCACCTTTCCTCCACACAGTAGCCCCCAAACCTACTGCAAGGGCCTGACTGTGCATGTACACAGTCAGTAATCAACAATGCTAGATACTTATTACTTTCAACTGTAACTTATTGTATCTGAATGCTCTCTGTATGTTATTGTAGGATGATATTTATTGTAATGAATTTCTACTGTGTATCCCAGGACCATCTTGCAAATGAGCTTGCTCAACAATGTAAATGCCTGGTTAAATAAAGTTTGACTGAAAATCATTTGAGTCTGCAGCAGAAGCCACTGCTGCTCTTGCAAAGCACAGGATCTGCACCCTCCCCCCCTTCTGCTGCAGCGTCAACAACCATAGAAGCTGCTTGCCTCCAAGCTCTTGCAGAAAGTGTGGCATATGCAAAAGCAGCAGACCAGGTAATCCCCTCAGAAATCAATTGTGGACGTGATTCAAGATGTGACCCAGACCCTTCAAGCTGCAACACAAAAGATTCAGAGCCTCCCGCTTCCAGCTCTGCCATTCTAAATTGACTAGTCTGTGTACCTCCTTTTCAGGCAGACCTGGGGTAGTCTTAGGGTTCTGGCGTTTCCCCCCCATCCCACTTCCTCTCCTCCAGTCTTCCATTTCTCTCCTTTCTTGGCCAAATCCTACCTACAGAATGCACATGCTCTAGAAACTACCTTAATGTCCACTGCTGCCTTATGCCCTCTCGGAATTCCCAACCCTCATAAGCATGCTTCTGTCCATAGTCATAGACTCCAGGAATCCAGGTGCAACCAGCCAGTGTTGTACTCCCAGGGCCCTGTACAGAAATGCTGCCCTACTCTTAGCAGCTCTGGAGACTTTCCAAGGTGGCTTCAGGCCTGAGCAGCTCTGGCCCATGTGCAAGCCAGTTACGCCATGGCTGCAAGTACACCACGATCAGTTACTTCTAATCAGCACTAGCTCTTGATAAACTATGTGAAACCCCCACTAAGTTTTCCTCCATCTGCTGCAGAGCACCTATGCTGGTCAAGGGGTTGCCCAAATGAGCAGAGGCATCGCGGTTAAATCTGTAAGTGTTAAATTCCTAATGCCTGATTCCTGTCTTGTTTTGCCAGGGATAGCGGGGTGTGTGTGTGTGTGTGTGTGTGTGTGTGTGTGTGTGTGTGTGTGTGTGTCTCATGATCTCAGGATGAAACTGGGCACTATGGGACACCCCCTCTCCCTAGCACCTCAAACTCAGATATGAGTGAAGGAACTCTGCTGCTGCACAGTATGTCGGTAGACCTATTCAGCGCACTGCCTCTAAACTATCAGGTTACTGGAACTCTGGAAGATACACACTGCAGTAACAAACATATTGGCCTAACTCTATGTTGAGTCAGTCTGCTGGATCATGTTTTTAGCTGTTGCCATTATTGTTTTGGCCCTCTAATGATCAATTCAAACTACAGCTGGTGTGGAGTGCGGCGGGGGGGGGGCAGTGGAATGGTCAGCCCACTGATGCTCCTGACCAGATGTCATAACCGAGCATCTTAACAGCCTTCAAATGCCCTGGTATGTGGTCTTCTCTCCCCACCCCTCCATATGTAACACTGCAAACAAGCCTGTTCAGACCAAGGACCAACTTACCCATTTGAATGGTCATTCCCCTATTGTCATGGCCAGCTGCATCAGCCTCCTACTTCCTGCTCCTGTACTGGTAGCCCATATGGGGAAACAACATTCCATACCCACTTACTCTCACTAAACAGCCAAAGGACCCTCCTTGAGAGAAGATGTCCTTCCTGGTGGACATTAGTCCACCATAAGGGTCCACACTACAACTCCTACCTTGGAAGCCATGTTGATGGCCACGCAGGCCACTAGTTCCCCACCATACAAGTAGTTTTGCATACAGCAGTTCTAAGCTATGTTGCCAGCAGGTTAAAATATCCCAGTCTGAAGTGATTACTTCCCTACATCCTCAACAAACAAAATGCAGCTCTGTTTCAATTGGTATATCTCTTGACTGGTATGAGGCAGAGGAGGGCTCAACAGCAAGTGAGGGAGGTGGCTGGGGCTGGCCGCAGAACTACAGTACCTCATTTAATATAAGTATTTAAATGAGTGATCCCAAGGTGCATCTCCACTCAAGGAATATAAATGGGCTGTGGAAAGAATTGGCATGATTAAGATTTTAGGAGTACCCAAATTCTATCTTAATGGATGTAAGTTAATAGAAAGACTGACTCCAGGCTCCCAAAATTGTGTCTTGAAGTAATGAGTAAGTATAGGCAGCCAGGCTTTGTTCATTCTGGCCAGCTGCGATAAAAGATCTGTTGGATAAGCTGGAATTCTGGACTTTTGGGACCTTCCCACACTAGAACCACTTATGGCGATTAAACTTTACTTTTTTATTTTATTTTACTGTGCTTTCTCTCCCTTACCCAATCGGCCCCCATCAGTCCAGCCACGCTGCCCATCCCTGTCACCCACCATCCCTGGGAGTCTCATCTTCCTCGTCGGATCCCATGGAAAACCCAACATGGGAAGGGCCACTGGGAGACAGCCGGCCCATCTCCACCCAGATACAGCTGAGCTTTGGTCACAACAAGAGAGGATCCCAGTCGGTGGTGCGGGGCCTACAATAGGTGGCTGATGGCATCCTGCATTGGTCAGGCTGTTTTCAAGTTTTCTGGTCCAGCTCCAAGACATCAGGAAGGCCTCACTGATGCACTCGCATCATGCTGCGGAAGTCACCCTCCCATGATGGCTCCTGATGCCCTGCCACCTGAGGTGATCCAGGTGGCAATACTGCAGCAGAAACCATACTCCCTCCCACCCCAAGGAGCTGAGCATCCATAGGACACAACTAATCTCCCCTGGCCAACCCTCCCACAACCTAGGCTTGCTCCTGAACCCAGGTCATCTGCATTGCAAATGGTAGTGCTACTGCTGTGCCGGCAGGACAGCACATAACAGGATTAAGGCCCAGGCTATATAAGAAGATCTTGCTCTAGGCAACAAAGAATTTGGATAGATATTGAAACATTCTGAAAGGGAAAATTACTTCGATTTGCTCACAGTACCTTATGAAAGCGCTATGTTAAAATCTTGGTTGATAATCCTGTATGTATTTGCGGACTTGGCCCATATATTTGTCTAGACAGGATTCAGATTGCAGAGAACGGATATCCTCTTTCCTGTTATGTCTTGTACATGCCATCCCAGTTCATTATTAGCTAGCAAACAAATCAATTCTAATGACCGCACTACAACTCTAAGGTTAAGCTTTTCACAGCTATTAATAAATAAGCTTGTTGAACTTCATATACAGGACATTGGTTCCCGTTATGTTCACTATTACAGAATCTGTCCAAGTCTCTTCCTCCTGAAATCTACTTAAGATGAATGTATATGTCAAGCTTGAAGCTAGTGAGGTATAGCAGTAATGCCACAACATTTTTCAATTTGTGGAATAACATATATAGTGTTTTTTCAAAATCGCACTTCTGTACGTCTTAGTAACGAAAAATTTTCCTTTTTTTGGCTTTACATAAGCCACCATTCCCTAATAATTGGAGGCAGACATTATGGGCTGCAATCTTACTAAGTGGGTGTGAGTAACTAGGACTGAATCTATTAGTGTCTATTTACATTCTGGATTCTTCCATAATTAGCCAAGATCTTCTTTCTCAGTTAATCTTCACCTCGATATAGAATTACTACACAGAAGGAAAATGGCATAATTTTGTGCAATATGCAAAACTATTCTGTCCTGATTGTATACACTTTTGGCCACATATATTACTTATAACATTTTTTGAAAGAACAAACGTAGAACAAAAACTTTAGTTGACTGATTAAGGGAGCAGATGGAAGTCTAAAGCACAGAGACGGCTTCTATGCAAATATCATTATAGAAACAGGATAAGCATCACATACAAGCCAAACAGATTCTAAATATTGCATCATGTTTGTCTTGTGGTATCAGGGACTCTTTAAAACATCCTGAGGCTGGAACTATAATAGTCATATTTGCAGTGTGTTTTAGTTCTGAAAACTTCCAGTGTCAAGGCAGTTCAGTCGAACCCTGTAGATTTGGGGGGATATTTTAAAGTAATATGCTACTTACAAGTCCAGTGGGTAGAAAAAGAAGACTAGGTACTTCCCAAGATAATCGGATAGTTTCAGCTCTTTAAACTCGCCATTGATCACTGCTGTTCCTTCCCAATATGGGGCTGGCTTGGAAACTAAAAACAAAACAAAAAAACAGCTTAATGTCTGATTAGACAAGTAAGCAATAAGCCATGACAGGGCTGAATTAATGCACACCTTGGTTGTGTTGCAAGGCATGAGAGCAATAGAAACACAGACTCTGACAGCAGATAAGGACCGCTTGGCCCACCTAGTCAGCCCATTTTCCTACCTACTGGACAAGCTGCAGATCCTAGTTAACTAACAGCCTATTTCTTCCTACCCCCAAAAGAACTGCCTTATGTCTGTCCCATGCATTCTTGAATTCTCCCCCAGTTTTAGACCCCACAACCTTCTCAAGAAGGCAGTTCATGCATCCACCATCCTCTGAAAAAATACTTCCTCACATTGCCCCAGAACCATCCCCCCCTCTATCTTCAAATTGTGTCCCCTTGTTCTTGCACATCTCTTTTTCTGAAAGATGCTACCCTCTTGGACTTGGTCGATTCCACCACGGTACTTAAAAATTTATCATGTATCCCCTCTCCCTCCTTTCCTCAAGAGTATACATATTAAGCTCCTTTAGTCTCCTCATATGGCTTCTCTTGCAGACCCTGCACCATTTTAGTTGCCCGCCTCTGGACTGCCTCCATCATGTCAGTGTCCTTGTTGAGATGGGGTCTCCAGAACTGGACGCAGTACTTCAGATGGGGTCTCACCAACTGTCTGTACAGAGGGATAACAACTTCCTGTTTACTGCTGGTGATGCCTCTCCCTACACATCCCAGTATCCCCCCAGCCCTCCCTACTGCCTTCTGACATTGCTTGCCAAACTTAAGGTCATCTGATACAATTACCCCAGGTCCCTTTCCATTTTTGTTACTACCCCCCACTGTGTACTCTTCCCCTGGGTTTTTGTTTCCCAGGTGCATTACTCTGCACTTCTTTGCACTGAATCCAAGCTGCCATACTTCTGACCATTCCTCCATCCTTGCCAAGTCCCTTCTCATCCTTTCCACCCCCCTTGTGCATCAACCCTGTTGCAGATCTTTGTATCATCTACAAAGAGGCATACTTTTCCTTCCAGTCCATCTGCAATGTCACTTACAAAGACATTAAAAAATGACTGGACCCATTACTGAACCCTGCGGTACCCCACTAGTAACCCCTTTCTTCATAGTGGACTCCATTTACAATTACCTTCTTTGTCCTGTTGTCCAGCCTATGTTTTACCCAGCCTACCACCCTGGGGCCCACTCCCAGGCTGGCTAATTTATTAATCTTGTGTGTGGGACTGTGTCAAATGCCTTGCTAAACTCTAGGTAGGCCAAGTCCACAGCCCCTCCCTGGTCTACTACTTTGGTCACCCAATCAAAGAAATCTATTAGATTTGTCTGACACGACCTTCCCGCTGTGAATCCGTGCTGCCTTGGGTCCTGTGCCCCACTGGCCTCTAGGTACTCAACAATTCTTTTCTTCAGAAGTGATTCCGTCATTTTCCCTACCACAGAGATGAAACTGACAGGTCTGTAGTTTCCTGCCTCTGTCTTGCTCCCACTTTTGTGAAGGGGAATCACATCCACCTTCCTCCAGTCCTCGGGTACCACACCATTCTCCCATGATTTGTTAAAAAAGGGTAGTCAATGGTTGTCACTTTTTCTCCCCTTAATTCTTTTAGAATTCTGGGGTGAATCCAGTCAGGCCCCATTGCTTTGTCCACCTTCAGTTTTAGGAGTGCTTTCAGAACCCTTTCTTTTATGAAAGGACTGTGATCGACCCCCATCCAGAGTGCTTCTGTTAATTGGATTAGGTTCCTCCCCCTCCTCTTTTGTGAATACTGAACAGAAGTATACATTCAGTATCCCTGCTTTTTCACTGTCCCTGTCTGCCCACACACCGTCCATTCTATTCAGCCTCACTATCCCTCCCTTTGTCTTTCTACATACCGTAATGTACCTATAAAAGGTTTTATCCCCCTTCTTAACCGAACTGGCCATCTTTTCCTCAATTTGGACCTTTGCTATTCTAACTGCCTTTCCTGCTTTCTTCTGCCTTAACTGGTACAGTTCTCTGTCCTGCTCCTTCTGTGTTTCCTTATACTTCCTAAATGCCATCCTCTCCCCAACCTTCCCCACCACCTCTTTCGAGAACCATAGTGGCTTTTCCCCCCCATTTTGGTGTGTTTGTTTACGTCACACAAAGTCTTGTAGCCTCTGATGTTTCCCCATTGTTGCTCCACCCCTCCTTCTTGCCTGTTTGCTAGTACTTTAAGGCAATCTCTCATTTTGCCAAAGTCATCCCTCCTGAAGTCCAGTACCCTCACTTTTGTATGGTTTGACTCTGCAGCTGAGTTTATTGTGAACCACATTGTTTGGTGGTCACTTGCTCCCAGATGACTACCCACTTCTAGATCTGAGATCCTCTCACTGTCCCCATTTGCGAGTACAAGGTCTAAAATTGCTCCCTCCAGCGTTGTAATGGCCAACTGCCTTATGCAGCTTGGGCATGCATTAATCCAGCATGCATCCATGTCTTGGAGTGGCTTACTATACTTCAAAAAAAGAAAGATATGCTCATAAAATAATGATATATGGACGTTTAAACTGCTGAAAAACTTATGTACATTCACTTGTTAAAAGTAGGTCCTATTCTGTAGTTCCAATGCACTACAGATCCCCCTAACTGCTATTAGGCTGCCTCATTAAACAAAGTTCTAGGCTGCTCCCTGCACAGATTGTATTTATATATAGGAAGGACCATCAAACAGCTCAGAAGTATGTCCAGGAACATATAGTTCAAAAAGGTGATAGAATGAATGCAATGGCTAGCTCATTTTGCAGATGTACATGTCCCAAACCCACAACATTAAAGATTCATGGGAAGAACATGTACCCTCCAGAAAGGAAAAAAAAAAAAAAAAAAAAGGAGGGGGAAGAGAAACAATTTACTGCCGAGAAAACAAACCAAATGCATCTTTGTCCTTTAGAGCCTTAGTCCTCATGGTCTAAATGAAGAGACAGATTTCAGTCCATTTTAGGAGATATAACACATAAAATGAAATAATGAGATCTTAAATAATGCAATGGACTACGACTGACTAGCTATATTCCTTCTGTTCGCACAATGTAAAATAATCTAACTTGAAAGAAATAACTACGACGATAGACTTTCACAATCGTTTCGTCTGTCCTGCCTTTGCATGTTTGCTTGTCCTTTTTACTTCCACAGCCCTTCCTGCCTCCCAACCCTTCCGTTGCCCACTTTTCTTTCTTCTGAAAAAGAAAATAAATGTAATAAAAGCGGTCTTCAGGTCTTTGTTGCTGAGGCACAGGTCAGGCAGCATAGGAAAACGAAGAGCAGTTTCAAAATTCACAAACAGCTTTTTATTTTCTCAATAACAGCAAAATAAAACTTATTCAGTATAACCATTTACAAAGGCAGTACAAACAGAGAAAACAAAGTCCTTCTTCTGACGGTATCTTAAATCCAAGTTTCAGTCTCTCACTCTGTCTCTCTAGCAAAAGCATTGCTGCTCTTTTTATAACAAGTCTTTGCCTCATTGACATCCTGCTTCTCAGATTGTTCTTGTCTGTTTCGATGCTTGCAGGTGCAGCAAAAAGAACATAGTGACCCAGAACTGACCTCTTGTTTACAGCTCTGCAAAAGGCTTAAAAACTGCATCTCAGGTTAATCCCCTTGAGTTCCAAATAGCTTTTTGCAATCATTTCAACAGTATAACTATATACAGTTTTAAACAAAGGGATCCCAGTTTCACATAGTTTTACACAGAGATTCACATATATTTTTTTATAACTGCAGATATGCAAGGGGAAGAAAAGACAGAATGGCAAGTGAAGGCAGAGAGACTGCGAGAGGAGGAGAACTGCAAAACTGTCAGAGTGATCAGTTCCCAAGTCTCAGAAGAAAATTTGGTTGTGCAACCAGAGAGACAAGAGACAGAAAAGGATGAGAGGAGAGAGAGGAGAGAACAGACCCTTCCGTTTAAACTCTTTCTGCATAACAAATGGAACAGGGCCTTATTCAACCTTGTCACATACCTCCCTCTTTAAGAGGGAACCTGTATTACAAAAAACAGGTTTCCAAAACTTTCTTTTAAATTCCCATCTAACATTAGCTTATAACCTTTACAGTTTGGTGCATCTCCAGAATAAAACAACGAAGTTTTAACTCACATTTGTTTCAACTTCAGAATTCTCAATTCCTGATCAATATCTTCACAGAAAGTCAGTACTGACACGGATTGTCTTTCCCAGATTTGTGCATCACTTTGCATTTAAATGGCTGTAGTACCAGGTACCACCGTGCGATTCTGGAATTTTTATCCTTCACTTGGTCAAGCCAGAGAACACTGATCTGTTATAAGTACAAAGTCAGCTCCTAGTAAGTAAAACTTAAGGAACCCCATGGCCCACTTTGCCGCAAGGCATTCCTTTTGTTAGGCTGTTTTTAACAGAGAACAACTTTGGTTTCAGAGCAAGAAAACAGCAGTCTAGAACTACAGATTTTTTTTTTTTTTTTACTGATAAATCACTTCTTTCTCAGCAGGAGTCGGTACCTGTTTGGATTAAGCAAACAAACTATTAGAAGAAGGGAGTCTCATTTAAAAAAAAAAAAAAAAGAAAAAGAAGTCAGTCACTGTGTGCTTCTCTGAGGAAGGGGGCTGCATCAGCTTAATTTACTGAGTCAGGAGCATAGGGCAATTCTAACTGGGGCTGTGGCTTAGGAGTACAGAAGCAGGTGTCTCCAATTACAGCTTCCTGCTGTTTTTGACAGAGGACAACTTTTGTTTCAGAGCAAGAAACAGCAGTCTAGAACTAGAGATTTTCTTACTAATTGCCCTCCTTCCCACCCAAAGCCAGTTCTACTTTTACAGCCACTGGATTTGACTGAAAACAGGAACTTCCTGTTTGGCAGTAGGAAGGAAGAACCACTGAGACATTAGTTTCAACCACCTTGAAGGAACCTAAAAAAAACTGTCTCTCCCCGGCTGCTGGAGGTCTGAATCCAAGCACAGAAGGAGACTACTGAAGATTACAGAAAGTCCCTGTCCCAGAACAGGAAGGGCAAGAGTTGTAAGGGCTCATAGGCAGTTGGAAAGCAAGTGTAAAAATACAGAGGGAGGAGACAGTAAGCGCACAAAGCAACAGGAGAGGGGATACAATATAAGTCAAGATGGGAGTGGTGCAGTGCAGTGGCTGTAGGGCAGCAGTGTTCTGGGAGACATTCTGGAGGCTGCAATGCTGACCTGTTTGCAGGCACCTCTCTGGTCTGAGGGAGGAGATTGCCTGTCTCCAGGCTGACCTAGCTAGGATTTGTGAAACCTCTTCCCCCACCCAGGGACCACCCGGGCCACCTTTACCTCAGAGGTTGCCAAGAAAGAGGAGCGGTTGGACCAAGGTGGGCTCAGGGAGGGAGAGGGTGGAGGAACAGAGGTGCATCCCTCCATCTGTACCACTCTACAATTCATATGCTGTTCTGGCAAAGAGTGGTTCCTCTATGGAGGCACCTGCAGTGGAGACCAAGGAGGATGCTGGGAACCTCCACAAAGGAGACCCCACGGGGAAGGAAACAACTCCTGATAGGGGACTCTATCACTGAGGGGGTAGAAGTGGGGTGAGGAAGGGGATAGGGAGGTAAGATGCCTGCCTGGCGCCATGGCTTGGAGGGACAGGAAGCGAATCCTCAGGATCGCGGGAGCAGCTGCACGAGGGAGGAAGCTGGATGTCATTGTCCACCTAGGGCCAAATGACCTGGCTGTAAATGGGATCAGAGCAGTGCAAGAGGAGTTTGTGGAGGGGCCTTAGACAAGTAGTTTATACAGTAACCTTCTCGGAGTTGCTGTCTGTCTATGGCAAGGATGATGCTAGGGTATTCCGCACCATGGGATTCAATGAATGGTTGAAAAACTGGTGTGGAGCTCTGGGTTTTGGCTTCATTGGGGACTGGGGAGCCACCTGGAGGGATGCAGCCTTATACTGGCGCGATGCTCTGCATCTGTCCGGGGGGGGGGGAACCAAGATCCTAGGTGACAGATTTAAATGCTTCATTGGCAAGCATTTAAACTAGCCAACTCCCCCCCACCACCAAAACACAGTAGTTGGAGAGATAAACACCAAGGTAGAGAAGTCAGTATGGAGCAGGACGGGGTAAATGCAGAAAACGTCAGTAAGGACAGGGATGGGGCTAAAAGGGGTAAGACCATAAAAAATAAATGGAAGGTGATGAGTACCAATGTTCAGTCTGTGTAACAAGCTCCCTGAACTAGTGGCCTTGATGGAAGAGGGATGCCTGGATATCGTGCCAGCTACTGAAACAAGGCACACAGAGAACTATGACTGGGATGTCAGCATACCAGGATACACAGTCTACAGGAGGGACAGGGTGGGTAAAAGAGGAGTAGTAGTAGCTCTCTATGTAAGGGAATGGATTAAAGCAACAGAACTAAAGAGTAAACAGGAAGTTGATGAGTCACTATGGGTCACCCTGGAGACAGGAAATTGCACCATTATCCACATGGGGGTTGTGTACAGACCCCCATCTCAGGGGGAGGCAATGGGCAAGGAAATGATAGAAGGTATCCTTAAAATGTCAGGAAAAGGGGAGATATTGTTGATGGGGGAACCTGAGTATGCCAGATGTTAACTGGAGTACCTTTGCTGCAGGCACATCCAAGAGCAGGGTCATTCTTGATGCCCTACAGGGGGCATGCCTCAGACAACTAATGTTGGAACCCACTCGGGAGGTAGCAATCTTAGACCTGGTACTCGCAAATGGGGAAGGAGAAAGGATCTCTGATTTAGAAGTGGGTAGCCACCTGGGAACATGTGACCACCAAACAGTGTGGTTCATAATAAACACAGCCATAGAGTCAAGCCATACAAAAACAAGAGAATTGGACTTTAGGAAGTCTGACTTTGTGAAAATGAGAGACTGCCTCAGAAAGGCACTAGCAAATGGGCAAGAAGGAGGGATGGAGGAACAATGGGGAATAATCAAAACAGCCATCATAAAGGCAACAAGCCTCTGTGTGAAGCAAATCATCAAAACAAAATGAAGGAAAAAAACACTATGGTTCTCAAGAGAGGTGGCAGGAGCGGTTAAGGAGAAAAGGATAGCATTCAGGAAATAAGGAAACACAGTAGTAGCAGGACAGAGAAGTTTATCAGTTAAAGCAAGAGGAGGCAGGGAAGACAGTCAGAATAGCAAAGGCACAAACTGAGGAAAAGATAG
Organism: Neoceratodus forsteri; assembly: GCA_016271365.2. Classification (NCBI taxonomy): domain Eukaryota; kingdom Metazoa; phylum Chordata; order Ceratodontiformes; family Ceratodontidae; genus Neoceratodus; species Neoceratodus forsteri. Next base: position 578,054,939 of record CM057458.1, on the reverse strand, counting down.
CCAACTCTGTTAAGAAGGGGATAAAACCTATTATAGGTACATCAGGGAGCGAACAAAGACCAAGGGAGAGATACAGAGACTTAATAAATGGGAGGGAATGTGGGCAGAGGACGACCGTGAAAAGGCAGGGATACTGAACAAATATTTCTGCTCAGTATTCACAATGGAAGAGGAGGGGGAGGTACCTAAACCAAACAAGACAGAAACTCTGAATGGGGAGGGGGAGTGATACCAGTCCATTCACAGAAGAAAGGGTTTTGAAAGAACTCTTGAAGCTGAGGGTGGACAAAGCAAAGGGGCCGGATGGCATTCACCCAAAAATTCTAAAAGAACTAAGGGTAGAACTAGTAACACCACTGACTACTCTAACAAATCACGGGAGGATATGGTGGTACCTGAGGACTGGAGGAGGAGAGCAAATGTGATTCCACTTCACAAAAGCGGGAGCAGGACAGAGGCAGGAAACTACAGACCAGTCAGTTTGACCTCAGTGGTAGGGAAAAAAGATGGAATCACTTCTGAATAAAAGAACTGTTGAGTACCTAGAGGCCAGTGGGGCACAGGACCCAAGGCAGCATGGTTTCACAACAGGAAGGTCATGTCAGACGAACCCAATAGATTTCTTTGACTGGGTGACCAAAGTAGTAGACCAGGGAGGGGCTAGGGATATGGCCTTTCTAGATTTTAGCAAGGCATCTAACACAGTCTCACACAAACGATTAATATACAAGTTAGCCAGCCTTGGAGTGGGTCCCAAGGTGGTAGCCTGGATAAAAAATTGGCTGGACAACAGGACGCAAAGGGTAATAGTAAACAGAGTCCACAGTAAAGAAGGGCCGGTAACTAGCCCGGTACTGCAGGGTTTGGTACTGGCACCAGTCCTCTTTAATGTCTTTAAAAGTGACATTGGAGAGCACCTGGAAGGCAAGGTATGTGTCTTCGGAGATGACACAAAGATTTGCAACAGGGTTAATATACAAGGTGGGGTGGAAAGGATGAAAAGGGACTTGGCAAGGTTGGAGGAATGGTCAAATATGTGGCAGCTCAGATTCAATGCAAAGAAGTGCAAGGTAATGCATCTGGGAAACAAAAACCTAGGGGAAGAGTACACAATGGGGGAGTGAGTCAGCAACCACCACCACCACCACCACCACCACCACCACCACCACCACCACCACCACCACCTACCTAGGAGTAATTATAATCAGATGACCTAAAGGTGGGCAAGCAATGTGAGAAGGCAGTAAGGAGGGCTGGGGGGATACTGGTATGCATAGGGAGAGGCATCAACAGTAGAAAACAGGAAGTTGTTATCCCTCTGTACAGACAGTTAGTGAGACCCCATCTGGAGTACTGCATGCAATTCTGGAGACCCCATCTCCATAAAGACATAGACAGAGTGGAGGCTGTTCAGAGAAGGGCAACCAAAATGGTGCAGGGTCTGCACCAGAAGACATACGAGGAGAGACTAAAGCAGCTTAATATGTATACCCTTGAGGAAGGGGGGGGGGGAGAGAGACAAGATAGAAACTTTCAAGTATCTCAAAGGAATTAAAGTACAAGATGGTAGCATCTTTCAGAAGAAGAAATGTGCAAGAACAAGGAGGCACAATTTGAAGATGGGGGACAGCTCAGAGGTAATGTCAGAAAGTACTTTTTCGACAGAGAGGGTTGTGGACGCATGGAACAGCCTTCCTGAGGATGTTGTGGGGTCAGAAACAGTGGGAGAATTCAAGAATGCATGGGACAGGCATAAGGCAATTCTAGTTGGGGTAGGAGGAAGTAAGCTGTTGATTAATTAGAATCTGCAGCTTATCCATCAGGTAGGGAAATGGGCAGACTAGGTGGGCCAAGAGGTCCTTTATCTGCAGTCAAATTCTGTGTTTCAATGGTGGAGTACCTTTTCTCTCGGTCATGCGATTTCCTACTTATGTATAGAATAGGATGTTCTTTCCCATCTATACGCTGACTCAAGACTGCACCTCTTCTCTTTGCTGCTCCTGTTGCTGCATCTCTTCTTTTCTCCGCTTCTCGAGTTGCTGCAATTCTTTTCTCTGTGCCTCTAAATGCAGAATATCTTTCTCTCTGCTGCATCTCCTCTCTTCTCTGTTTCTCCATCTGTTTGTTGTTTAGCCTACCATTTGAAAAAGGCAGTAAGGTTCAGGTTCTGTCACTGCCTGCCCCTCCTCAAAAAAAATAAAAAATGAAATAAATCACTTGTGTTGGTTGTACAGTCTCAGCTTGTACTTCTGTCCTACTAGTTTGGCTGCCATCCTTCTGGTAATCACTCCAGTACTTGCTGCTGCAAAATCCATACTTTTCTTCTATGCTTCCATGGTACCAGGTCTAGTACCCTTGCACAAAACCCCTGGCTTACAGTATGCATGGTGTAAATCCCACTTAGGCTGACACCATCTGTCGTCAAGGCACAGGTCAAGATGCATAGGAAAACCAGGCGCAGTTTCAAAATTTGTAAATAGCATTTTCTTTTTTTCAATAACAGCAAAATAAAAATTATTCAGTATACCTATTTACAAAGGCAGTACAAACAGAGAAAACAAAGTCCTTCTTCTGAGGGCAACTCTTAATTCCAAGTTTCAGTCTCACTCTCCTTGTCTCTCTAGCAAAAGCACTACTGCTCTTTTTATAAAAGTCTTTGCCTCGCTGATATCCTGCTTCTCACAGAATGTTGCCAGTTTTGATGCTTGCAGGTGCAGCAAAAAGAACATAACCCAGAACTGACCTCTTGTTTACAGCTCTGCAAAAGGCTTAAACTGCATCTTAGGTTAACCCCTTGAGTTCCAAATAGCATTCTGCAATCATTTCAATAGTATAACTATATATACACACACACTTTTAAACATAGGGATCCCAGTTTCACATACAGTTTTACACAGAGATTCACATATATTTCTTATGACTGCAGATATGCAAGCGGTAAGAAAAGAAAAGAACAGAAAGTTGAGACAGTGAGAGGCGGAGAACTGCAAAACTATCAGAAGTGATCAGTCCCTAGGTCTCACAAGAAAATACAGCTGCGCAACCAGAGACAGAAAAGGAGAGGATAGAACAGACCCTTGCGTTTAAACTCTTTCTGCGTAACAAAATGGGACAGGGCCTTATTCAACCATGTCACAGTCTTAATTTGATGATTTCTCTACTGTACACTAGAGCTTTTTTGTGCCTCCCCAGGGATACTGAAAGTGGAAATGTTCATCAAGAACACAAAATGAGTCAGTCCGAGAAATTAACAGAAACCTGTAACTCTTTGACATGTAAATATTTGTTGCAATCCCTATGTTTTTAGATATAAACTATTACCATGGCAATATGCTGAGGTGCAGGGATTTATGTTTTTTTAATTGTTTGTAGAAACCCAGAAAATGCCAGCAGGAGGAGACCATAGGTCCATCTAGAGTTTCCGAGACATTCTACTAGTCCCAATCACCTAGCTCCCCCTTGTAGTATTTGTCCATTCCAGCTACCATGCTTCCCCTTGTGCTCTGTCCCACCTCAGCTTGAACGCCACTACTATCTTAGCATCCACTACCTCAGCAGGCAGGCTATTCCATGGATCCATGACTCTTTCAGTAAAACAGTGTTTCCTTAGATCCCTCCTGAAGCCCCCTTCCCGCAACTTCCATTTTTGACTTCTAGTAGTTGAGCAGTCAACCCTGTTACACAGTTTGGTACACGGCACTCCCTCTCACGAATTTTAACGTCTCAATCATATCCCCTCTCTCCCTCATCTCAAGTGAGTACATGTTCAGAGACTCTAGCCGTTCTGTGTACAAGAGCCCTTGGAGTCCATGCATCATCTCTGTTGCCCTTCTCTGTATGGTCTTCAGCCTATCCCTGTCCTTCCTAAGGTGCAGGTTCCAAAACTGGACACAATATCCCAGATGAGGCCTTACCAGGGACCTACAGAGGGGGAGGATGACCTCCCTCCTCCTACTGTCGAATTCCCTTCCTATACACCTCAACATTCTATTTGCTTGGTTATACTGTATGTTTTGTTGCACTGGCTTGTATGCTTCAGTGTCAAATTACGACCCCTCGATCTCTCTTCTTGCAAGGCACAGAGTCTGACCCCATTGAGCCAACAGTCTGTCCTAGGGTTCCCTTTTCCCAGATGCATCACTTTGCATTTTTTTTGTACTGAACCTTGGCTACCAGATATCTGACCATCTTTGTCATCTGTGGAGGTCCTTTTGCAGGTCCCTAATTACTTCGGCACTGTCCACCCTCCCACAGACATCTGCGAAGAAGGGCAAGCCTACCCTAGTTCCCTCACAGATGTCCCATATGAACATGTCAGCTACAACAGGGCCCCCAAGACTGATCCCTTTAGAACTCTTCTTGTGACCTCTCCTGACGATCTCACCCTGCTGACCACCACTTTGTTTTCTATCCTTCAGCCAATTTCCCACCCATCTGACAATGCTCTTAGCAATGCCTAGGTCCTCCAATTTCTTTAACAGGCGATTATGCGGCACCGAATCAAAGACCTTGCTAAAATCGAAGGAGAGGAGGTCCACAGTACGGCCCTTATCCAGTTCTTTGGTTACCTAATCAAAAAATGAGGTTCCCTTCGCATGATCTACTTGACACAAACTAGTGTTGTCTGCACTTGAAGATCGCTCCCTTTCCAGGTACTCCACGAGGTCCTTCTTGATTAGGGTCTCCATACGTTTCCCCCATGAACGACGTGAGGCTAACCGATCTGTAACCGCCAGCCTCCTCTACGTTCCCCTGCTCTTGTGGAGTGGTACCACATCTGCTCTCCTCCACTCACCCGGCACATCTCCTGTCTGTAGGGATCGGTTAAACAAATATGCCAAGGGTCCAGCCAGTTCCCTCAGCACTGTGGTGCATCCCATCAGGCCCACTTTGTTAGTCTTCAAATGCGCTGGTGCTTCCCTGACCCTGCTGATGGTAATATCTGGTGATCCCATTTGCAGGATCCCTTTATCAATTGCCTTGAAGATGCTTTCAGGCATCAGTCCAGTATTCTCTTTAGTGAATACTGAGCAGAAGCCATTCAAAACAGAAGCTTCCTGTCTGTTGTCCTCAGTGATCCTGCCATCCTCAACTATTCCTCCTCTTCCTTCTTTTTTCCTGAATGTAACAGAAAGCGTTTATTCCCAGCCTTGACCCCGCAGCAGTCTGAAGCTCAGCTGCCACCTTTGCTCGTCTTACCACTAACTTTGCTTCCTTATTTTTCTGAATGTAATAGTCACAGTCTCCGTCCTTCTGACTCCTTCTATACTTATGGAAGGCTTCTCTTTTGATCCCGATTTGACCTGGGTTGTGAACCAAATGGGCCTTTTGTGTTTTTCCTTTTGTTAGTGACCCAATGCAAAATTTTGTTGCCTCCAAGATGGATTGCTTAATTAGCCCCCAGATGTCCTCTACGTCAGACTTTCCCTGAATTCTAGTCAATTTGTTCTAATTTCATCTTTTTAAAGTTAGCCATTTAAAGTTCAAGACCTCCACCAGAGATTGAGATTTTACATCCCCGAGGGACAGCCCAAACCAGATGGAACTGTGGTCTATTTGCTAGCAGTTCCCCAACCTTTACAACCCCAACTACCTCCGAATTAGTAAGGACTACATCCAGGATGGCTTCCTGCCTGGTTGGTATGCTAACCAGCTGGATATTGCTGAATGAATTAAGAAGGGGAAGAAGGCTTTCTTTCACTGTATAAGTGAGAAAAGGGACAAGAAGGAAGGGATTGTTGGGCTTCAGAAAAAGGTGGTGTGGGTGTAGGATAATGGAGGAAAAGCAGAGATACTAAATGAATACTTCTGTTCTGTCTTCACCATGGAGAAGGATGGACCAGTGCCTTCAGGAGGGAAAAAGAGGAGCGGGGGGAGGGAAACAGACATAGTGATAGAGGAGGAGAGCGTGAGGGAGGGTCTGCTGGCATTGAAAGTGGACAAATCACCAGGCCCGGACAGAGTACATCCAAGGGTACCAAAGGAACTGACTGAGGAGCTGGCAGGGCCACTAGCAGACCCATTTAATAGTTCACTAGAGTCAGGCGTGGTACCATAGGACTGGAGAACAGCATATGTAGTGCCCCTTCACAAGCGGTCCCAAGGATGATCTAGGGAATTACAGACCAGTCAGTCTGACCTCCACTGTGGGAAAGCTCATGGAGATCATACTAAAGGAAAGGTTGGTGGCATATCTAGAGGAGCACGGTCTCCAGGATGAGAGGCAGCATGGGTTCATGGGGGTAGGGGAAGAGATCGTGTCAAACAAATCTGATGGACTTCTTTGACTGTGTCACTAAGACAGTAGGCAGGGGCCAAGCAGCAGACATCCTCTATCTTGGATTTCAGTAAGGCCTTTGACTCTGTGCCCCACAAAAGATTGACCAGGAAGTTGGTGGATCTTGGAGTTGGGGAGAAGATGGCCAGATGAGTGGAAAACTGGCTGAGGGACAGAACCCAGAGGGTGGTGGTGGGGAGAGAAGAGTTATCTGGCACCAGAGATGTAACTAGTCGGATCCCACAGGGCTCCGTGCTGGGGCCAATGATGTTCAATGTCTTCATCAATGACATCGGGGATGGCATTAAAGGCAAAATGTGCCTATTCGCAGATGACACCAAGCTCTGTGGGAGAAAGGACACAGCTGAAGAGATAAGGGACCTACAAGATGATCAGGAAAAGCTGGGGAGATGGTCCAGGATCTGTCAGCTTGGCGTTAGTGCCAAGAAATGCAAAGTTATGCATACTGGAGCAAAGAATCCCAGGACAGGGTATTACCTGGGTGGAGTCCAAGTAGCTGCATCAGAGGAGGACGACGACGATCTGGGAGTGATGATCACTAGTGACCCGACACTCCACGCAGTGCAAGAAAGTAGCAGCAAAGTCGAACAAGATGCTGGGATGCATAGTTAGGGGGATCAGTAGTAGGAGGGGGGAGGTTATACTGCCCTTGTACAGGTCACTGGTAAGGCCACATCTAGAGTATGGAGTTCAGTACTGGTGCCCAAACCTCAAAAAGGAAATTAACCTGCTGGGGTAGGTACAGAGGGCTACAAAGATGATAACAGGGCAGCAGGGCAAGGCACACAAGGAGAGGTTCAGGGCACTGTACATGTACTCCCTGGAAGGGGGGGGGAGAAGAGAGAGAGAGAGAGAGAAAAGACACAATTGGGACATTCAAGTACTTGAAAGGGATAAATAATACTGATAAGGAAAATCTCTTTAAGCTGAGTGGCAACCATATCACAAGGGGGCACAGTCTTAAGCTGGAGGGTGGAAGGTTTAGGAGGGATGTCAGGAAGCACTTCACAGAAAGGGTGGTGGACACCTGGAATGCGCTGTCAGAAGAGGTCATCTCGTTTAAAGACAGTGAGCAGCTTTAAGAGAGGCTGGGATAGGCATAGGGGGAAGACAAGAATCACGGGTAGGGAGGATGGGAGGAGTGGGGAGGGAGGACAGGTACATTAGCTCAAGCTGTGGACCTTGCAATTCGAGCAGACTTGATAGACCAAATGGCCTTCTGCTGGCTTGCTCGCATGTTCGTAAGCAGGCAGTCTTGTAAGGCTTCTAGCACAGTTTGGCTTCTAGAGATTCCAGCGACTGAAATACCCCAGTCGATGTCAGGAATGTTTAGGTCACCAACCACTATCATCTCCCCTTTCTGTGTTACACCTCTGATTTCTTCCATTAGAGCTCAGTCCTTTTCCTCCAACTGCCCCAGTGCCCGTATATCATCCCTATTTAGACTTTCGTAAAACAAACATTTGTAAAACATTAATAGACTGTATCAATTTAATTTATGTCCATGTTATAACTGCCTTTTCTTACAATGCAAGAGGTTGCAGTCCCCACTGGGGTCAACAGCATGTATCGTGCTCTGCCTTGCACTGTGAACAGGCACTGCAGTTTTCAAGATGGTCAGTGTACCTTTAAACTTCTGAAAAGGCACTATTGAGGCCAGGTATTTAAAGGCAGTAGGATCCTAACAGGACTCCAACCCCAGTCAAACAGCAGTGCGCTCAAAACTCTGTAGAGGATTTCTGTCAGAGCTCTCAAAGGTAGTTAGTTGGCCTTTCTTGTCTGCACTTCAATAACGTTTTTTTGCACATGAATTGTATTTATACTGATCCAAGCTCTCTGCGTGCTATGTTGGGCCATGGATGTTTGTGCCCAGTGTTTTCAGACTGCTGACATAAGAAGGCTACTACTCATTTCAACAATGTTTTCTTTTCTAACACTATCATTGCTAGCGTCTTGTTGGGTGATGCTGGATGGTGATTTTCTCCAGGTCGACTCTTCCAGCAGTTCATTTACAATGTTTATGGTGCTGTCCCCCCATATCACCCCTCTGGTACTTTAACATCAGTTCGCTGGTGTCTAGTGGTTCTCCCAACCCCAATCACGCCTCTGGTGCTATACATACATTTTTCTTGTTTCCAGTGTCCTTCCCCCCGGGTTCAAATACCACCACCCCGTTCCACTTAGCCATGGCTTACTTGTCGTATGCATTCCTACACCCAGGGGAGCGACATACAAGCCACAGCAGAGTTTGCTCCGGCCTAGATATATGGATCAGGAATAGTGCAAGCCCTGTAGGGGATTTTATGGCCACAAAAATGCATCTAGATTGGAGTCCCATTCAATGTAGGTGACTGTACTGGGGCAGGGGCAAGGGCAGGTCGAGGTGGTGGGATCTGAATGGGGCGGGGCAGAGGGATCACTGGACACCAGGGAAATGTCTGTGATAGAAGTATAATACCCAGTTGTGGGGATGGTACAAATTTGCAATTTCAGTGCAACCCCCCCCCCCCCACTTCACTTACAAGTGAACATTTTTTGTCATTACAAATCCAAGAAACAATTAGTCGACCTCAGATACCGACTGCCTCAGAGGGAGATTTAACACCATCTAGAGGTCATACACATTGCCATTTTTCTGTACTTGTCCCACTGTTCTATCTTGTACAAGTACCGCCTCAAAGCCTAAACATATCAGGGGTATTTGGGGTGTGGGGGACGACACTGAACACCAGGAAAATATTAGTATTTACTTGCAGGGGTGTTTGAGCCTGAACTGCAGACATTTCACTCTACTGTGTATTTTTCAACAGGGCGACTCATTTAGCGCTGTGTTTATACAGTACTTACAAACTGTGAGGTGCAGTGGGGTGTCTGGCCAGGCCTCTGAAAACCAGCATACAGAGGCTGAAAGCAAGCAATGGCATCATGCAATGGGACACAAATCTGACATGAGTCACTTAGCCTGACAGAGCACGGGGAGGGTGGAAACAATGGGACACCACATACATCAGTCTGAGACAGAGCGCAAATGCTCTTACTGGTCCGCGGACTGCCTTCATAGAGCAGCCTTGGTCAATCATTTAATGCCGCTTTCTATACTGTAGAGGCCAATCAGCTTGGCAAGCTCTGTGTGAGTGCGCACGTGCGTGTGTGTGTGCGTGTGTGTGTGTGTGTGTGTGTGTGTGAGAAAGACTAGTTATCAGAGGAGTCCTACTGGCGGATTTCACCCAAAGGTCAGGTACTGGATTGGGCTAAACTCAGTTCACTCTCTCCCATGCAGTATGAAAGAGTCAAAGAGAGACAGTTTTTCAAAATCACTCACTTTGTTAATAACTGAGGCTGGTGTAATTCATGATACAGTCACAGAACTTTTATACTCTTTCTGAGAGAGCGATGAAAAGGATGTTTCTTATACTTACAATTGCTTATCTTTTTTTGTCAAAAAGGATTGCAATTTAAAGACCTTTCAAGGGTTAATGGGGGGGCACTTTAAAACTTAAAAACTCTAAACAGCCAACTTGGGAGAAACTCAAGGGCTAGATGTGGAGGGGAACTGTATATAAAAAGTTTTTGGTTGGGGGTAAAAGAACTAACAAAATAAGAAGCATAAATCTCTTAAGTTCAGAAGCAAGTAGAGGACGAAATGAAGCATCACACCTGCCTCATCAGTGTAGCAGATTCAATCCCATTATGGGACACTACTGCTTTCTTCTACCGAGTACACCACCTATTTTTACTGTACATTACACTAAGTTCTGGCTTCAATTTGCCTAGCCAAATCAGAAAACCCAATCCACACCCCTATTTAAAAACTATGTAGCTTGTATGTGTAGAGATGTTTTTTTATATTTATGTAAAAAACACACAAGTTCATGGTTTCCACCAGGAGCATCCTAAAGTGTAGGTAGAGTGAGTGGTAGGGTGAGTAAAAGGCAATGGCAGCTATTAGGCCTCCTCCTTGCCTGTTCTGCAACTGTGTTTCTCGTAGCAATTTTTCTCGCCATCTCCTTTTCGGTCACGCCTTCTCCATGGCCCAGGAGTGTTTTGACAGTAGTAGTAGGGCCCACGGCTTGGTTTTAATATGAGGGTTTTGAAAAAAAATGGGAGCTCAGAAAGAAATTAAGGGGCAAACCTATGCAATAGCATTTATTTGGAGGGGAGGAGTATTAATTTTTATTCCATTAGTACTGAACACAAGTCATCTAGTTCTGTGCTTCAAACAAGTACAATTACTATTTTTCATTTGGGCAGGCTGGTCTGTGTAAAATAAAAACAGAGAATTTGACTACAGCTAAGCTTTTACCCACTCTTGCTCCCAGTTTCTCCATCAAGCAGAGTTTCTGTTGGGCTTCTGTGAAGAGCCCATAACATATCAACATGTAGTGGTATCAGAAAAGAGTTGACGAACACGTTAGCCCCTTCTGCCACATAGGAGTGGCTATCTTAGAGTATCCACACACATCTGAGTTTAACTGTGGACAGAGTCCAGGAACAGCATTCCAAAAGAAACAAAACCAAGATATCAACTAAATTGTTGTTTTAATTGTCTACCATGATGAGAGCCCCTGGTGCCTTGGCTACAAGCCTTCATGGGGATCTACGGGCTCTCACTGTGGTGGATGATTAAAACAATTTAGGCGATATATTGAAATTTAAATACCTGTAAATTTTCTTTCTCCAACTGCTGGTCTCCGGGCTTCATAACTACTGGGAGGTACCTCCTCTTGCCACGTGACAGGCAGGAAGACAACGCTCTGCAGCCTGGATATCCTCCCTCCCACTTCCTGTGACCACCAGTTCTTCCCAAAGCATATCCAACCTGGTAGTATATAAACCTGGAAACAGAAAGAGGCAACATTATCTCAAACCTTCCGCCAGCTTGTTACATTCTGGGAGGGAAGAAGCCCAGAGACCAGCAATCAGAGAAAGAACATTTACAGATTTAAGTTTCAATTTCTCTCTCCTTGCTTGTCTCCAGGCTTCATAACTACTGGGATATACTAAAGCAGTACATCCCCTGGCTTCCCAGGTGGGAAGAATGTAAATGCCCCTCAAGGGATTACCACCACCACCACCACCAGGAACCAAAAAGCCTCGGTCAAGGTGGACAAATCCAGCTGATAGAGACTGGATATGCTGTGAATAGGTGGCCAAATAGCCACCCTGCATAAGTCAGCCAGACAGGGTTCATTAAAGTCCACCCCCGAGATGACCATGGCCCTGGTTGAGGGTGCCTTAACTGGTCCAGGTAAAGGCATCCCCGCTTGTTGGAAGGTAGAGGTTATGGATGAATAAAGACATCTGGTAATAGAGTTTAAAGGCCTCTCCTTTAATGGTTTGGTCCTTGTGAGGACGAACCAGCTGGAAGCTTTACGAACGGACTCTGCACTTTTAAGGCAGTGCTTCATCACTCTTTTACGATCCAGAGCATGAAATTCTTTCTCGTCATATTTGGGAGAAGGGTAGCAGGAAGAGCTCAGCTCCTGGTTGCCAAAACAAGGAAACATTATCTTCAGTAACAAAAATCTGAATCTAATCATAGGACCACCAAGTCCTTATGAATAACTATACAAAAGTACTATACGAGGATCCTATGGAACATATCTCCTAGCGTACTGATGAGACTGGCTAAAAGGGAAGCTATGAGAAAGGTGACTTTCGTAGTCAGGTGTATGAGGGATGCCTCTTTGACTAAGTTGAGTCTCCAGCTGGATTGAAGTGTGTTTTAAAGTTGCCGCCCTCAGGAATCATCTCACATAGATGCAGGAGAGTCCTTGTGGTTTCAACCCTATCAACAAGAGTGCTCCCAATGCGGAATCTGGACCCACCAGGAGGCTGGTTGTAGTTCTTTCTCGAATTCTATTGGAGGGACTGAAGAATGAGGAGTAGGGTACCGCCTAGTTGACATTTGATGCAACTGAAGCCAGAAAGAGAATCTGTGCTTTAGTCTGTAATAGGCATAAGACAAAAAGGAAGCATCCTTTCGATGCAGGAAGGAAAAATTCTAGTTCCTTGAAAGACTCCTGCCGAGAGAGACAGCCTGCACAGACTGAAATGCAGCACCAGGCCTGCGTAGAAGGTCCGGGCTGAGTCGGATCTTGTTGGAGGTTGTCTTGACACACGAATCAGACATATGAACCATGGACCCCTGGGCCAGTATGGGCAGGTCAAAAACAGTTCTGCTGGATCCGCAGTTACTTTTTGTGCAGGCACCTAGAGAATAACAGAATTGGAAAACAAGGTATATGGGAGGTTTGTCGACAGGCAAAGAGATCTACCTGAGGGGTGCTGAAGGTATCATCCTTCAGCTCCCATTCCCCTAGTAGAAAGTGCTTGCGACTTAGCCAGTATGCCAGGATGTTATTCAGCACTGGAAGGTATACTGCCATCAGGGTTGGCAGGCGCCGTACGGCCCACTGAACCAGCAGAAGGAAATCCTTGTGTATCCATGAGCTCCTTGTTCAACCCTGGTGATCAATACAAGTCATCGTTGCTTGATTGTCTGCTATGCTGGATCTGGACTCTGCCAGAGACTGCTTGTCTGGTGCAGAGACCTAAACTAGATCTCCTCAGCCCCAGAGGCAGTCAACGTTAGAAATTCTTGCTCGGAGATGAAGCCCCAAATTGTGAATTCATAATATTGGTCCTCCGACCCCACCAGTGAAGAAATGCTCACCCTGGCGAGGAACTGGGAATTCCATCTCTTGCCGTCCCTGGATTTCTAGATTGAAATCACAGGTTGAGAGTGCTTGCCTGGATGGGCTGCCTGTGAATTATTGTCTAGGAGAGTATGTCTATGAAGGAGGACATGTCTGTGCCGAGGAGACTATGTCTACGAGGGAGAGCATGTCCCCTATGAGCTTTATGTAATGGTGAGCTGTCAGGTGAGCGGACTGAAAATGCTGAAGAGGCTCTGGAGGTCCACGAATTTCCTGTGTGTGTGAAACACCCGATTTATGTTTCAAAGCCTGCTTCCACATAGGGTAGGGACCGGAGCAGAAATAAAGGGCCCTTGTTCCAGTTCAAAAAGAGCCCTTTTTCCGGTTCAAGATGAATCATTGCCTAGAGAGGCACTGGACGACCTCCGCTACTGCTGGCACTGCTTAATCGAACTGTGGGGCCTTGGAGGAGGTTGACCAGGTAGGGAAAGAGCTGTATGCTAGTTGTGTGAGATGAGCGATTCAGTCACTAGGAGCCAGTACGGCCCCTATGATATGGACTTGTCCAGCCGTCTGGGCCCGAAGGGAAACACTGAATGGAAAGCGAGTTGTCCCCACCTTGGAACAGATATATTGTACTACTCCGGAATAGGTATAAGCAGATAGGAATCTTGACAATCTATACATGCCATGACAATCCCCCTGGTAGAGTTTCCTGGTGGCAGGTGATAGTGTTTTCATCTCGATGGAGCTGTTGCACACAAAACGGTGCCCAAATTTTAGGTCCAAGACTGGTCTGAATCCTGCCGTGCCTTCCAGGATTATGAGGAAAAAAGAAAAGGAGGAAACGCCCTACTCCAGTCTTGGGGAGAGAGAACCTGCCTGTTAGCCCCTGCTGGAAGATGATTAGGGATTGCTTGAGCTTTGCCAAGACTAAACTGCTCGGGACATTGCCAATCTACTAACAGAAATTGGCAAGGGAACCACGTGAGGCCAATGGTGGCTTTGAGTTGAATTTGTTTGGAATCTGTGATGAACTACGTCCGAATCTCTTTGTACATCTTGGCAAGGACCAGTTTGCCCTTCACTCGAGGATAGGTCAGAGATCTTCATTGCGGCTTTTTGTTGCCGCCCCCTCAGGTGCCACCACATCTTCCCCTACAGTTACACTGGTTACGGAAGGAGAACCCTGTGAGTCTTCCTGTAGAAGTTTCATTCTGCCCTTTGCTATAGCCGTGGGCACGAAAATCCTTTCAGGAGCCTGGTGACCAGGATTTGTTTCTGTCCCTTCCCTGTTTCCTCGAATTCCGTTATCACCTCGAGTGAGAATCCACACTGCAGGTTTCCTTCATATGGTGCATTAACCAGGTGAATTTCTGAAGGTGTGTTCGCTTGCCGAGGGCTGTACTGTGGCATGATGGCAGAGTAAGCATAGGCCAGGCGCATGAGCTGAAGTTGCTGTCAGGCCAACTTTTTTTTTTTTTTTTTTTTTTTTTAAATGGAACTTGAAGGGATTGGCCATAGGGCTAAATGCAAAAAGATTGGCCGTCACAGTCATGGGTGATGTTGCGGACGCCTGAAAGGTCTGTATTAGATACCTCCACTTGCCTGACCATTGGGTCCTCAGGGGCTCTGGGTTCAAAACCAGAGAGCCCATTCTGTGGTGGCCTGGCCCAGTTTCTCAATGTTTTTCTCGAACTTGGGTGAACCTGGAGGCTGATGCCTTCTAGATTATAAAAAAAGAGCAGCGCAGGATGGCAACTGTGGTGGGTCTAGGTAGGCTGCTGCCAGCTTAAACTAGGATACCCCCCAGAGTGTATGTTGTCCCCTGTTGCTGGTGGGCACAGCCTGGCACTCCATGCCAGTCCCATAATCCACAAGATCCAGTAGTCTAAGTGCTAGGGGATAGGACCCGCATCTAGAAATGGATTTTCATTTGTGGTCTGGTTTTCAGAACCAAAAAGGGGTTGGAAGCAGAGAATTAAACCCCAGAGTGAGATCACCTGGACTCCTGGCTTGCAGGCCTTTGTAATCAGTATTGCCCAAGATGGTGGATCCTTTATTGAGGGGACCCCCCCCCCCCGAGGTTCTATCCCGGCGCAGCCATCACCGCTGAAGATTTAGGGAGTGCTTGCCATTAATTGTCTGTGGAAGCCTCCCCCTTTGCTCCTGGTAGTGGTCTCCATGGGGCAAGCATTTGACTCCAGTGCTAGTCGATGGGCTGTGCAGCTGAGGGACCAGTTAGTAGAGACACGAGTTGTACACGGCCCCCCAATCGATGAGCTAAGAGCCCAAGGAGCTAGTCGATGGCCTGGGCAGACTGCCTCCAGACTAGCTGTGCTCTACGCGGCCTCCGTCGATAAGCTAATCCCTCTTAAGCGCTCGATGGCAATAAATGCTCCCTGAAGATGAATCAGAATTAAACTGTGCATCTGAATGGCCTGAGAGCAGAGCCGCTAGCTCAAGGAGGCCTCCGTCGACGAGTTGAGAGCCCAAGGAACTCATCGATGGCCTAAGCACACTGCCGTCAGAGTAGGGGAGATGATGGCGTGAGTAGCGGGAATGGCCTCCGTCGACAAGTCTTAAGTCACCGCAGGTGCTCGTCTACAAACTGTGCGCCTGCTTGCTAGTAGCGTCGCCAGCTGCTGGAAGCCCAAGGGGCTCGACTGCCAGGATGACAGCACAAGGACTCACCTCTGTGAAAGTGCTACTGTGCCCTGGTCTCCATCATGGCTCCTGTGCCCTAGTTTTGATCGTGGGCGGCACTCCACGTGTGGCATCTCTTCCGCTGCCTGCAAGACCCCTTTTTTTGCATAATAATTCCATTTCATCCTCTGACCAGACTTGTGTGTCGGGGTGGGGATGGGGCAGCATCGCCAAGTCAGTTAGCGTGGGAGATAGAAAATGGTGTGCTAGTCTGCTCAGAATGCGTGCTGAGCCTGCGGCAGCACAGGAGAAAAACAGAGGGGCCAGTCTGTCCAGCATGCACGGCTGAGATTGGGACCCCCAAAATGCAGAGAGAGCATTATCATGGGCAACTGAAAGGAAGTCCTTAGAGAGGAAAGCCGAGAGAGAGCGCGTTATTATGGGCCACTGAGAGGAGGCCAGTCTGTCCAGCATGCACGACAGAGACTGGAACCCCCTAAGAGCAGAGAGAGCTTCGCTCTCTTGATCCACCCATTCCTGCTCTCTGGATGTCCTGTAAGAAAAAAAATATCCAAACTAACAGTCCTGAAGTCTTCAGCCCTGTCACCCCAGTGACAGAGCTGTACTGCAGAGTACCTGCTCTTTGCAAAGCAGGAAGTAAACTGGTGGTCACAGGAAGTGGGAGGATAGCCAAGCTGCACAGCTTTGTGTTCCTGCCTGTCACGTGGCAAGAGGAGGTACCTCCCAATATTTATGAAGCCTGGAGACCAGCAAGGAGAGAGAACACTTAGGTTTTGTGTTTCTTCTGGAGCGCTGTTCCTGGACTCTGTATATTGTTTGGGCTGGCCACCCTGATACAGCGAACCACCTTACCTCTGAACGCAAGAGTGACCTGTTTGGATTTTGAGTTTAACTGTGAAACTGCTACCCCAAATTCTGCTGTGTAACCTTTGATATAATTTTCTATAAGGAAATCTGTCTAGTCCTGCCCTGGAAACCATAACATTAATAGCTTTCAAAACCTCATTCAGAAGGCTGTTCTGCATTGAAACACCCTCTACGAGAAGCAGTGCTTTTGACGTTTCTCCTACCTCCCCCAGTTTTGATATGTTATCTAGTCCTGCTAGCTTTTGGCAGCTCAAACCTCTGTGTATACTCCATTGTTTATTCCTTTTTTGTGTAAGCCTCCCCCACTTCTGAGATTTACCTGTGCCTGCCTCCACTCTCCTCCATGCCACCTGCCCATTTCTTCACCCTTCGGTGTCCAAGGATTGCCAAACTGGGGACCAGCACTGCAGCAGTCATGGCAGCCAGGAGCTGCAGCGGGAGCGGAGCCAGGGCTCCGCTTGAAATCCTCACAGCTACAGCTGCTCACCAGCACCAACATTCTCAATCCTCTGGACTGTAATGGGGCCAACACTAGGTAGCAAAAGCAGCATCAGCCACATTTGTCAAACTCCAACCCCAGAAAGCCAGTGGGGTCAGGGAAACCGAGAAAGGCTGTGGTGGCCACTGTGAGTGCTGCCATGCATTCGCAGCAGCAACAGGAAAACGCAGCCAGATAAAGAAACTGAAACTGCAAATGCACACCAGCACTGGGAAAGCGGCTCACAGGCTGCCTCTTCACTGGAGAAAGCGACCACTTAACAGGCCAAGTGCTCAAGAAAACAAGTACCTCCCTGTCCCCAAGAACAACAACTGGGCAGGGCAACATAAAACCAGTCCCAGTAAAGAAAAAGCAGCAGCAAGCTGCTAAAGCCCGACTATCAAATGTAACAAAAAACAAACGAACACAAAAAAAAAGGATAATGCACATGTGTTTCCACAGACCTTTTGCTCCTGCAGACTGCTGGGAAGAGGTCAGAGGTCAGCACAAGATCTGCCCACAGACTGAAGCCAATCAGGAGCCTACATTGCATACGCTTCTGCTGTCTTACTGCACTTCCAGTTTATGTAACCTGCACCATGACTGGATCATCGTGTCCTGTGCCCAACTGTTCCCTGCCTGTAACCAGTCACTAAGCTGCAATTCCTATCAAGTGTACACATTAATGTAATGTAATAATGTAATGCTATATGTATTATACTGGAAAACCAGATCATTTCTCTCTCTCCAGTGCACAAACTAACGTTAAATGTTTTACTCTGTGATAACCTGAGTGTTATTCTCTCTTATGTACCCCAAAACCGGGAGACTAACATCGTTTTGCTCAGTGTGCCTTTCCTGGTGAAACAATTCAATAAATAAATAAAAAAAATTGTTCCCCAGCCGGCATGCAAGCCCAGCATGTCTGGGCCAACATTCCAACATCCCGAAGATAGCTTGCCTGGGGATATGACTGACCAACAGGGTGTCTAGTTTCATCCCCCATAAAAGAGGCTGCTCTCTGGGATCTGAGCCAGTTTCTGCCAGTGTGAGAGGAAGAGAAGCTGTGAACTGCTGGGCCACTGTGTGCAAGGAACTGCAGGCCAGGCAGGCCAACACAGTCTGGATAGATTCCCCCCCACTGACTTTTGTGAAGAAAACAGTTTTATTAAAACTAACAGTTTAAATGCGAGAAGTGGAGCTGGGGTTTTTACTATCTCATTAGTGACTTTCCTATCAGGGGGACAAGCTCCTTCAATGATCAACCAACTGACTGAGAAGGCCACTGCATGCTTCAGAGTCCTCGGGTCCTTGCACCCGTTGCACCTGCAGTACCAGGCTAACCTTGAGAGAACAAAGACCAGTGGGTGAACAGCAGATGACCCAGGGAAGCTTGCACTACAGCCATCTTGCCTCTTCTATCATCAGACAACAGTGGTATCGCTGAACCTACAAAACTGAGTAATCACTGGGGTTTTGACTTCACAACAGGGGAAAGCTGTGACTGTACTAGGGCTGAAGGAGAAGCCGTGGGTGGGACTCTGCCACTTTGACAGGTCCAGGCAGAAGACCTGTGGAGGCCATCCCACCACCCATTTGTGTAAAGATTACAAATAGGGGCCCCTTTCCTACAGTTACCTGTTAAGCAACAGTTTGGGTTTTTCCTTGTTTTGTCCACAATAGTCAAGGCGTGCGTCTGAGCTCCTACCCTGCTAGCAACTGCATCCCCAGTAAGGTACCCAATACAACTAAAAAAGGAGCACGCATCCACAGCCTTTGTAGGTGGGAGGGGAATTAGGTCAGGTGCACCTGCTTGTGGTATGAAGGACTGCCAGAGGTGGGCAGACTATGTGGGGCCATTGCCGTTACTGCATAGAGTATAACAATTTTACTGCTACTCCACTTCTCCTACTAGCCACTTGTTTCTATACCCTCCCCTTTTAAATGAACTATTTGTTAGCACTGCATTCCTTCATTCGGGGGTTGTTACTGTTGTTGCAGTGTCACTTATTTTGGGGAGGGACTGTGTGGGCAGGTTATGCATGGTTTCCTGGGGGGAAGACAGTCTTGTGTGTCAGTATCCAGGTACCCCATACTGTTACCCCAAGTGAAGGTGTCATGCCACATTTAAGCCAGAGTAGCCAGTGTAGCACAATTTTAGGCAACCCTGGCCAGCCCCCCTCAAAGGGTTTGAGATGTGAACCCCAGGGCCCTGGACGGTGCACTACATTAGTATTCAGTACACCATGATCATGTCTATTTCCTCAGCATTCCCTTTTACAGACTTGGTAATCTGAGCAAGTCCAGTTTTTTCAGAGGGCTGAGAAGCACAGCCAGAGTTACTGCTATGCCAAATATGCTTGTGTATGGGGCCCTTGTTGTCTAGAAACCCTTTTCTGAGGTTTCTTTTTTGTTTTGCTCTATGAGTGAGTGCACAACATTGCCTTGTTTTGCAGGGTGGCCAAAAGTGAAACACAGAATCGGACAGGAGATAATGACTGCTTGGGCCCATCCAGTCTGCCCATTTCTCCCTATCTACACTACTACAGCAGACCGTGCCCAATCTACAGCCTTCTCCCTCCCCCTTCCTTTCCACTACGATTCCCTTGTACTTATCCCATGCACTCTCAAATCCCACCACTTTCGCCCTTACCACCTCCACTGGAAGACTGTTCCAGGAATCCACTACTCTTTCTGTGAAGAAGTACTTCCTCACATCTCTTCCAATTCTACTCCCTCTAGCTTCATAACAGAAACCCTGGGCACTGGGTGGGGACTCCTCACTTCACGGCCTCTCCAAAGGAAGAAGCTGTGACCATCTCTGAGCTACCCGACGCGAGTCTCAAGCAAGCTGGTGAAAGTGGTTAGTGGGCAGCACTGAGCGTGGCTGTGCAGAAGAACAAGATTTGACACCATTTCCCTGACACCAAGATGTAGGTCATCAATGCTACTTTTCATGTGCATCTCAAGGCAGTCAGGATTGAAGTGGTGATTCACCTGGAGGTCAGTCGGTACACAGTTACAGCCAGAGTTGCGATCAGACAGAGGCTTGCCAGCAGAACAATGCTGTACCACTAACACTGGTGCTAGTTACAAAATCTACGGCACCATGGCTGGGTGGGGGGGTCAGGGCTGGCATTCAGTGGGTCTGGTCCAAGGTCATATTGGAGGCAGAGGACAAGTATGTGCAGTGTGCCGAAATCCTGACCCAGGTGTGTGTGGGTGTCTCAGGGATTCTCCTTGTGAAGGCCTGGTAACTGGGCTGGGACTGTCGGCCAGGCTACATACAAGAGAGTCAGACTATCTGGTCAAGAAATGCAGCTAGCCAGTGGGACTGGAGCGAAGGAGAGCAGAGGAGGGACTTTGTGTACACAGTCTGACTGATTACATGAGTGTTGAGCAAGTTGCAAGGCAGCCAGCAAAAAGTTATCTTACACCTGCCTCACTGCAAAAAATAATGTTGTGGTTATGGCTCTGATAAAAACAATCACTCTCTTATGTACAAGTGACATGTGAGCTTTGAGCCTCAAAATT
Organism: Neoceratodus forsteri; assembly: GCA_016271365.2. Classification (NCBI taxonomy): domain Eukaryota; kingdom Metazoa; phylum Chordata; order Ceratodontiformes; family Ceratodontidae; genus Neoceratodus; species Neoceratodus forsteri. The sequence goes on along the minus strand of CM057458.1, from coordinate 578,034,436 downwards.
TACAGAAGTGTTTAGTTTCTGAAAGGGAGTTTGAGATAATTTTGATCCAGTGCAATGGGTAGTGCTTAACCTCAAAGTTATTGAATGGATCCATCTCCCATTAGAAAGAGGTTAAATACTAGCATAGGTTGCAGATGAAGAATTTAATTTATTTTTAAAAGCAAGTCACTTAAATTCTGGTGTGAATACAAAAGTTCAAGTTTATTGCAGGAAAACTCCATTGAGCAAGCTCATTCACAAGGAGGTCCTGTGACATAAACACTTAAAGTACAAACAGAGATAGGTAATAACAGTATATACATGAAATACACGTTACATGATGCAGGCTGGATATACATACAAGGGTACCACATAGGGTGACCGCAGGTGGTAAACACTGATATGAGACAGGGAAGCGACTTATAGGTCGCATACTGATAAATGAAACATGATGACTGGTGCGATTTGATTTAATCAAATCAAATCAAATCAAATATACAGTATTTTGGCAGCTAGAACAAACAGTCTACAACTGATATGGGAGGGAAAAGAGATTTGATAGACTAGCAGTGGATCGTAAGCAAAGATTAAGCCAGGAGTAGAAGGGGAAGGGAAAGCAGTTAATATGACAAATCAATTATACCTTACCAGTGGATAAATATGGCACACATGGGGAAGGAAAAGACTTAATGACAGTTACAGGTGTCTTTTATTTTGGCTGAACTTAGTGATTTGTAGAAGTTTATTGAAACTGTGCTAGTTAGTTTCAATACGGTTTGTAATTGGTTCCAAATGGAGGAAGGGCATATGCAATAACCGTTTCAAAGGAAGTCGCGTCCTTGGTATGTCAAGCATAATAAAGTCAGATTTTCTTAACAGCAGGCACTATGTAAGATACTAATAAGGGAAGAGAGATAGCTTGGCAATTTCTGCAGGAGCAGTTTAAGAGTCCATAGCCAGCATGGAGCAGGCGCCTAGTAGTAAGGGATGTCCAACCAACAGCTGCATATAAGTCACAGTGGTGCAAACGTAAGGAGTTGGTAATGAACCATAACGCACGGTGATAAAGGATGTCCAGTTTACTTAGATTTGCAAGAGTGGTGGAGGAATAGATTACATCGCCATAGTCGAGTAGGGGGAAAAAAGTGGCATGTACAAGCTTGTTTCGAGTTTCAAGAGGGAAAAGGGGCCTATTTCTGTAGAAGAAACCTAACCTTGCTTTTAACCTTCTAGAGACTTCTTCGATGTGGTCACTGAAAGATAATTTATTGTCGATCCAGATACCTAGATATTTAAATTTGGTTACAACTTCCAGAGGCTCGTTTAGCGTGATGACAATGAAGTCTTGGGCAAGAGTATTGGTGGGGCCTGAGACAGCACTGCGGGAGAATATCATCGCTTTAGTCTTCTTGGCATTGAGCAGAAGCTTTGCCTTTATTAAATTATGCTTAAGTTGTGCGAAGTCCGCTTGAAGCACTCCCTTGACTTCAGATAACGATGAGCCAGAAGTATACAACACAGTATCATCTGCAAAAAAGTGCAGATTGGACGTAGATATGTTAGCATCTAAGTCATTGATGTACAGAGAAAAAGATAGGGCCTAAGATGGATCCTTGGGGACTCCTCTTGCAACTGGCAAGGCAGCAGAAAAAGCCTTCCGCCTTTACTTTTGGAATCTTCCAGTTAGGTAGCTAGAGAACCACTGGGTGGTATGGTATGTAGCACCCAACTTTGCAAGGCAATTGACTAATAGTTTGTGATCAACAGTATCAAAAGCTTTGCTGAGGTCCAAAAGACTGCACCAGTTACCTTCTTAGCATCTACAGCAGAGATCCAATCATTGGTTACTTTTGCTAGTGCAATGATTGTGCTATGATTAGCCCGGAAGCCAGATTGAGCTGGGTTAATGAGAGAGAAGGTTTCCAAGTGAGATTTTAACTGAATATGGATCAGTTTTTCGAGAACTTTAGAAAGGATAGGCAATATGGAGATAGGCCTATAGTTGTTTACATCGCATGGGTCACCAGATTTAAATAGAGGGAGGATATGTGCCGATTTCCAGCAGGACGGCACAGCAGCAGATGTAATGGAAAGATTGAAGATGTGGAGAATTGGGGCAGTGAGATGGGCATAGCCTGACCTTAGGAAAAAGGGTTCCAAGCCATCGTCCCCTGCACTTTTTTTTGGTGTCTAAGTTAAGAAGAGAATCTTCTACTTCTTTACAAGTTATCTCGCGCAGCTGGAATGGACTGGGTCCAGGACTAGATGTGGCGGGAGGGGTATGCTGGCTCACCGCAGCACCAGCATAAGGTGACGAGTCAAAAGCTAATCCAGCTGTGGCAAAGTGGGAGTTAAGTTCCTCCAGGATTAGGACTTGTTTTCCACAATCTTGCCACTCGACTATCTTTGTTGGGACAGAGGGGGCCATGGGCCGTCCTTCTATAGCTTTGATAGTCTTCCATATTTTATGAGGGTTACCTTTAGCTTGTTCGAGAGTAGAAATATAATAGTTAGCTTTAGCAGAGCGAAGTTTTTTCACACAGTTATTCCTGGCTGTTCTAAAGGCCTGCCAATCCGAAGATTCTTTGGAATGTCTAGCTTTAGCCCAGAGCTTATCTCGAGCTATAAGGGCTGCCTTGAGATCCGAGGTGAACCAGGGATTGAATTGTTCCGCACTTACTTGATGAAAGGCATACTTATTTATTATTGTAGTGAGTTTGTCATTAAGATGCAAGCTGCCTTGTTGACATATTTGGCTAGGTAAAGATCTTGCCATCTGATCATGCTCAGGTCAGATAGGAAGTTTACTGCACTGAATTTCGAAAGGATCTTTTGTTATAAAGATGGGTTGCGGCCGGGCCTTAATTTGAGATCTTATGCAAGCAACAATTCCACGATCGCTCATGTCGTTGTGAAACACTGCCAAATGAGATATTTTGTGTGGATGGGTGGTTAGTACCACATCTAGAATGGAACTGTTGGCAGTATTTAGAGTGTTGTTCCTAGTAGGTTCTCCAATTGCCCAAGACCTAGCTCGTCACAAAGGGATTTGAGGCCATGTGATTTAGGTGACAGCCAGTCCATATTTAGATCTCCTAGAAATATTGTTTCAGTTTTTGCATCTGCGAACATGGATTTCAAAAGATTAAGGACTTCATCACCACCAGACGGGGGTCTATAGCCACCTAGGATAGTGATACATTCCGAGGAGGGAGATGAAGGCTCAGTGAAACTAACTCAAATTCCTTGGCTGAGATTTGCAACTAATATTGGTGACCAAGTACTTAGATTTGGCATAGATAACCACACCCGCCTCTAAACTCTCTATCTGCTCTAAATAAATTGTAGCCCTGCAGTGATATTTGTTGATCAGTGTTCGTCTTTTTAACCACGACTCAGTAATTATGATAAGGTCTGGGTTAACGTGCAGCCCAGGCTTGCAGCTGTACAAGTTTTTAGAGGCAGGCTTAAAATGTTGACCATCATCATTTTGAGACCTGTGGCCTCAGCAAAATCGATAGGCAGGTAAGGGGGCCAGGTTGAGCTCCACATTTCCTGAGCAGAGAAGAAGCAGAAGTATAACTTCTTTAAGTAGCTTATAAGAATGGAGACTGCTTTTTATTTCTTTGGCGCAACCTATATCAGGCTGCAAGAGGCGCTGACTGTAATGACAGTTGATTGTGATCATTGTAAGTGCTTGGGTAGACATAGGTGAGGACAATAACAAAGGGGTGTAGGCTAACCAGGGGAATAGGCTAAAAGGGAGAGAGAATGACAGAGTGTCTACACGGTAGACTGTTATAACATTAGGTATTGATAAGGTACACTGGAGAACTGAATTGCATTGAGGTACTTCGAATTGCACTGTATTGCTGAAAACTCTGCACCTTAGGAGCAATAAAAACACAATAAGGAGAGCCATGGTCCCAGATTGAGTGGTCTTGTGATTTGTATTAGTGCAATATTTTCTAGGCAAGAAATTTGCCCACCTAGGTACCCATTTAAAACCTAGATGAGAAAATAGGGCAGAAAGGGGAACAAGGAAGTCAGGAGCAGCTTAGTTAGTGGCCATCCACCCTTCAGACTCAAGTCCCCTTGTAGCAGAACCGGGAAAGAAGTAGAATGATAATGCAGGCCATATTGCCCACGAAAGAATACGGTGATTTATGTAGAAGACCAAGAATCCCTCTAGTGGCAGGTCTGTATAACCTGCTAATGGAAAACTAGCCCAAAAAAGGTAGTTAGACTTATCGGAGCCAAGGCAGAGTGCTTGGAGGGGCGCTGCAGGAATAGCAGTCAGACAGAAGAGGTGTAAGCAATTTAAAACAGTAGTAGAAATTACAATCCAACTAATACAGTAGAAAAACTCCTAATAACACAGTAGAAATGTGCTTAGTTCTATGGAAAGTCTAATAAAGTGCCAGGTGTCTATAGCAGGGGAAAACTCCTGCCAATCAGAGTGGGTTTGCTGGAAGCACCCATGTTCTGATTGGCTGCGCTGTCCCGGACCTTCCAAGGAGCTGCAGGCGGGTGTCCTGGTCTTGGTCGGTGGCTGGCTGGGTGCCGGCCGACCGTGGGTGAGCTGGAACTGCCCTGTTCAGTATTAGTGTTGACAGTGTTCCTGAGTTGATGGGAGTACCACATCAGTCACGGTCTCCTGACTTTCTGTGGTCCCTATTCATTCTGGTTTATCTGCTCAGGGACAAGTTTTTTTTTTACAATACTGTGTTTCTCTTTCATCACATCTGCTTGCCCAGTTTTAACTCCCCAGAAAAAAAAAAAAAAAATTACCTTCTCTGAAAATTACCTCCCCCAATTATATTAGACCACCCATGGTGGGTAGGGTCATGTTTGGGGATGTGGGACCTGGAGAGGGGTTTTAATCCCATTTTTTCCTTGAGGGTGAGCGGCGTCCCTCCCCCAGCGAGTGCCTCCACTGTGCTATCTCCCCGTTTCATCCAGGCAGTAGGGTGCAATATCCCCTCAACAGCCACATGTCCTTGGGAAGCTGAATCTTCATTCCCCAGGACAGCCCCCACTGACCCAAATCCATCCCAGAACTGAATACAAAAAGTTTATTGTAGTAACAGCAGTAAGGCACACAACCACTGGTTTACCTTGCTAATTAAAATTATTTATTTATTTTAATCTTTATTTGCCCCTACCTTCCTGAACTTTTTCAGGACTGGGCTCTTGAGGTCTGCCCTGTTCCCACGTGCCTGAAGCTCCCCTCTGCAGGGTGTCTGTCCAAATCGCCCCTAATGCCACCCGGCCCCCGGCTCAGAGTCCCCCGAGGTGGGACTGCCGGATACTCTCCCGGCGCTCTATCCATAATAGAGTCTGGTGGCAGGCGAGAGACAGCGGAGAGCAGAAGAGTGAGAGGTGGAGGCTGACATTGGGTGTGGTGGACCGACCCTCCCCGGACCCTCCGTCACCTATCAGGCGGTAGAGGGTTTTTTCTGTGCTTTTTGTTGTGCCCTTACATCCCCCAACCCCAGGCGGAGCCCTGGGAGTGCAACGACGCCAGGGGATGTCCTGCCGAGGCTCCACAACCCTGTACTGTAGCCCTAAGCGTGTCAGTACCTCCAGTCACCATCAAAGGTCACTGATGTGCTGGGCATAGCCCCTTGAACCCCCGGAAGAGTGCTGTCCTCCGCATTATCATTCTCCCTCCCTGCCAGCCTGGGCTCGTTTCCTGAACCCGGTCGCGGCACCAGCACCTCAACCTCAGCGCCACCGGCCGCCCTTGCTAGTCTAAACCTGAGGGGATAAAGTATTCAGCTTCACCCCATACCTCATTACACACTTAGATTAACTGAGAGCAAGCCAAGCCCTGGTCATGGTGTTTTTTTTTTTTTTTTTTTTATTATTAATACTTTCCTTTTCCCATCTTACTGCCCTCTTACCCTACGGACTTGATCAATTCCCTAGTGGAACCCACCCACGGTATCTGCCCCTAGAGTGCCCGGTCAACTCCTACCTCGATCATCCTCCCTCAGAGTGCCTGCACAGTGGAGTCTTGCTCGTGGGTAGGAATTTCCTAGGTGTGAACCAGTCGTCATCCAGGGTTAGGAGGGTGTTTTTTCCATTTTTCTCCCCTGTTGGTCCCTCTACCCCCGAGCCAGTCGGCACGCAGGAATGACATCCAGACAGATGGAGTGCTGACGCATGCTGTTGTCAAGTGCCCCACACGTCCTCCCCTTCCTGACTCCGTAGAGCCGCCTATGCCCTGGTGCCCATGCTTCCACCAGCACCAGAGCATTGGGTGCACAAAACACGCGTAGGTCCCACCCCTGGAGGAGGAGAGCATCCATTGGGACACTCGAACCTCCTCCTCCTCCTCCCCTCCAACCCCCGGGTCCATTCCTGAACCCGGGTCACCAGCGTGGTGCAAGGTGTGGCGTCCAGCGCCTCAACCTTCAGCGCCACCGGGCTGGTGACTACCCTGGTCATGTTTTAAAGCTTAATTCTACTGGAAAAGATTATTCTTGGCCAATCAGACTGCAGAATTACTGTCCAGTTATTCTACAACAGGACAGTAGCTCTGTATTCTGATTGGCTAAGAATAATGGGATAGCGACTTTGCATTCTGACTGGCTGCTGTGTGTGTACTTAGCCAATCAGAGAGCATGCCCAGTTTGTCCTCCAACTTCAACAGGCAACAGCCAACAGCCAACAGCCAGAGACTCTGGTAATGCTATAGCGCTTATGTGAGAAATGGTTCCTGCTTTATCACAGACGTGCTGTAGTGTGACATACCAATAGTCACCTGGGTTTCTTCAGTGACAACAAGACTGGGGGGAAGGGTTAATAAAAACCTCAGCTTTTGGCTCAAGTTTTATTACCCCATGTCTGTCTGGTTATTGCATTGTAAACCTAGATCACCATGTCATTATTGCTATATTACAACTGATGAATATAATAAAACACAAGTAAAAAATGGGTGGTATGGATTTTTGGATTGTTTGTGCGACACCATATGTGTGTAGGGAGCAGGAGTAGACACGGGTGTGTGGGGCGCATGGTGACTGCTGTGCATGGGAACCATGACCAGGTAAATCCAGTCCTGCCGAGAAGCACAGGGTGTTGTCTGTAAGGCGGCTCACATCTGTGGTCATATAGCACCACTTCAGACTGCCCCACACTGAAGGCACATTATCTTATTCTATAGTTCCAAACCCTAGTTTCACACTGAACACGTTCAAGACATTTATAGGTGTAATGTGATGGGCTCCTAAAACGTTTATAACACTATTTTTGTACGTAGAATGGCTGTCCAGCCTCCAGGGACACTGCTAGAATTTACTATTGTGTAAATTCTGATGGCCCGCATTTTTGGGGGCAAGAATCTTTCTACCAAAAGTGGTTTTTTTGTCTGCAAGAGCAACCAAACTGCTTGCAGAAATAATCTGAATATTTTTCCATGTATAACTTCTAAGGTAGACATTTTGATGTTTTGGCTACACTAAACTTAACACCAAAGTAGAACTGTTTATATAAAAAGTGCCTCACAAGTTGTCTGTCCCACATTTCGAGGACCAATTCCCCATGTTTAAGTCTTAAAAGGTATATGCATCAGCATAACATGCAGCAGGGAGCAAAGGAGGCAGTATAGTGCCCTCACCTACATACTGTGTGACCCTGGGCAAGTCACTTAACTTCCCTGTGCCCCCAGGTGCACCTGTAAACAAGCTTTCAACTCAGTGTGCCACTCCTGGTTAAACAATTGCAACCTCATGTGTAGAACTGGCCTTTAAAATGTATTTTTCTTGCATTACATAGAAACGTAGACTTTGACGGCAGATAAGGACCAGTTGGCCCACCCAGTCTGCCTATTTCCCTACCTATTGGATAAGCTGCAGATTCTAGTTAACCGACAGCCTACTTCCTGCAACCCCCCACTATAACTGTCTTAGGTCTGTCCCATGCATGTTTGAATTCCCCCACTGTTTCAGACCCCACAACCTCTCCAGGAAGACGGTTGCATGTGTCCACCACTCTCTCCGTGAAAAAGAATTTCCTCACATTACCCCTGAGCCGTCCCCCCCATCTAACTTTAAATTGTGCCCCCTTGTTCTTAAAAATCTCTTTTTCTGAAAGATGCTACCCTCCTGGACTTTGCTGATTCCCTTGAGGTACTTAAAAGTTTCCATCATGTCCCCCCCGTCCCTCCTTTCATCAAGGGTATACGTATTAAGCTCTCTCAGTCTTTCTTCATATGGTTTGACCCCTAGAAGCACGAGGCATCACATGTTTTTGTGTTTAGGAATGCTCCTATAGTCTAATTTTTGTATATTTTTATGTGAATAAATCACAACACTATGTTGGCAGTGTCAGTGACTCGGCAGGCTGCACACTCGCCTCTAAGGTCAGAAGATCAGAACATAGATACATACAGTGTCGGCAGATAAGGGCCTATGGCCCATCCAGTCTGCCCATTTGAGCTTGTAAGTTCAGTTTGTTTTCCTAGAAGTCTGTTGCCCCTTACCCCTGACCTCCAGAATTCCTTTATGTCTATCCCATGCATTCTTAAATCCCGTGATTGTTTCAGCCCCCACCACTTCCTCTGGCAGGGTGTTCCACTTGTCCACCACCCGTTCTGTGAAGAAATTCTTTCTCATGTTTCCTCTGAATCGTCCTCCCTCAAACTTCATCCCATGTCCTCTAGTCCTGGAACATCTTTTTCGCTTAAAATAGTGTTTTCCTGCACCCTGTTCCTCCCTGTAAGATACTTGTATGTCTCTATCATATCCCCTCTCTCCCTCCTCTCCTCCAGGGAGTACATGTTCGGTTCCTTCAACCTGTCTTCATAGGACTTGTGATGCAATCCATGCACCATCTTTGTTGCCCTCCTCTGAACCTTCTCTACCCTATGTCCTTACGTAGGTATGGTCTCCAGAACTGTACACTGTACTCCAGGTGGGGCCTCACTAGTGTCTTGTATAGCGGAATTATGACCTCCCGTTTCCTGCAGGTGATGCCCCTGCCTATACATCCCAGCATCCTATTTGCTTTACCTGCTGCCTTGTCACACTGTTTCCCTACCTTGAGGTCATCAGAGATGACAACCCAAGATCCCTTTCCTGCTTGGTGCATGCTATATCCTCACCCCCAACTGATATATTGTGCCAGGGTTTTGTGCCCCATATGCATTATCTTGCACTTCTTTGCATTGAATTTCAACTGCCAAACCCCTGACCATTCTTCAAGTTTCTGCAGGTCACTTCTCATTCTGTCTACACCCTCTGGTGTGTCTACTCTATTACAGAGCTTTGTGTCACCAGCGTAACAGTGAAATTCTGCCTTCTAGGTCCTCGCAATGTCACTGATGAAGATGTTGAATAGGACCGGTCCCAGCACTGATCCCTTGGTACCCACTGGTCACTCTTCCCTCTGTGGAGTGACAGCCATTTACCACCACCCTCTGTGTCCTGCCACCCAACCAGTTACCTACCCACCACACTACTGTCCTGCCCACACCCATATTCCCCAGTTTGTGTAACAGTCTTCTATGTGGCACAGTATCAAAGGCCTTGCTGAAGTCCAGATAGGCCATGTCCACTGCCCTCCCCTGATCCACCTCCCTAGTCACCCAGTCAAAAAATTCAACGAGGTTGGTCTGACATGACCTCCCCCTGGTGAAACCATGCTGCCTTGGGTCCTGTAGTCCATTGACAGCCAGATGTTCCACCAATCTGAACGTCATGGGTTCTAGCCCCACACCAAAAACTTGGGGTTAAATTCAAATACAGACACTGTAATGCATGCAGCATATTGGGGAGGCAACGTCTTGCAGAGGAGATGTTAAACAGAGGTCCTTCTGCTAGTTCTGGTGGTTGTTCTGGTGAATGTTAAAGACCCCATGGCATGTCTCGAAAAACAGATGGGGAAGTCAGACATCTAAAAGACAAACAATAAAACATCTGAAAACAAAATCAATATACCACATCAAAAAAAGTTATACAAAAGGAAATCAAAATCCAGGCATAAAAGAAGATAAAAATAGAACAGTGCAGGTTTCAAACTCAAAAATTTTTTTAATTGAATCAAGCACAAAAATCACATTTCACCAGTGGGTACACGAGAAGCAAGCCATCCCCGGAGTCTATCAAACTTATTCGAAGCCTTTTTAAACCATTATTTAATTTTGGTACCTGAATTTTTGCTTATACATTGGATAAATGGCATGGGATAACATCCCTTGGGTTGTACAATTTGTTGCACCGTAAGGCCACAACTGCCTTGCCATAAATAATGATTTTAGAAAAGAACACACAATTTGCAAAGAACTGTGTGAATTTCCTATGTTCTGATCAAATGTCCTACATTTACTGAGAGATACAACAAACAGCTTAGTTTAACAGCCTGATGCAATATGTCAGGTTGCACAGATATCCGGTCAACAAAAATAAAAATAAATACAACTATATGGCACATCAGTTTATCTTCGTGGAGAGTGGATCAAGGGGCTGTTTAGGTGTGCACTGTATAGTAATTAAGGCAGTACCCATTCTGCTGCAAGATCAAAACTAAACTGCTGTATCATGACTTGCAAACATAAGTCATCTCCTCACAGTGAAAGTTTGATTCAAGCGCAGCTGGCGACCTTCTGTCAGCATAAGCCAGCAACTGCTTTGTCTGACGTGTCACTACAGCGAGCTGTCGTTTCTGTCTGCAAAGCAAAAAGCAACTGCAATATTTTCCTTCCTCTAGCAAGCCTAGTATTAAAATTTGCAACTCAGACTCGGGGCTGCAACCTGCACGTCCACCAAACAGCGTTAAAACACCAGACAAAAGCAATCATCTATGTTGATTTCGGTCCCCCTCAAAACTCTATCACATTTATGTTACGGTCAATTGGCCTTCATACTTCTTTTGAAACCCCTTCACCACAAAAAAAATTATTACGTTTCCGCTGACCTCCCACCACCCCCTTTTTAATCGAATAAAAAAATGCAAATAACGAACTTGGTGAAATGTCCCCCATCATTCAGCAAAGACTGGATTATGTGTGCAGTTGCCAAACCCACTCACCGCCTGCACTAAATCAACAAACCATCCTTGTGCCACACGCTCTACCCTTCCCTGTCCCTTATAAATTTAACGAACCTGCGTGTTTTGTCGTGTACTGTAACCATGTACTTATAAATGCTAAAGACTGACTGGCCTGAGTGCGCAATGCCACAAAGTCAAGATTTGTAGTATAACCATACTAGAGCAAATGTTAATTTTTAGCCTGTGACGTGCATAGCTGTTAATTCACGGACACTAGCATGGGACTGAAAAGGCTCCCTCCATCACAGATCATCACTACTACCCACTCTTGGCTTTGCTGAGGTGCAGGGAGTGATCAGAGACCGGTACTCGGGAAGCCTCTCCGGGATACACATGCCCTCCCGCGTAATTGTGACACTCTTGCTCTTTTCGCTTGTTGCGATACTGCGCCTCCTCCTCGCCGTTCACGGCGAGCGCTGTCAAGCAGATGGCGAACACGAACTGTAAAACGACTGGTTTTCTCTGCCTGCTGCTCCCGCTACGCTCCATTTTAGTCAGCTAAACCACCGCAGAAGGTCTCCCAGCTGCAAATAAATGCGAACTTTTCGTCACGTGCCTCCAGTCAGGAACGCAATGGTTCTTGGGGGAGGGACGGAAATTGCATTGAGGGATTTATCACAGAACTTGAAGAGAAAGAGGAAAGACTAGACTGTTAGCGACTACCGGGGTTGCTGAACGCCAGTACGTAGAGCGCTCCGCCATATTGTGGCTGTCAAAGACTAGACACTGGCTCATTGGCATCCACGCGTCTTTTGGCGGCGGGCTTAGGGTTACCGCCTTTGAACGAGGTAAAAACCGGATCTGAAACCACACCCCAAACTCCGCCTCTGGCCCCACCCCTTTTTTATGACTGACAAGTATATCACTCCTCCTCCAAAGCTATTTGTAATGTTGGAATAGAACATTACTGGTGACAGGAAATTGTTTTAATACTGTTATAGATACATACATAGACAGTGTCGGCAGATAAGGGCCTATGACCCACCCAATTTGCCCATTATTTATTTAATTTATTTATATTCTTTGGCAACAAGGTTACCTCCCATAGGACACATAGCCATTTTAGTGGAGTGACCCAGGAAAAGAGGAAGGTTAAGTGACTTGCTCAGGGTCACACATATTTAAGTGGAGGTTGAGGGAATCAAACTCAGGTCTGCTGGATGTGCCAAGCTCAGCCACAGTTTATTGCTCAGCTCTCTGTTAAACACTCTTCCATTTTCCTTTCCATGTCAGTCATGTATTCAGATTCTTTGACCACTTTTTGATAACTTAATTATCAGTGCTTGTGGTACCCTTAATACTGCACTGTGTTCCCGTTTACCTCAGCAGCTACTGCTGTTTCTTTTCATATTTCTAAGACATTCCACAATTTCAGATACACCATTCCATGCTGTTTATCTGACTGACCTGTCAAAGTGTAGCTAATATCATGGAATGTTCAGGTAATACAAAAAAGTAGCACAAGTGTAGTGATAAAAGCAATAAAAGTTAGATTATTAATTTAACAAAAATGGTTTTAAAACTTACCATAATATAGAACAAACAAAAAGAAACACATGAGAGCACATAAAGGTGTAAAAACAGTTTTGTGTCATAGCAGTAAAAGACCATACTTAAAATTCAGAGCTGAAAAGAATAGGTTAATTTACTGCTAATGATCTTAAAGGCCATACTTTATACTGCTCAGACAGTCTGGTTTTACAAAGGCAGGTCTGAATGACTGTGACAGCAGAACTTCTTTGTAACCTGGACATGTAATGCAGCCAAAACAGTAAATGATTTGATACATCAGTTTTAAGAGTATATGAGTACTCAAAATGGCCCAAAAACCGGACTGCATGTAACCAAAACCGGATGACTGGATAAGGACCCTAAAAACCAGATTATCCGGTCAAAAACTGGATAGGTGGCAACCCTAGGGGCTTAGTTTAACGTTTTATTTTGCGATAAAAATAAAACTGTGCTTACTTTCAGATGTTTCTGTAGGTCAGACTCCTTTGCATGCACTGACAGTTGTTTTTTTTTTAGTAGAGGATTTACCATGACTGGTGTGGTTCAGTCAAGAGGAAAACCTTTAAGATCTCCAATTCTCAGGCCGACCTCTAGACTTACCGTGCGCTTCGCAATACTAGTACCAAAAGAATCCGCCAAGCAAAAGCCAACTATTTCATAGGCGCATTCAATTCCTCCTCCCATCTCCCATCAAGATTCTGGAATGTGGTCAAATCGCTTCTCTGCCCTCCTCCATCGCAGCCCCCCCAACCCTTCCCTGCAGGCTGGCAGACTCTCCATCACTGACCCCACAGCAGTGGCCACTTTGTTTAACACTATCTTCACAGTCAGCCATGCTACCTCCCTGTCCACCCCACCACCCTGCTCAGCACTAGGGTTACCACCTTTTAAAAAGGCCAAAGTGGGACATTTCTTACTGAACCATGATTTTTCGCAGGACAATATGTAGTCTCGACCAATGCAACAGACTTGTTTTCTCTAAATAATCAAAATTAAGACTAAGTGTTGTAGGTTTTTAGCTGTTTTTAGTGTTTCTTATCATTATAAGGTATTTTAGTTAAGGTATTATATTGTTTTGCAGTATTTAGAGGAAAGTTAGAAAATACTTTTTCCTGCTATAATGTCAGGACATGTGCTATTTTTCATGATTTTTTGCAGGACACAGCTGCCCAAATCAGGACTGTCCTGCGAAAATAGGGACAGGTGGTAACCCTACTCAGCACACCTCTCTCATCACCCCATCTTGTGGCACAACTGCTGCTCAGACCTTCTTCCTGCAAGTCACCCCTGATGAGGTATACAATGCACTGGTTGCCCTTAACCTAGATAAGGGCAAATGTCCCACCGAGTTGGACTTCAAAATGCTCCACCCGTCAGCCCCTGCCATAGCACAACCCCTGGCCTCCCTTTTTAACTTATCTTTCTTCCTAGCCGAAGTCCCCTCTGAGTGGAAACATGCCATCGTAATCCCACTTCCCAAGTGCGGTGATGTCTCAAACCCAAACAACTATTGGCCCATCTCCCTCCTACCGACCCTGGCCAAACTACAGGAGCACCTGGTTCTTTCTCGCCTATCCACCTTTCTGGATTCCTTCTCCTTTTTCTCCCCCTACCAGTCTGGTTTTAGAAAATCCCACTCCACCACTACCTCCCTTCGTAGGATTACCAATTCCATCCTCACTTGGATGGATGCTGGCCACATCACAGGTGCCATCTTTATCGACCTGGCTAAGGCATTCGATACAGTGACACACTGTCTCCTCCTGACCAAACTTGTCAATGCTGGACTATCCAACTGGGCCACATCTTGGTTCCACTCTTACCTCACTGGCAGATCCCAAGCTGTCTGCATCAGTTCTTCCACCTCAGCACCCCTCCCAATCACCTCAGGAGTACCGCAAGGCTCAGTCCTAGGCCCCCTCCTGTTCTCGGTCTTCCTGCATGACCTGCCCTCTGCCTGCCCACACATCTCCATCCACATGTACGTAGATGACACTGTGCTGTATGCATCCGGCCCCTTAACCTCTGAGGTTACGACCAGACTGCAGCAAGAATTTATCTCGGTCCAGCACTGGCTCCGCTCAAATCACCTCCTCCTCAATGCCAATAAAACAGTCTCACTAACCTTTGACACAAGGTAGAACATTTCTAGTCTCCCCTCCCCTCCCCTTCCCGATCTTATTCCATACCCTGGAAGGGTCCCCCCAAAGTCCTGCACCTCCTTCAAATACCTCGGTGTCTGGCTCGGCCAGCAACTCAACTTTTCCTCACATGTTGACTCCTTACTCAAGAAGCTGCACCCCAGGCTTGGTGCACTTTATCAGAATCGTGACATCATCCCCCTTCCAGCCAGGATGGACATTGTGAAGAAAATGATCCTCCCTGTCCTTGACTATGGGGACATAGTCTACGGTGCCGGCTCCAAGACCACATTAGCCAGGCTCAAACCTGTCTTCCACTCTTTCTGTCGTTTCGCCCTGAGCTGTCCCTACTCCACACACCACTGTGCCCTATATCAATCAGTGAACCTCACCTCTCTTGACAATCGCAGAAAGACCCACTGCATCAAGATCCCGGCCAAGTATTGGTCACAGAGTCTCCCCTCCTACCTCACTGATGCCATAACCAACCCCAGCACCCAAGCATACTCTCTCAGAAACTCAGACTCTCAGTCCCTAGCTGTCCCACACCGGTCTACTACCATTGGTCAGTCAGCATTCATCTACCGCATTCCCACATTGTGGAACTCCCTACCAGCTAATGTTCACCACTTCTCCACCCTCTCGCACCTTAACTCCATGCTCCAAGCTCATTTTGCCCCTACCTGTGCTTGTGTCTAACGTTTCCCAGTCTCTAAGTAGAATATCAGTGTATGTCTGCACTTAGTAACTGCAATTAATTGGTGTCTAACTATTGTTCTCTCACTCTATACTGTTTCTCACATGGTTCAATTTTCCTAGTTGCCTGCACTATGAATTTGTTGTACTCATGCTGTATTAACTTTGGCTACCTACTGATTCTCTCGACCCACTACTGTCTAGTAATCAGGACCAAATGTTAGCGTTCTCCCACTATGTATTCACTTGTTTATACTGTCTTCAACAGTCTACCTATGTTCCCCCCTTCCCCAGGACGCATCTGGAATCGAGTAGTATACTGCTCAGTATGCTTTTCCTGGTAAAATGCTTAAATAAATAAATGAGGCTCAGCCCAGTGACTTAAAGCAGCAGTACTACGAAATCAGAAGTGAGCTATCAAAATTCTGTTTTTTGGCTGTAAGCATGTGGCCAAAGTTCCAGTTTCCATACCTGTAAATAAATTTTTTTCAGTTAGTTTTTTAGATATTTGCTATTTATTTGAATTGTTGTAGGGCTACAACAAATATGGCAGCTGACTAATTTTCAGCTGCACTTTTTCTACAGGTCACATCACGTCTTTTGACAACAGCAGAGGGACACTCTACTGACCATTCCCGATGTCCCTGCAAGTCATTCACATATGCAGTTGGCAGCAGAGGGGGTTCCAGTGCAACATGCTTAGTGGCAGAAATGTAAACAAAAACAGAGAATAACTGAGCAAATTACTCTGCGATAGTTACACTGCCGGCGAGAAAGAGTACCAGGTGTATGATTAGCATGGCACAGGGACTAAACTGTCAAAAAAGTGCAATTTTTTTTCCATAGTACTGTTGCTTTAACCACACCAGAAGTGGTTCATCCACCAATATACACACTCCCTGGAGGGGTATATTGCTATTTTACAATGGCCCCATTTTTTTTGGTAAGAAAAAAAAAACTAGGACTAGCTTTTGCTTTTATTTTATTGCTGCGCTAAAAAAAAGGTCCTTGTTGCTAGGTGGAGTGATTTTGCCAGCTTCCATCGCTCCGTGTTGCTTTAGTTTTTAAAACCGTCTGTATCCTGTCCCAGAGGTGAGTGAAGCGGCGTGTGTGAGATGACTCTTTGGTGGCTTGGCATTTCGAGGTTCTACATTTGAGAAGTCCGGAGGGCATGCAGGAAAAACAAAGTGATCATGGATGGTCATGCTGAGTGGGGCTGCGCAGTCGGCATTCACTATGGCCGTGTTTACCGCTGCAGTAGGAGTCCGAGGTTTTGACTAAGGATGTGGAACTGTTTTATCGGGTAACAGTTTAGTGATGGATGGCTCATTTTCTTTAGTAAATGTGTTTTCGAGCTCATCTGTGTGAATTAAAAGGAATGAGGTGTTGTTTTTATTTTTTTAATTTAGTGTTGGAATAAGTGTAACAAGTGACGTGTGAAAATGGTGGTGGTTTTTCATAGATTTATAGAAGTATGACGGCAGAAAAGGACCAAACTAGGCCCACCAAGTCTGCCCATTTGCCCAGCTATCTGCTTGGACCTGTGCCTCCCCCCCACCTTAACACTCCCATGTGGTTGTCCCATGCCCTTTTGAATCCCTCCACTGTTTCCTCTCCAACGACTGCCTCTGGGAGTTTGTTCCACTTTTCTACTACTCTCTCTGTGTAATAGTATTTTCTAATGTTACCCCTAAACTGTCCCCCC
This sequence comes from Neoceratodus forsteri, assembly GCA_016271365.2. Classification (NCBI taxonomy): domain Eukaryota; kingdom Metazoa; phylum Chordata; order Ceratodontiformes; family Ceratodontidae; genus Neoceratodus; species Neoceratodus forsteri. The sequence goes on along the minus strand of CM057458.1, from coordinate 578,017,348 downwards.
TCCACCTGCAGGCCATGCCCCCTCGTCCTCTGATTTCCCTTCATCTTGAAGATGCTCCCCTGGCACCCTGTTTATACCCTTAAGGTACTTGAAAGTCTCGATCATGTCCCCCCCCCCTTCCTCCTCTGCTCCAGGGAGTACATGTTCAGATCTCTCAATCTTTCTTCATAGGATAGGTGGCTTAACCCTGTTACCATTTTTGTCGCTCTCCTCTGAACCCTTTCTATCCTCCCCACATCCTTCCTGGAGTATGGCCTCCAGAACTGGACTCTGTATTCCAAGTGCGTTAGTGCGGTCTAACTTGATGGGTGTACAAGGGTACTGTGACCCCCCTATTCCTACTGGTGATCCCCCTTCCAATGCATCCCAGCATTCCACTCCCCCTGGCCACTGCCCTCCCGCACCACCCTTCCACCTTCAGGTCCCCGGATACAATGATGCCTAGGTCCCTTTCTTGTTCCGTCTCCTCCAGATCTCTGCCCCCCATACGGTACCCTGCCTTCTGATTTCTGTAGCCCAGATGCATGATTTTACATTTTTCTGTATTGAATGCAAGCTGCCACCTCTTTGACCAAGCCCCAAGTCTCTCTTCATTTGTTCCTTCCACCCCTTCCTCCGTGTCCACCCTTTTGTAGATTTTGATATCATCCGCAAACATACACCCCTCTCAAGGCCCTCCACGATGTCCCCTATGACTATATTGAATAGTACTGGCCCCAGCACTGATCCGTAAGGGACCCCCCCTCATGACCTTGCCCTCCCCGGATGCCACCCCATTTATTATGACCCTCTGCCTCCTTTTCCCCAGCCAGTTTCCCACCCATTTGGCTACCCTCTGCCCCAGCCCCAGTCCTTCCATTTTACACAGCAGTCTGCCATGGGGCACTGAGTCAAACGCCTTTCTGAAATCCAAATAAGGTACATCTACCACTCTCCCCTGATCTAGTTCCTTGATGACCCCGTCAAAAAACTCTAGAAAATTTGTTTGACAGGATCTGCCCCTAGTAAAACCATGTTGTCTTGGATTCATCAGGCCGCTTGTCTGCAGGTAGCTGGTGATCCTGCCTTTTATTAGCTTCTCCATGAGCTTGCCTACCACGGATGTCAAGCTCACAGACCTGTAACTTCCCAGTTCCTCCCTTCCTCCCTTCCCCCTTATGCAGGGGGGACACATTTGCCTGCCTCCAGTCCTCAGGCACCACCCCCGTTTCCAGGGACTGATTGAAGAGTGCAGTCAAACGTACCGCCAATACCTCCTTAGCTCCCTTAACACCCTTGGGTGCACCCCATCTGGCCCCATTGCCCTGTCCACCTTCATGCAGCCCAGTTCTTCTAATATTTCCTCCACGAGAAACAGCCTAATCTCCACTCCCCCCTTCCCAGCCATTTCATTTCCTGCTCAGCTGCCTTCTTCTTCTTCTTCCTCCCTCTTAAACACAGAGCAAAAATAGGTGTTTAGTAGGTCTGCCCTCTTTTTTTCTTAACTGGAGAATCCCCTGCCTAGTCTTCCTCTTTTCATTTACATATCGAAAGAAAGTCTTATCCCCGTTTTTGACCCCTCTCGCTATTCGCTCCTCTGTCTGTGCCTTTGTCCTCCTTACCTCTACCCCGGCTTCTCTCTGGCTCGCTTGGTATTTTACCCAGTTCGCTTCCGTCTGAATTGTCTTGAACCTCCTAAAGGCTTTCCCTTTTGTCCTTACCTTTTTTGCTACTTCCCTAGTATACCACAGAGGTTTCCTCCTCCTCTGCATCTTATTTTTACTTTCTCTCTTGGCACAGATGTCAGTGGCCCCTAGAATAGATTCCTTTATCGTCCCCCACTTTGCCTCCACCTCCGTCAACTCCCCCAACCCCTGCAACGCCCTAGCCACTATTTCCCCCATTTTCCTGAAGTCCTCCCTCCTGAAATCCAGAGCCTTTAACGTAGACTGGTGAACCTCTGCAGTGTTTCTCATTTTAAACCTGACCGTGTTGTGGTCACTCGTACCAAGATGTTCCCCCACTGATACCTTTTCCACCCTTTCCCCATTTGTCAGGACTAGATCAAGAGTAGCTCCTGCCCTGGTTGGCTCCCTGACCAGTTGATTTAAGAGGGCCAATTGCAGGGAGTCCAGTATTTCCATGTTGCTGGTTGAAGGAGCCGAAGGGTAGCTCCAGCTCACTCGTAGGTTTAGGTCCCCATCAGCACCACCTCCTCCCTTGCCGCCATTCTCATGAACTCATCAGTCATACTTCTATCCGCAGACTGGTGCGCCTGGAATTGTACATCACTCCCCCATATGCACTGACTCCTGTTCCCCCATCACAATGAGACCCAGAGTCCTTCTGCCTCTCTCCACTTACCCTGCAATTCTGATGCCCTGATACTCTCTTTTACATAGAGTGCACCCCCCCTCCTTTCCCTCCCTGTCCTTCCTGAACAATTTGTACCTTGGTATCTCCATTTCCCATCCCTGCTCCTGGTGGCACCACGTTTCTGTTACCCCCACTATGTCAAGGCCCTCCTCTGCCATTTTCACTGTTAGGTCTGGGATCTTTCTTCCCAGACTTCTGCCGTTCGCACACATGACCCTCCACACCCCTCTCTCCTCCTTTCCTATATGTTTTTCCCCCTTACCCTTTTGCTGTGTGTGTAGGGCTTTTAGCTCCCCCCCCCCGCCTCCTGCCTCAACAGTTGGGCTTTTCCCTGCCCCCCCTTGTTTAGTTTAAATGGCAGCGTCTGTCAACATAATCATCCAGTTTGCATGTCCCCTTCCCGTTTAGGTGCAGCCTATCCGAGACATATAGGCTCATGTCACTCCATGTTGACCCCCAATCTCCTATCTCACCATACCCCTTCTGGGCACACCAACCTACAAGCCAATTATTGAATTCCTCAATATTTTGCCTCGCCTCCATGCTGGCCCTTGGTACTGGTAGCACTTCCGAGAAGGACAAGGATTTAAAGTCCGAGTCGCTGTAGAACCTGTCCAGTGCCATAAACCTGGCCTGCACCTCCGCCAGTACATGCATGCTTTTGCAAGGTTCTTGTGCCTAGGTGGAAGATCAGATGAGTTTTATCCATCTCCCTTCCCCTCGAGGGGATCCACTGGATAACTTTGGCAGCTGTCATACCTGGCAGGCACTCCACCCATATTTTCTCCCCTCTCTCTTCCCTTCTCCCCCATGTAACTCCTTTTATAACAGAGTCCCCCACTGTTAAGACTCTATCCCCTTTTTCCTCCTGGGCGCCCCTTACTGCTGCCATTCTCCTTTTTCCAATTTCTTCTCATCCATCCCCTTGCTTTCTCCTCCCCCTGAAACTACCTGAGCCTTCCTCCCCTCAACCTCTATCTGTACACTTCACTGAGCCCCTTCCTGGTTCTCTGGTCTCGTGCCGCCCTTTCCCTCCTCTGAAGCTTTTGATTCTCTCTTTCTCCAACCTGCTCTTCTCCCTCACCCAAATCCTGGTTTTCGGGCTCTTCTATTGTGCTACTCATCCTTGTGCTTTGCTCCATTTGACCTCCCCTCCCAATGCTTTTCCCTCTTTCCTTGTACCCCGAGCTTCATTTCTGGGCCATGCTCCACTTCCCTTCCTGCCAAAGCCCCCTTCCCCAATGTCCCCGCTTCCTGCCTTTTCCACCCAACTTCCTCTTTTCCTTTTCTTATCTGTTCCTGCACCTCTCTCCCTGGTCCCCTTTCTGCTGATCCTGGGTCCCCACTCCCCCCTGCTACCAGGTTTGTTTGAAGTTTGTTTGAAGTTGGCAGGCAGCAGTGATATGTGTTAGGTGGCAGAAGATTCGGTTGGCTGGTACCTTTTCCAGTGGGTACACTGGAGGATTTACAACGCTGAAAAGGTGTCAGCCAGCCAATGAAAATGCAGGATTTGGTGTGTGTTTTTTTGTGCCTATGGTAACTGCTAATAGCAGATGACAGGGTGGTATCCCGCGAGATATCGCTGCTTTGGGTGGTTGGGTAGAGGCCGCCGGCCGAGTGCATCCAACCAACCAAGAAGTGACGATATCCCATGATATACCACACCCTGGAGAGACTTATTGCTATTATGAACTGAGTTTCTAGTTTTTCAAATAAAAAAAATAAAAGAAACAGGTTTTAAAATGTTTTATGAATGAGTTTTTGGGTGGTGTAGGAGTACATTTAAAAAAATAGTTCTCAGACAGTAGAGAGCAAGGAGACTGGTGGCACTGGAACTTTTCTGAGCTGTGATGATGTAGCCCGATATCATCATGGCTTCAGAGAGCTCTCGGTCAATCAGATTCCTCTATTTACAATCCTTAGTTCATAATACTGCATTTGTACTGAAGTTGTGTGTGTGTGTGTGTGTGTGTGTGTAAGGATGTCAGCTGCGGGGTGGTCTGTGGAAAGGCGGGGGGTGTTCCATTTGTGATGCGTGGTGGTGGCTGTTCTGTTGTACGAGGGGTTCCATCCAGCTGTGTGTCAGAGGCTCACTGCCAGTCTGTTCTGGGGGTCAGCTGCAAGGGGGAGTGTGGGATGGAGGTTCCCACTGTGCAGGCGGGGACACACAGCTGGTATGTTTGAGGAAGGGGGGGGATGGATGGTCTGTGGGAAGGGTTTCCAGCTATGGGGGCATGGCTGGTCCAATGCCCCATAAACTTTGACATCAGCTCTCTGTACAGCCCACCAGAAACCCCCTTGCAGCTAACCCCCACCCGCAATAGACTGGCATTGAACTCTCATCCCACCCACACACAGCTGGAACCCCTCTTTCCAGACTAACCACCACTGCAGCTGGAAACCTCCCTCCTTTAAAGAACAAACTGTTTCTCACTCCAAGAATTCTTCAGTATGCTTGACAAGTGCAGTATGCCAGCTGGGTCCAGCTGCCCCGGAGGAGGAGTTTTTGCTAATGACTACTGGCATCAGCAGAAAGAGGGAGTGCTGCCTGAGCTAGAGTGGGAGGTCCGTTAGATTCATTTCTCTACTGACTGGACAACACTGCCGCAGAGCTCTCTCGTCACACTTTGCTAGAAGAAGTTCTTTTCAGTGGTTAAGTTAATATTTTATTTCTTTGTGCTGCCTTAGTGATTTTTTTATTACAATTTTTTACTGTTCGCGTGTTTTTTTTTAAGTCGCGGTTCCTCCGATTCCCAGGAACGCTGATGTTGCCTCCTCAGGGTTCTGCATATAGTTCCCACTCTTTCTTGAGGTAAAAACTTTAAAATAAACGTTCAGCTTCTATAGTTTAATTCGTGGTTCCCTTTTGGGAACCGCAATGTTACATACAGCTGGAACTGACAGTTTTTATTCAAATTTTCCCATTCGGGGATAACTTTTTTGAGGTCTGTTGACAAATTGGCATGTCAGACAGACCCAAAAGGAGACCTAGTCATACTACTTCAAAAAGCTTTGTTAAGTGTAACTGAATTTAGCTCTAATCCTTCTGGTAAAACAATGAAAAACAGAGCCAAAAGGTTGGCGATTATGGCTACTCAGTCTGCTTCCCTGTCTAATAAAAATTCTAAAGAGGGTCTGCCTCTCAGAAAACTAAGGGAAAGTTTAATGAAGACTTTCTACAGAACAAAATAGGCAAAAATATTTCTAACCAAGCCAATAAGAGACATACTGAAGAGGTCACTGATGATGTGCCTGCTAAAAATAAATAAAAACATATCACTGTTCCTCCTGCTGGGAAGCAAAGGGAGACACTAGTGACACACTGATGAAAAGTTGGCCAAAGCTTAGTATTTATATCAAACGGTGCAGGCTTTGGGCACTATTTTTAATGCCCCTCCTGACCCTACTACCCCTCAGACATCAAACTCTGGTCATACCCAGGGTTTTTATTATAAGGGTGATGATGATGATGATGATGATGGATTGGGTGATAAACCCTTAGATCCAGAGGCTCCTTCTGACCCAGAGTTTGGTGGTCCCACTAATGGGCAGGAGGACTTTTCCTCTCATTTTACCTTATTTGTTTTATTTATTTATACTGGAAAGTCCATGGGCCAAAGACTTGTTTTCATGTGTAACCCTTAGTTGGCGTTATTCCAAGGGCTACTACCCCTGCCTGCTTGGCTATTAGCCGGTTAAGGGGCCTGAGTTCTGAAACGGGTGCCTCCACCTAGAGGTCAGGGTAGGTAGTGGTCTAGGTAACCAGGGCACAGCCCTCTAGGACACTGTAACCCCCCTGTTTCCCTGCTAGTGGCCAGAACAACACCCAATAGTCACTTTCACAATACCCCTAATACACTTCACAAATACCCCCACAGTTTGCAGTTACCACCAGGGCTGGTTTCTCTGGCTCGACCCTGGGGACCCTCTGCAAAACAAGGTTAGACACAGGAAATAGCCACAGCACGGTACTCTTGGTACAAACTGGAACCACAGTCAGGTTAAATGCAGAAAAAATTAGATCTGATTTATTCAGGGGGCTTGAACAAGGGAAGGGCATAATCAGGTTGATTTGCTTAAATTCTGTATCAAATAAACAGTTCTGCATGCACTTCAGAGTCCCTAACAGTCACAACCTCTGGGTACCCAGGTGGAGAAGAGATGGGCTGGCCAGGACCGCTGCCCAGGGTATGCCAGTGTCGCAGCTGGTTGGGGCCCTGTGATGGAATAAAACAACATGCACAATACACCTATTTGTAATCCAGAGCCGGAGGGCTCAATTCGTGAAAGGGAAAAAAAACAAGACAATCAGATGACACACTAGATTAAGATGTTGTTGCAGGGAACTACCCTGGTAATTACAATACCAAAGACTGGACACAGGCGTGACGAAAATAGAGATATCAGGTGGTGAATGTGGAGTGCCAGGAGAAGCAGGGCCCACACGATTCGCCGAGGCATCGTTCCTGTTCAGACGTGGAGCAGGGGGCTGATCCCCAGGCAGGTCTCTCATTGATGGCTTTCTCTGTGCAGTGGGGTAGTCCGGCAGGGTCCATGTGGCAAGGCCCAGCCACGTGGAGATAACTGTGGATGCAGTCAGATTGGGCTGGATACAGCTTCCAGCAGGCAGAACACAGTTCACACAGTGGGGAACCAAATCACGACCCACTACAAATACACAGCACATTTATATGTAAGAAATCCTACAGTACCAGGTAATCCTTCTCCGATTGGGCTGGAACTCCTAACAGACCCATCGCATTCAACAAAATCTTCGGTCTTCTCAGGTACTGAGCCTGGTACAAGTCAGTGGCTCACAACTCTGATTTTGTCCAAAAATACCACTCCGTTCCCTCTCTGGGCAGCAGGCACACTAGCAGGCCAAACTTAGGCCTCTCCACGGTTCTCCTGCACAAACTCTGCAATGGCTGCTTGACTTGTGCGAGCTGTTGCTTCTTCAGCTTCCAACTAAGATCTGCCTCCAGACAGCAGGCTGCATGGTGATGTCCCCACGATCCAAACGGTTCAGTTGACTGACTCAGCTGTCAGTCACAACAAGGCTTCCCCTCCAGGTGCAAAAGGTGCCAACAGCCCAAAACTACAGTCTCCACAATTTTTACTTCACACAGTCCTTGCAAGCAAGCTCCATTTTAGAGTCCCAAAGTACTGATTGGTCCAATTCATCAGTTCAGGACCAAGATGGTGGAGATAGGCAGAAAAGTCCTTGCTACAAAGAAGGCAGGTTAGAACAACTACAATATTATTATTATTCTAAAGGATGATCAGTAAGCATGCACACCTTCTAACAGAGCTCCCTCTGCACAATTAGCGATAGTTCCTGGGACACTGGTTTACCATGATTGAGAAAGGACAAAAACCATTTTGCACATTGTAGAAACCTGTATTGCCACCGGTGTCTGCCAAACCAAAATCCATTTTTACTGGTGTTTTATTTTGTGCACTTTATTTAACAATTTTTAACTGTGTTAACATGCATTTTAGCAATTTTGACCTCCACTGTTGTACAGCCATCCATCCTTGTACCAATTAAAAGTTATTTTAGGTACAAGATGTGACGGCAGCAGCAGCACTATGGCCCCATCCCTCAAGTTCAATAGTAGCAACAGCAAAGGTGTGAGAAGGCAGCAGCAGCAGCACTATGGCCCCCCTCCTGCCGGTGTGACAGAAGCAACAGCACTGCACCCCCCCATCCTGCAGGTGTGACGGCAGCATTACTACATTCCCCCCCCTCAAGTGTGAGGGCAGGCAGTGCAGCACTGCAGCTCTCACCCCTCAGGTGTCATGGCAGGTGGTGCAGCACTGAAGCCCCCAACCCTCAAGTGTGACAGCTGGCAGTACAGCACTGCAGACTCCACCCCTCAGGTGTGATGGCAGCAGCTGCCTCACTGCAGCCCCCAACCCTCAGGTGTGACAGCAGCATCTGAATCACTGCAGCCCCCACCCCTTAGGTGTGACGGCAGCATCTGCATCACTGCAGCCCCCACCCCTCAGGTGTGACAGCAGCATCAGCATCACTGCAGCTCCCGGCCCTCAGGTGTGACAGCAGCATCAGCATCACTGCAGCCCTCACCCCTCAGGTGTCATGGCAGGTGGTGCAGCACTGAAGCCCCCACCCCTCAAGTGTGACGGCATGCAGTGCAGCACTGCAGACTCCACCCCTCAGGTGTGATGGCAGCAGCAACCTCACTGCAGCCCCCACCCCTCAGGTGTGACAGCAGCATCAGCATCACTGTAGCCCCCACCCCTTAGGTGTGATGGCAGCATCTGCATCACTGCAGCCCCCACCCCCAGGTGTGACAGCTGCAGCACTGAAGCCCCCACCCCTCAGGTGTGAAGGCAGCAAGTGCAGCACTGCAGCCCCCCCTCAGGTGTGATGGCAGGTGGTGCAGCACTGAAGCCCCCACCCCTCAGGTGTGACGGCAGCAGGTGCAGCACTGCAGCCTCCCCCTCAAGTGTGATGGCAGGTGGTGCAGCATTGAAGCCCCCACCCCTCAGGTGTGACAGCAGCTGCAGCACTGCAGCCCCCGCCCCTCAGGTGTGACAGCTGCAGCACTGAAGCCCCCACCCCTTAGGTGTGACGGCAGCAGCTGCAGCACTGTAGCCCCCACGGCCTCAGGTATGATGGCCACAGAGGCATCACAACAGTACTTGTGCAATGCAATGTCCCAAAGCTTGTCTGTCAGAGCTCAGACATGGATTAAGCCGAACCACCAGATGCCAAGGTGGACTCTGTCGGTTCAGTCCCTAACATTTAAGCTGCCTGAATTGGTTTATTTGTAAACAAAGTGCATCCAATTTAAAAATCCACAAGTGATTAATGAAGATGCTAATGGAGAGATACAAGAATAAACCAATTGGAATAGCACCCACAGTACATTGGCCACTTTCTGACTTGGTCTTCATGAAAATGGAGCTGCTTAGTTTTCATGTCGGAGCTCAAAGACTTGAAAGGAGTTCTACCGGCAGAGGAGAAGCCATGACCACTGTACAGATCGGGGCTTCATCTCTCCTATCCCCTCAGCAGTTAACTTAAATAAAATTAATCTTTGTGCCTGATCACTAGTACAAACTGGTACATCCTCCGGTGCGCCCAGCATTTTATGGCTCTATTGAACATGATGATTGATGCACTCTGCTCATAGCTGCTGTAGCTGATGACGTACCCGGTCCTTCTCAATACAATAGGCAGGGCAATAGTGCCCTAGGCACACCCATGGGATTTATAAAAGCGCATTGGAGATATAAACTTTACTCTCCATATGCAAGGGCACTTTTGAGGAAGGGGCGAGTTAGCGTCAACATTAAAAATTTAAATGCAGGGCACACCGGAGAATTTACCAGTTTGAGTGTCAGGTACAAAGATTGTTTATTTTATCTAGTGCCTGCTAGTGGGACCAGAGAGGTGAAGCCCCCCATCTGTGCAACAGTTGTGGCTTCTCCTCTGCTGGTAGTTCTCCTTTAAAAACTCATTATCATGGACGGCCTCGTGGTGTGGAGGGTTGAGGCGCTGGACGCCACACCTCGCGCCACACCTGGTTCGGGAACTACTCAGGTCGGCAGGGGAGGGAAGGGATCGAGCATCTGGAGGACTGCTCTCCCTTCCCGGGATGTGTTCTCTGTAGTTCCCCAATCCAAGCAAACACGGACTGCACTGGCACCAAGGCAGTCCCACCACACCACCTAAGAGAACAGACACCACAGGAGGTTTGTGGGAACGACACCTCCAGATACCCACGCACAGCCATGCAGGACCCACCCTGAAAGGTAAGTACTTGGTTGGTGGTTTTTATTAGCATCACCCAGCTATGACATTTTGTGGTGGGCCTGGTTGTGGTAGCCCAGGTTGCCGTGAATGCACCTCCTCCACCATCAACTACGTCAAAATTGTCTCATCCGACAGTTTTGAAGGGTACCGATGAAACATGGACATGGTTCACTTGTTGTGGTTTAATTTTATTTTTTTTATTTTATTTTAGTCTTTGGTAACTGGGTAAGGCCCACTTGGTACAAGTACCTGTTTTCAGGGGTGATCTGTGAGCACTGGGCGGTTAAGTGACTTGCTCAGAGTCACACAGTATGCAAATGGAGGTTGTGAGAATCATATTCAGGTCTGGTCTGCTGGATGTATCAAGCTCTTTCACACCTCGTTCCTCTAACCTCTTAGCTATACTGCCAACCCATAATAAAGCTTTTTTTTGTCCGAGTCTGTGTGTGTCTCTATTCTTCTACACACAGACACAAACACAGGCCACCCAAAAATGACTTTTTTAAAACCATATTTATATTCAGGGTGGAGACAGGGTGAAGCAGGTCCAAGAAGTATAAAACAGTAAATGAAGTAATGCATTTTACAGTTAAGACACGTGCCCAGCAAATCACCCCAAGACCACCAAACAATGTACCTTCCCCCTGCCCCAGGAGGGACTGGTTGGGTCACAGGCCAGGGTGCTAAATGAGGAGGACAGACCACAGAACATCTTGTCAAATCATACAATAATGTGAAACTACATAAACATACACATTAAGATTTTTGTAAATAGTTTCCACTGTAGGATTTCATACCTCCTAAGTCATTAATTTTGACACAGAAACATTTTAGTCCCTTGTACGAGGGGGTAAGCATGGCACTGACCCAGCGGACTGGCACGTGTGGGGAAAAAATGGATCTGTGCCACTCTGCCCATCCACCCCTCCCTCCTCCATCGCCAGAGGCAAGAACTATTTTTCCAGCACGTGTACCACACCACCACCACCACCACTCTCCCCAGTCTCACCCTGATAGACCAGATGCCCTGCCCCCAGAGACCCAACTGGCAAAGCCCACCCCAACACAGACAGCAACCACCACCAGCTGATGTCCAGAGAACTCAAACATGGACAGACCCCCCAGCTCAGAGTCAGCAAACCTCCAGAGACATGGCCAGAATTCCCCAGACATGGCCAGAATCCCCTCAGACATGGCCAGAACCCCTCTCTTTGAGTCACAACACCCCCTCCCCAGACACAGCCAACACCAAACATGGACATCAACTCCCCCAAAACAAATGGACAGGAGCCTCACAGCTAGCTAAGGGCACACAGTGGGCACACACTGGGGGCAGCAGAAGGTAGCACACACTGGGGGCAGCAGAAAGGGGGCACAAACTAGAGAAGACCACACACTGGGGGAGCATACACCCAGTAGAGTGGATTTTACCCACACTGTGTCAGCAAGCAATTTTATTTTCTCTTCACAGACAAAAGCAATTAAGCTGCAGTCCTGCAGCACTGGCATCAGCATGCTTCCCCAGTTGGATCATCGCATACTAATATTTATTATGGTGGACCTACCTCAGTAGGAGCAGCGACCAGAAAAATGGACATGGATCAAGCAGCTGCAGCACAAGGTTCAGTCTGCACCACTACCACAGTCTCTGGGAAAGGGCAACTAGGTTGATATATGGTCTGGTGAGGGACAAACGCTGACTAAACCCACAAGAGGTTTGGAGCCTCTTCTGGGAACGGGTGCACACTCACTCCACAATGACTCGAGGCCAGACTAAAGGAGCAGAAAGCAGTGGAAAACAGCATAGAGACTAATTATGTAAACAGGGGCCAGTCTTGAACTATGGTATTGAGTTCAAGGCAGGCCCCCCGATCCCTTCCACTTCCTGGTTTGGAGACACGCGCCCCCACACACTCCTATACAGTTACAGCACAACATGCTAGTGTGAGGTCACGCTCCATAGGCAATATGGAGTACACCCCCACCCACACTAGCACATTGGGATGTAACAGCATGGGAAAGTATGGGGATGTGTCCCCAAACCGGAAAGTGGGAAGTGATCAGGGGCTCTGCTCCTCGGAGCAAAAATACCATCCCTTCCGTCCCAAAAATGGCACCGTATAAAAATGTTTTGTTATTTTTTAACAGCAGCGAACTCGGAGTTGGGTAAGGGTCCTTCGTGGCTTTGAGCACCAGAGCTACGAAAGGTGCTCTTTACATCTTTTTTTGTATAGTATTTTGTATCTTCCAACTGTCCCTAATCTTCACACAGAAGCTTCTGCATCTTTAGTGCTCATCAGTCCCTTGTACTAGAGGTGTGTGAGTAGTGAATAATTTTAATTCCCGAATACCAAAAATGTTGGGCTTCCAAAATATTTGTCCCTGCAAAGAATATTTGTCTTTATTCGTATTCAGCAAGGAGTATTCACTATTCAGGAAGTATAAGTCTTCCCCCTCTGCAGCAGGCCAGATGCAGGGCTAGTCTCTTGGTCATCTTCCCTCCCGAGTCAAAACTTTTGCCCACCCACTTACTCCCTCTCTGAATTCCCATTCCAGGTAAAAAATGTGATAGCCGACCCTTGGCACCTTGCCAGAAACTGACAGCACCTTTAATGACATTCCCCTCCTTAGCCCAAGTATCCGACTACTTCAAATTAAAAGAATCTGCTATACCATCCTGTGTACCACCAAGCCCAATCATTGATCAGGGGGCGGGCTACTGCCAAATAGCCAGTCACCCCCCAACACACACACACAAACACAGCCCTGCTATGCTATCCAGCCTGTTCCACTTGCTAAGCATCTGATCACTAAAGGGAGTGCACGTGAAGCCGGCACAAACAGTCGTGAGGGAGGAGTGTCAGTAGTGATGCTAGGTAGTCTTACTGGTCAGACTGCCTGGTGTCACTACTGATAATACCATCCTGGCCCACACCCTCATCATCAATCACACCAGCCCTACTCACACGTCACACCACCTTCTTAGTAATGAGCTGTTTAGTCAGTCGAGCAGGCTGAGGAGCTTAGCAGAAGGAGGGCTGACTAGATATCTGGCACTAGCCCACCCACTAATCAAAGACTCAGCTCAGGGGACCCAGAATGTAGTAGCAGATTTTTTCAGGTTGAGGTAGTCGAGCACCTGGGATGAGGGGAAGTCATTAAAGATGTTATCAGCTGGCTATCACTTTTCTACCTTTCTTGGGACCTCAGGGCCTTTTCTACTACCCCTCCATATATATATATATTTTTTTTTACAATCTGTTTATTTTCCCAGATGCCAGAGCATCTCTCAGAGGTGCACTCTTGACCCTACTACCTCTACTCCCTGCCTGTGACCCTTCCTCCTCTAGCTCTCCCCACAAGGACATAGAAACATAGACTTTGACGGCAGATAAGGACCGCTTGGCCCACCTAGTCTGCCCATTTCCCTACTTACAGGATAAGCTGCAGATCCTATTTAACCAACAGCCTATTTCTTCCTACCCCCCACAAAAATTGCCTTATGTCTGTCTCATGCATTCTTGAATTCTCCCACAGTTTTAGACCCCACAACCTCCTCAGGAAGGCTGTTCCATGCGTCCACCACCCTCTCTGTGAAAAAATACTTCCTCACATTGCCCCGAGCCGTTCCCCCTCTATCTTCAAATTGTGTCCCCTTTTTCTTGTACATCTCTTTTTCTAAAAGATGCTACCCTCTTCAACTTTGTTGATTCCACTGAGATACTTAAATGTTTCTATCATGTCCCCTCTCTCCCTCCTTTCCTCAGCCCTCCCCCGATCACCTCCCAGGGAAGGGCCCGCCTCACCTACCTGGTGGCCTATCTGCAGATTAGAGGGTCTGTCCGGAGTGGAGCCCCGGAAGCCATTGGGGAGGGGAGATCCAGCACTGTGGATGTGGGCGTGGGTCCCTGATGCCCTTTTCACCTCCCTAATGCCTGGGGGGGGGGTTCTGCATTGTTTCCCCCTCCAGTGCTCAGACGTGCAATGATGTCCATGGCACAAGCGTGCCGACGTTCGCCACAGCTCTGCCCTATATCATGGCTACCGCATCTGCCGCCGACTTCCATCAAGGGCCGCTAAGGAACAGAGCAAACCATGGATCCCTCCCCAGGAAGGGAGAGCAGTCCTCCAGACGCTCGATCCCCTCCCTCCCCTGCTGACCCCCGATGATCTGAGTTGTGACGTCCAGTGCCTCAAACCACAGCACCACTGGGCCACCTCTCCATACCATTTTGCTTGAGTACATTTGATTTGTGCTTGATACTGCTGGATTTTTCTCCTTCAGGACATGCATTAATAATTCCAAAATATGCAAACTTTAAAAAATATATCTTTAACTTGTCCCCTCCTCCCATTTTGTTTAGGCTTCCCTCCCAAATATTGCAACCTTTACTAAAAATATATTAAACTTGCACCTGGTTGCCATTTACTCCACCAGGAAGTAAATTCTGAGACTCTGTCATGATGCAGTATCCACATGGTGTCCATGGTGACAGAGTGCCCCCTCCATATTAATTTAGAAATATGAAACTAAGCTAGAACCTATGTCATACTTTTGTCTTCATCATTCTTTCAGAGTAGTAGTAGTAATGCTATCAAGCCAACTGATTGAAAATGGGGTGGGGTAAATGGGGGGATATCCCCCCGAGTGAGATACCTAATCCTACTGGAATGGGAGTGCAGGAGGAAAAGCCCCCCTCCAATGAATGGGGGTAAATCCCTCCCAAATGAGATACCTTAGCCTACTGGAATGGGAGTGCAGGAGGAAAAGCCCTCCCCCCAATATGCTATAACCCAGGGGTTCTCAAATGGTGAGGCCAGCCTCCCTGGGGAGGCCCCAACCTATTCCAGGGGAGGCTCAAGCAAGTCTGAAAAAAGTACTGTATTTAAATTTTGAGTATTTATTTACTAATAGGTGACAAGGGAAGGTGAATGAAAGGCTCATTTCAGGTGTACCCGGGGAAGGGTAGGGAGTGAATACATTTCAAAAGGCAACTGTAAAACAATCAAGAAATACACAATGAACAGTAAATTTATAATGAGTGGTGGTAATTGATCAATGTGTAGCCTGATGGCAGAACAGCTCAAATATAAGTGTTGAGCATAGAAGTGCTAAGAGCAATAGCAGGAAGGAGCAAAGTAATCCCAGAGAAGTTGCTTAAGAGCAGGGAAGGATGGAACGAGGCAAAGTATGTAGGAAGTTTATTTCATATAAAGAGGTAACAGAGAAAGTAGTCTGACACATGAAGGTACTGCAACAAGGGGTAACAATGGTTCAAGAATGAAAATAGCAGAGTACGTAGGTTGGCCTGTGGGGGGGGGGGGTACAATAAGCTGAATAATAATATTTGTTTATTTTATTTATTTGTTATTCAGATAACGCCTCTGAGCACAGGAGCTCTTTTTCAAAGGTTCCACATCAGTATAAGACAAAGAACTGAATGTGAGCCAAGTACTCAAAGGGGTTTCAATTTATTCATGGTGTACTGCGTAAAGTACAGTATGTTATTTTTCTTTGGGGAGGCCCAAGATTATTTCAGTTTTTGGGGGAGGCTCAAAATATTTTCCATGGATTTGGGGAGGCTCACTGTGACAAAGTCTGAGAACTAGTGCTATAACCTAATACCTAGTGGCTAGCCATGTACAGTACAGGAGCAGTTTCAGATATTACTTCTGGGTGAGGTAAACTGCTACCCCTAGCTCCCCCCAGTCTGTCCCTAATTTGCAAGCTTCACCAACATATTTCTGTCACCAATTATATGCCTAGCAATGCAATAAGCAAACTGCGTTTCCAGACTTTATCAGACAAAACTGAAAAGAAAATATTTTTTATTCACAAAAGAATTGAATAAATGAGGTGCCTGATAAACGCATTGTACTTACTTGTGTGCTGAGTGCTGGAGTATGGTGAGGTCACTGGTGCTGGCTGAACCTCTCTGGAGTTAGTCACAGTGCATTTAACTCCCCGTCACTCCAGTTACGAGATCTGGTTCCCGACTGATGGGTGTTGGTCATGTAGCAGTGGTGCCACAGTCACCCACGGTCAACCACTGCCCATCCCCTCCTACCCCCACCCAGCACAGCACCTCTCCCCACCCAACCAGCACAGCTACTCTCCCACACCGACCCACCAGAACGGCCACTCTCCATACACCAACTTACTAACACAGCCACGCTCCCCACCCCCCGGCATGATCACACTCCCCACCACACCAACACAGCCACTCTCCCCATACCAACCCACCAGCATGGCCATTCTCCCCAGCAACCCACCAGCATGGCCACTCTCCCCATGCCACCCCACCTTCACGGCCACTCTTCCCACACCACCCCACCTGCATGGCCTCTCACCTGATGCCACCCCACCTGCATGGCCACTCTTCCCATGCCAACCCACCTGCATGGCCACTATCCCCATGCCAACCCACCTGGATGGCCACTCTCCCCACGCCACCCCACCTGCATGGCCACTGTCATCACACCAACCCACCTGCACGTCCACTTTCCCCATGCCAACCCACCAGCATGGCCACTCTCCCCACACCACCCCACCTGCATGGCTTCTTTTCCCACGCCACCTCACCTGCATGGCCACTCTCCCCATGCCACCACACCTGCACAGCCACTCTCCCCATGCCGCCCCACCTGCACGGTCATGCTCTCTACCCCCCAGAATGGTCACACTCCCCACCACACCACACCACACCATCACGGCCACTCTCCCCATGCCACCCCACCTGCACGGCCACTCTATCCATGCCAGCCCACCTGCACAGCCACTCTCCCCCCGCCAACCCACCAGCATGGCCACTCTCCCCACGCCACCCCACCTGCATGGCCTCTCACCCCACGCCACCTCACCTGCATGGCCACTCTCCCCATGCCACCACACCTGCACAGCCACTCTCCCCATGCCGCCCCACCTGCACGGTCATGCTCTCTAACCCCCAGAATGGTCACACTCCCCACCATACCACACCACACCAGCACAGCCACTCTCCCCATGCCACCCCACCTGCACGGTCATGCTCCCCAACCCCAGTATGGTCACACTCCCCACCACACCACACCAGCATCGCCACTCTCCCCATGCCACCCCACCTGCACGGACACTCTATCCATGCCAACCCACCAGCACAGACCCTCTTACTCACCCCACCAGCACAGCACCTCTCCCCACCCAACCAGCACAGCTACCCTCCCCATGCCACTCCACCTGCACAGCCACTCGCCCCCATGCCAACCCACCAGCACGGCCACTCTCCACACGCCAATCCACCAGCACGGCCACTCTCCCCACGCCAACCTACCAGCGTGGCCACTTTCCCTTTCCACCCCACCTGCACGGCCACTCTACCCATGCCAGCCCACCTGCACAGCCACTCTCCCCATGCCTACCCTCCTGCATGGCCACTCTCCCCATGCCAACCCTCCTGCACGGCCACTCTCCCCACGCCACCCCACCTGCATGGCCTCTCACCCCACGCCACCCCACCTGCACGGCCACTCCCCCCACACCACCTCACCTGCATGTCCACTCTCCCCATGCTACCTCACCTGCACGGCCACTCTCCTCATGCCACCTCACCTACACGGTCATGCTCCCTACCCTCCAGCATGGTCACACTCCCCACCACTCCACACCAGCATGGCCACTCTCCCCATGCCACTCCAGCTGCACGGCCACTCTATCCATGCCAGCCCACCTGCACAGCCACTCTCCCCATGCCTACCCTCCTGCACGGCCACTCTCTCCATGCCAACCCACCTGCATGGTCACTCCCCATGCCAACCCACCTGCACAGCCACTCTCCCCATGCCACCCCACCTGCACGGCCACTGTCCCCACGCCACCCCACCTGCATGGCCACGCTCCCCACCCCCCGGCATGGTCATGCTCCCCACCCCCCAGTGTGATCACGCTCCCCACCACACCACACCAGCACGACCACTTTCCCCATCCTGCCCCACTTGCACGGCCACTCTATCCACGTCACCCCGCCTGCACGGCCATGCTCCCCATGCCAACCCACCTGCACAGTCACTCTTCCCACGCCAACCCACCTGCATGGCCATGCTCCCCACCCCCCAAAACAGTCATGCTCTCCACCTCACCCCACCAGCATCACCACACTCCCAACACCAACCCACTAGCATGGCCCCTCTCCACACCCCACCCCACCAGCACGGTCATGCTCCCCACCCCCAGCGCAGTCACACCCCCCACCCCCCCACACCAGCACGGTCAATCTCCCTTCGCCAACCCGCAAGGACACGCTCCCCATGCCAACCCACCAGCACGGCCACTCTTCCCACACCAACCCAACAGCACGAACTCTTTCACAACCGCAAACAAAAAGGGCACACATTTGTCCAGCTCAGACTGCAAACAAGGACTTTCTCAGATATGGCAACCATACAAAAAACAAAACACCCAAGAGCTCTAGAGATCTAGTATTCAGTCCACCACCAAACTTCGGGACTATATGGAGCAGTAAGGACACACATTTGGGCAGCTTAAATGCAAACACTCCACAATGGACTTTAGTCTTTCTCATTAAGGGCACACATTGTATCATATCAAACTTAATCATATTGGGCAAGCAAAAAAAGGAAAAAAAAAAAATAGCCGAGAGCTTGCAGATAAATTGTTTAGTCAGCCTTGGTCCTTCTCCCGGTCTCCACTCCCTCCCACACGGAGCTTCAGAACTACAGCATTAACCAAGGACACACATTTCAGCACGCCAGAGTTTACATATTGGGGAACTAAGACAAAAAAGGGAGCAGATAAAGTGTTTACTGTATTCAATTTGGGTTTTGGTGCTGCCCCAAGCTTTGAGAGTGTTTTAGGGCACAATTTGAGCACATCGGACACAATACACTTTCTTTTTTTTTTAAACTGTATACATAAGCAGCTTGGGGACTGCATGGAGCGGTTCAGAAAATACATCCAAACATTTATATTTCTGGTCATAGAGCAGATCGAACATTCAGGCCTCACCGTACCTGGCAGCGTTTACTTTACAGATCGATCAGGCAACAAAAAACCCCCGAAAAAAATGCAGATTAGTTATTTATTCAGTCAGAGGAGAGGGTATACGAGCAAATCTGACTCATACAGAATGCACGTTCTTAAAAAAATTACCGTAACTCTTCTGGCAGTTTAAACCTTTCCTTCCTGATACTAACTGCAGCAACATACCATTACCAATATAAAAGCAGACTCACTTTGTTTTTTTTTAAATGGATGTGTTCTGATCACTGTCCGGATTTCAGTGGGTCCTTCTGAGCAATGGGTCAGCAACATTTCAAATTCTGAGCAGGAACGAGTCAGAAGCAAAAATGGGCCAAGCAACAGCAGGAAGCAACAACATAAACAGGAACTCCAACCACTACCACACAATGTATAGCGTAGTGTTCACAGAGCTCCAGAGAACAAAGGCAGTTTCCGTTTTGGTGCTGTTTTCAGTTGACCAATCAGAATTCAGCTTTTCTGTCCGCATCACCGCATATGCGGTAAACCAGTGTCTGGCAGAAACGGAGCGATTATCCAGCAGCCCGAGTGGGACTCGAGCATGAAAACACTCAGCCCCCCTTCCCAGTTTGATTATAACTGCAATCAGGCAGCTCTTAAGGAGACAGTAACCAAAGGCTTTACACGCAACATCCAATCTTTAACTGTTATACGGCTAGAACGCCGGACACCAGCCTGGCAGTGAGCATTTCGGCAAGCTCACAGAAGACTTTTCGGGAGCCCCAATTTGTAGTGGGTTTGCACCCTTCCCTGCCTGGAGAAAACTTGGCATCTGTGTGTAACCCCTAGACGGCGCTATCCCAGGGGCTACTACCCCTGCCTGATTTGCCACTAACAGGTTGAGGGGCCTGGATCCAATGGCGGATGCCTCCACCCAGAGGTCAGGGTTTGCAATAGTTAAACTAACTTGGTCACAGCCCTCTGGGACACTGCAACCCCTTTCTTCCCACTAGTGGCCCACACATATATCAGAATTACCTTCACAGTATACACTTACCCCAGGTCTGGTTCTGGCACTGGGACCTCCTGTGAAATGAGATACAGTGCAACAATCACAGTACAGTACTTTAACATAGACAAATACCTCAGGCAGTATAACTTTGCTGAAACAAGCAGCTCTGATTTATTTAGGGATATAACAAGGACAGGGAAATCAGGTTAATTAGCTTATCACTCTAATAATCTACCTATGGCTCTGTGCACAGGCCTATCCTATCAATTACTGTCCTTGGGTACCCAAGCCCTAGTGGCTAGTCCAAACCGTGGCAGCTGGTAGGGGCCCTTTCACACAGAGAAAGGAGAATTAAACAGTCAGCAGTACAGTAATTCCATTTTGGATTTAATGTGGCAATTCAACAGGGAGCGACCCTGAATTAGTACTCACGACCTCCAAATAAGATAGGGTCCTTCAATGTCAGCAGGGCTCACTTGAGGTACACAAACCTCTTCACACATCCATATAAAAGAAAGCACTATACCAGGCAGGCTGCATCTGTATCCCGATCGCAATTACTGCACAATACCGGAGAACACACAGCAGATTTAGTTCCTGACAGACCGAATGCAATTTTCAGCAATTCCTCCAGTCTTCTACAGGGTGAGCCTGGTTTCTACTCTTCAGAGATCCTTTGATTCTTTTCACAGGACGGATTCAGTCTAACAAGCTGTTACACAAGCTGCAGACCGGAACTTCATTGCCACACACGTTTTTGACTAAAACTGCACACTGAAAAAGCACAGGGCTCCTTCCTTCTTCACTGCCAAAGCTCAACTGAAACTCCAACCCGACAAAACCGGGCACTTCCTTTGAGTTCCTCCCAGTTCTTGACTGGATTGGCTGTCACTCACAATAGACTGCTGCTGTTGGTCCAAAAGGCACTGAAGTCTAAACTACATCTCCCAGAGTCACTGCCCATACAATCCTCTTGTGGCTGGCTCAGATTATGAGTCCAAGTTCTGATTCGTCCAAGGCACCATTTTAGAGCTAGCTTACCCCACACTGATTGGTCCAGTTCAGCAGTTCAAAACTAGAATGGGGAACTAGCAGACACAGTTCTGACTGCAAAGAAAGCAGGTTAGACAAACTGTAATTTCATTATTACTCTAAATAATTTCTGGCAAACAGTTACATCTTTCAGATAGGTTCCTTTGCACTCCTAGTGACTGCAAAATGAAGTGAATTGGCAGCAGCTTGAGTGGTACTCAATCAAAGAAACACACAGTCCCCCATACAAACTAATTATGTCTGCAAGCAGACAGCTCTTAAGAGACAGTACCAGAGGTTCTAAAAACACTCACTGATAAATGGCTTAAATGCCAAACACCATTCAGGCTTGGAGCATTCAAGCAAGCTCCTGGAAGTCTTTGGGAACCCCCATTTGCGGGGGTTACACCCTTCCTAGCCTGGGAAAGCTTGGCGTCCACGTCAAGCAAAGTACCCATAAGTTTCAACTGCAACCACATACATTTGCATTAGGCTTCGCACATGTAATCATCAGTCAATATATCATTTTACTAAGAACACATTTCTGAAACATTGCAGTACGTCCTCTTTACACAGTATTACATACACATTGTACCATAACTCAAGTTATTACCTCTTGTACATGAAACTTGAAGAGGGGCCCTTCCTATCAGTTACCTTGGGGCTGGACGGGCAAGGGCACCATACTTAGAGGGCAACACAAGTAACTTGAGTTAGCACTGACGCTCAGTTTGGGCAATGAGCTCGGGGACACATACACTCTTTATGGACAACATTGAGAGGCAAGTCCACAGGCCTCCCAAGTGAATCATAACTGAGGTGCACCACAGGCTTTACAGCTCGACCAGTCTTTCTAGGGGAACTGTTATAGTCTCTGCACTCTGAGCCTCATTTTCAGCATTGTCCTCACTTGTCAGGAGTCTCCATGGGGGTAGAGAGGCTAGAACTTGGGGCACTTTCAGCTCCAGGAGTTACAGTTTCTGAGTCCACAACATTTGGCTCACATGGAGAGCTTTCGGACACTGGCAGTGGACTGTCAGGGCACTCAAAATACTCTTCTTGTTCGGTGTATCACCAGTCTGCCCCAATCTATCATTTTCCTCCTGAAAGCTCAAACAGTTCAACCATGCACAATGATTCCATTTCATCTGATCTGATGCTTTGCACTTCACTTTCTGGGAGCATTGGCTCCAGGGATGAAGCTGGGGGCTTAGACAGTCCAGAAGGCCCAGCTTCATCTCCAGTATTGACTAGGGATTGCCTGAAACAATTGACTCAGTTCGAAGAAGGATAGTATTCAAAGTCACTCTCACTTTCTTCTGATATGGACTGACAGTCATGCTCAACTGGGACTTGTGCAGGGGAACACTTTAACTCTGCTTCTGTAGGTGCAGACTTCCTTGGTCTTTTCTTAGCAGCAGCTCTAGTCACTGGTCCAGAGGGGCATCTTCTAGGGGCTCAGACTCAATTAAGATTTGTCCAATGGGCAGTAAATGATTTCTATGCATTGTTTTTACATCTTTGAATTATTCTCAGGCCTTACTTTGTACACTGGCAGATCATCTAGTTTGCCCACTACAATGTGAGGGAGATGGTGCCATCTGTCAGCAATCTTGTGCTTGCCATGCAGTCCCAGATTTCTTAGCAATACCCGATCTCCCTCCTGGAGTTCCTGTGCTTTCACCTTTTATCATACCTTTCTTTGTTGGCCAGATTTCTTTTGGCAGCCATGGTTTGAGCCAGTTAGTACGCATGAGTTAGCTGGGCCTTTAACTTTTGCACATACTGTAAATAGTTGTCAGCTTGAACCCCATCAGGAGAGACCCCAAAACACACATCTACTGGTAGTCGAGCTTCTCTTCCAAACATCAGGCGGTGGGGGAGAATCCAGTGGCATCACTTTGGTGCAGTTATAAGCATGTACCAGGGTGCTAATTTGTTGGCTCCATCTAGGCTTGTCCTTTGGGTGCAGGGTGCCTAGCATATCTAGCAAAGTGCGGTTGAAACGTTCAGGCTGTGGGTCCCCTGGGGTGGTAAGGAGTGGTTCTGGACTTTCGCACTCCCACAGAGAAAGCATCTCTTTGATCAGACGACTCTCAAAGTCTCTCCCTTGATCAGAATGGATTCTTTGTGGAGCCCATAGTGAACAAAAAGTTTTCTACAAGTACTTTGGCTACACTGGATGCTTTCTGGTCTTTGGTGGGGAAAGCTTGGGCATATCTCGTGAAATGGTCAGTGACCACCAGCACATTACTGATATTTCTTTGATCTGACTCCAAACTTAGAAAATCAATACAGACCAGCTCCATGGGTGCACTGGTGGTTATGTTAACAAGGGGCAGCCCTCTGGGGCAAAGCTTTCCTCTGTAGCTTAGCGACTACAAGTTCGAATGTGTTGCTCCACATCAGCCCCATCTTAGGCCAATAGAATCTGGATCTCACCAAGTCAAGTGTTCTGTCTATACCAAGGTGCCCCATGTGGTTGTGCAAGGACCTCAGTACTGAGTCTCGAAAGGCAGTGGGCAGCACTAGTTGTTGTTTGTCTACTTGTCCCCTCTGTCTACTGTTTCTCTGTATAACAGTTTATTGATCAGTTTCAACTTAGGACCTTCTTTGTATAACAGTGCAGTTCTCAAATCAGTGGGCGTAATTTGGACACATCTTTTCCTGCATAGAGGGCTTCTAAAGCTGCTTTGATCATGGGATCGGGATTGAGCCGCCCGAATACCTGTCATTGTCCACCTGAGGCAGTGCACCAATGTCTATTGCAGAAAAGTGGCAATAAGCAGCAGGTATGCAATTCTCAGAGGCTCCCAAGCAATCCACCATGCAGTCCACTGCGTCGTGGACATTTGTTCCTCCTGTCAAACTTCCGGAGAGTGCCCGAATGTCAGGTTCTGCCAATCGGACCCAATCATTCTGGGGAACAGGCCTCGGGAGAGCATCAGCATCTATGTGGTTCAGACCTGCTCGGTATCAGAGCATAGTCATATGTAGATAATGCGAAAGCCACCTATGGCCAGTGGCATCCAACTTAGCTGAGGTCTGCACATAGGTCAAAGGATTATTGTCAGTTTTACTAGTATTTTAGCCCCATACAGTACTCATGGAATTGGTCAACAATAGCCCACTTCAAAGCTAGGAACTCTAACTTATGTGTACAGGATAGTTCTTTCGATGGGGTCAGGCTTCTACTGGCAAAGGCCACTGGTCTCAGGCCATTCTCATGCTCTTGGTACAACACAGCCCCAACCCTTGCAAGCTAGCATCAGTGTGCAGGACGTAAGGTTTTCTTGGATCGGCATAGGCCAGCACTGGAGCATGGGTAAGTTGATATATGATCTCATGAAAAGCAGTCTCACAATCAGGAGTCCAGCGGCCCCAAATACTTCACTTGGATGAAAATACACTCTTTCAGTCTTGAGGACACTGCCTTTTGGTATTTTTGTGGGTTGGGGATACCCTTGAGTAAGGTTAAGTAAAGGCGGATCACTCTTGAATAGTCCTTGATGAAGCGCCGATAATAACCACAGAATCCCGGAATCTCTGCAGTTCTTTTAGATTTTTGGGCTGTGGCCAGGTGGTCAAGGCCTCAACTTTACTTGGGTCGGTCTCTATTCCTCGGTGGATACTATGTGTCCCATACTTTACTGATGTTTGAAAGAATTGACACTTATCAATGGACAGTTTAAGGCAAAGTCCTCCAGTCGGTCCAATACCTTAAATAATCTGCTCTCATGTTCCTCCAGTGAGCTGCCAAATACAATAACATCATCTAGGTATACCAGGCACTCTAGTAAGTTCATGTCCCCACTGCACGCTCCATCAATCGTTGAAAAGTGGCTGGGGCACCTGAAATCCAGTAGGCATCCTCATGAATTCATAGAAGCCAAGCGGACAGATAAAGGCCGTCTTCTCCACGGTCCTCTGGGGCCATCGGGATCTGTAGTACCCATCATGGGAGATCCAGCACAGAGAACCACTTGCTCCCGTTTAGGCAGTCCAAAGCATCCTGAATGCGGGGCATTGTGTACTGATCAGGATAGTCCGCCGTTTAAGGTGCGATAATCCACACACATCCTTACTGTTCCATTCTTTTCCTCACTACCACAATGGGGAAGCATAAGGGCTTCTGGATTCTTGTATTACACCAGCAGCTAACATCTCTTGCAGATGCCGTCTCCTCATCATCTGTCAGCAGGTGCCAGGCGTCAGACCTCTCACCTAAATGGTCTTCGTCATGCAGCCGGATATTGTGCTCAGCTCCTTGCACGCATCCTACATCCCATTCCTTTAAAGAAAACACCTGGTCTCTGGGCAAGCTTCTCACTGATCCTCACTTTCCATTCAGCTGGCAGCGGGAGTCGCCAAATCAAACAAGTCAGGATGCTACTCTGTCATTCTTCCTGAACTCTTGCTGCTGGGTAGCACTGCAGTGTCTGCACAATGCACATTAGCCAGGATGCAACCTCTGTTTACTCGAATGTCTCTTTCAGACACATTATGAACTTGGACCATTACCCTTCTGGCATAAGCATGGGCTCTAGCGGCAAAATACTAGGCTTGACCAGCAGTCCCTCTGGCAATTTTCCATCGCCTGGTGCATCCAACATTAATATTTTATTCTTAACATCCTTCTGATACGGACCTCTCCTGTAAGGTACACTGGGCATTTGGCCAGGATCAGAGACTCAGGATCCTTCTTCCATACAATTCCGACGTTCCTCTGGTTCTGTTTTCAGCATTTCTCTGTGCCTCATAGGCCTTCTTAATTAAAGCCGGAACTCTTAAAGCTCTACTAGTCTTTGACCCCTGTTTTCATAACACAACTGTGCCAGCTTCCAACATATGAGCATTTGTTCCAATCAACAAAGGGACACCATCATACAGTCCAGTGGGGGACACACTAAGGCTAGGGTCTCTACTTGTTCGGCCACTCCAGCCACGGAGGTGGGGAAAGACAGCCAAATTCGGATATACCCGAATAGGGGTAGGCCTTCTCACTAACCCCATACATGCAGTCCTTCTAATGGTTGTAGGGTACGCTGACAAATGCTTCTGATACCAATCCTGGAACATAATTGTCACTTGGGAGCCACTGTCTAATACAGCTCTTGTAGACACTCCATTCACCTTACAGTGGTCTCCATGGAGGGACCCACTATTCTGGACCAGTCTGAGAGGCGGTAGTGGGGCCTGGGCAACTGACCTTGCCACAAAAGGACGTGAATTAGTATTTTGGTGCCCTCACTGGGATCATGTCCGCACCTCTTAACCACTGATTTTTCTCCAAGCTCTCCTTGTAGCCTATATGCAACTTTGTCAGTGTCTTTTGGGACTGGCATTCCTTTCATGTGCCCATCTTTCCCACAATTATAGCAAAACATACTTTCTGGAGTTTGAGCTGGCCGAGGCGCCACTGGGAGCCAGGGCGGGGTATTACTAACTGGAAACCTTGGTGCCATCTCTGTCTGCGTGCGTGATAAGCATTTGGAGACATCTCGTCAGTTTCTCCACTTCCATGGTCAAGTGAATCGAGTTCGGAGCTGTTATCAGCAGGAGATACATGGGTGGGTACCCCACCCCATAGCAGATGCAGTCGGATATAGGTCAGTCTGTGCATTGCAGGCGTGGCCTTCATAAAGGGACTGTTTTTGAATTCTTGATCTCTCTCAACAGTTCACCCATTGTGGCATATCTTTTTCCTTGTCAGAGCACTCATTGACTGCCAACCTCTGCCCCTGAACTTCACTTGATGGGTCACCCTCAGTCACTCGGGTCGTAGCTGCAGCTATTGGTGCAGGTCCCTCCCGAGGTCGTCTTTTCTCAACTCCTCGAATTTCTCTCATTAACTCATCATAGGAGGGTGGGGACTCCAGTCGATCTGCCAGGCGTAACTGAAGCAACAGCAGTTCTGAGAATGTGGCAGACTTAAGGATCCTGTCCAGCCTGGTTCGGTCCAGTTCAATTGCTGGCAAACTACCTTTTCTGAGGCATTCTTGCAACAATTTTTCCAGCCGAGATACATACACAGACAACAACTCCCTTGGTACTGTTGTGCATCTCTTACTCCACCATAGGTCCTCATCAGAATCTGGGCTCCCATATACATTCTCCAAGGCCTCAAGATAGGCCTGTGCAGTCGCTTCAGGGTTACCGTCTGCTTAGCACGGATGGTAGCCAGGGCAGGGACCTCGGAGGCCTCACCAACTCTTCGCCGCCCGAGCATTGCCATTCTAGCACTTGGGGCAACATAGTTCATCCAGGTCTCCCAGTCATCCTCCCTTGGGGGTGGGAGGTGCCAGAGAAGATCCTCAACCTTCGTAAGAGTCGTGACTAATGGCAGGTGCAGAAATAGGAGTCTGCATTGGTTCAGCCACCATTACGGGCACTGGAGCAGGAGAGGGTGTTGGGAGGAACACCCCAGGTGGCAAGAATAGTTTCTTCAGTCCTCCACAGTTTTCCCTCTCCCAGCAACCATTCAGCAAATTTCTCCTCAAAGTTTCAGATAGTGGTGGGGGCTGATTCCCCGGTCTTTACTGTCCTTAGTTATCACTCTCCAAGCAGTGAGGGCTCCCTCTGGGGTAATGGTCTGTGGTACTTTGGAGCTATCTATGGGATCCTTAAACTCTACTAGGCCAGGAAAGTGTGGGTGAGCAGATTAGCATGCCGACCCACCACCACAGGGTTTTGTAAACCTTCCACCTTGGAAAGTACTCCTGCACAGTGTCCATTGATACCCAGGGGATGTCCAGGATAAGCATAGCATTTTGGGGTCGATCTCCTCCCAGTACACCACTCCACCAGCTGGCACAGCCACTTCTGTCGGGTACCCATTTTTTTTAACAGTGGTTCGAAATATGGCCACTAGAGGACACACAATCCCAGCGGTGAGCTCCAAGATGTAACCCCTAGACGGCGCTATCCCAGGGCTACTACTCCTGCCTGATTTGCCACTAACAGGTTGAGGGGCCTGGATCCAATGGTGGATGCCCACCCAGAGGTCAGGGTTTGCAATAGTTAAACTAACTTGGTCACAGCCCTCTGGGACACTGCAACCCCCTTTCTTCCCACTAGTGGCCCACACAATATATCAGAATTACCTTCACAGTATACACTTACCCCCAGGTCTGGTTCCGCACTGGGACCCTCCTGTGAAATGAGATACAGTGCAACAATCACAGTACAGTACTTTAACATAGACAAATACCTCAGGCAGTATAACTTGCTGAAACAAGCAGCTCTGATTTATTTAGGGGATATAACAAGGACAGGGGAAATCAGGTTAATTAGCTTATCACTCTAATAATCTACATTTATGGCTCTGTGCACAGGCCTATCCTATTCAGTTACTGTCCCTGGGTACCCAAGCCCTAGTGGCTAGTCCAAACCGCGGGCAGCTGGTAGGGGCCCTTTCACACAAGAGAAAAGGAGAATTAAACACAGCAGTACAGTAATTCCATTTGGATTTAATGTGGCAATTCAACAGGAGCACCCTGAATTAGTACTCACGACCTCCAAATAAGATAGGGTCCTTCAATGTCAGCAGGGCTCACTTGAGGTACACAAACCTCTTCACACATCCATATAAAAGAAAGCACTATACCAGGCAGGCTGCATCTGTATCCCGATCGCATTACTGCACAATACCTGGAGAACACACAGCAGATTTAGTTCCTGACAGACCGAATGCAATTTTCAGCAATTCCTCCAGTCTTCTACAGGGTGAGCCTGGTTTCTACTCTTCAGAGATCCTTTGATTCTTTTCTACAGGACGGATTCAGTCCCTAACAAGCTGTTACACAAACTGCAGACCGAACTCTGGGCCTTACACACGTTTTGACTAAAACTGCACACTGAAAAGCACAGGCTCCTTCCTTCTTCACTGCCAAAGCTCAACTGAAACTCCAACCCGACAAAACCGGCACATTCCTTTGAGTTCCTCCCAGTTCTTGACTGGATTGGCTGTCACTCACAATAGACTGCTGCTGTTGGTCCAAAAGGCACTGAAGTCTAAACTACATCTCCCAGAGTCACTGCCCATACAATCCTCTTGTGGCTGGCTCAGATTATGAGTCCAAGTTCTGATTCGTCCAAGGCACCATTTTAGAGCTAGCTTACCCCACACTGATTGGTCCAGTTCAGCAGTTCAAAACTAGAATGGGGAACTAGCAGACACAGTTCTGACTGCAAAGAAAGCAGGTTAGACAAACTGTAATTTCATTATTACTCTAAATAATTTCTGGCAAACAGTTACATCTTTCAGATAGGTTCCTTTGCACTCCTAGTGACTGCAAAATGAAGTGAATTGGCAGCAGCTTGAGTGGTACTCAATCAAAGAAACACACAGTCCCCCATACAATCTAATTATGTCTGCAAGCAGACAGCTCTTAAAGAGACAGTACCAGAGGTTCTAAAAACACTCACTGATAAATGGCTTAAATGCCAAACACCATTCAGGCTTGGAGCATTCAAGCAAGCTCCTGGAAGTCTTTTGGGAACCCCCATTTGCAGGGGGGTTACATGTGTCAAGTCGGTACCATCACAATATTTGCAAATGCAAATTACATTATACATTTATACCATTAGCATATTATGTGAGTAACATCTGATGCATTAGTCAGCGTAAACTTAAACTTTAATTATATATATTCTCTACACTTTACAATACTATATCCACTCCGACAACACATCATGCATATTTCATACAGGTAATTTACACATTACTATGCATAATCATGTAGTAACTTCTTGTACATTAAACAATGTCAGAGGGGGGCCTTCCCTATCAGCTAACTTGAGGCTAGAAGGGGCAGGGGCACCATATCTAGAAGGCAGAACAATCAACTTGGAATTGGTACTTAGGCTCAGTTTGGGCAGTGAGCTCTGGGAAACATAAACCCCTTTGTGGACCACATTGAGAGGCAAATCCACTTGCCTCCCGGGAGAATCATAACTGAAGAGTACAACAGGCTTGACAGCTGGGCCAGTCCTTCTGGGGGGAACAGTCACAGTCTCTGTACTCTCAACACTGATCCTGGAACTTTCATCACTTGTGCGGGATGCCTCTGGCAGGGTAAGCATGTCCAAGCTCGGAGCACTGTCAGCTCCTTGCTCTATAGGCTCGGTTTCTGCAACACTTTGCTCATTTTGAATAGGCTCGGGCACTGAGGGGGTTTGTCAGCACTCTCATAGGGTTCTTCAAGTTGTGGCATATCACCAGAAAGACTCATACCAACAGCCCCTTCTTCAGGCAAATCGTACAGTTCCACAATACACAGACTCAGCATCTTCAGACGTGATACTTGGCACTTCACTTTCAGGGAGCAGTGGCTCCAAGGACAAAGCTGGGGAGTTAGGCAGTCCAGAAGGCCCAGCTTCATCCTCACAATTAATCATGGGGTTACCTGAAAACAGCTGACTCAGTTCATAAGAGAAGTCATAGGCATGGTCGCACTCATTTTCGTCAAAGGTGGACTGACAGTCACTATCATTCTGTGCCGGCTGCAGAGGAAACCCTAAATCTGTGACCACTGGGGTAGGATGACTCATAAAAACATAGAATTTGATGGAGGATAAGGACCGCTTGGCCCACCCAGTCTGCCCATTTCCCTACCTACTGGATAAGCTGCAGATCCTAGTTAACCAGCAGCCTACTTCTTCCTACCCCCAACCCCTAGAATGGCCTTATGACTGTCCCATGCATGCTTGAATTCCACCACTGTTTTTGACTCCACAACCTCCTCCGGAAGGCCGTTCCATGCATCCACAACCCTCTCTGTGAAAAAATACTTCCTTAAATTACCTCTGAGCCACCACCCCATCTTCAAATTGTGCCCTCTTGTTCTTGCACACCTCTTTTTTTGAAAGATGCTACCCTCTTGGACTTTGTTGATTCCCTTGAGGTACTTGAAAGTTTCTATCATGTCCCCCCTCTCCCTCCTTTCCTCGAGGCTATACATATTAAGCTCCTTTAGTCTCTCTTCATATGTCTTCTGGTGCAGACCCTGCACCATTTTAGTTGCCCTCCTCTGGACAGCTTCCATCCTGTCTATGTCTTTGCAGAGACTGGGTCTCCAGAACTGCACGCAGTACTCCAGAAGGGGTCTCACCAGCTGTCTGTACAGAGGGATAATAACATCCTGTTTTCTACTGGTGATGCCTCTCCCTATGCATCCCAGTATCCCCCCAGCCCTCCTTGCTGCCCTCTCACATTGCTTGCCCACCTTTAGGTCATCTGATATGACTACCCCCAGGTCCCTTTCCATTTTGTTGTTGTTAGTAGCTCACCCCCATTGTGTACTCTTCCCTGGGTTTTGTTTCCCAGGTGCATTACCTTGCACTGCTTAGCACTGAATCTAAGCTGCCACATTTGACCATTTCTCTAACCTCGCCAAGTCCCTTCTCATCCTTTCCACCCCACCTTGTGCATCAACTCTGTTGCAGATCTTAGTGTCATCTGCAAAGAGACATACTTTTCCTTCCAGTCCCTCTGCAATGTCACTTATAAAGACATTGAAGAGGACCGGTCCTAATACTGAACCCTGAGGTACCCCACTAGTAAGCCCCCTTTCTTCTGAGTGGACTCCATTTACTATTACTCACTGTGTCCTATTCTCCAGCCAATTCTTTACCCAGGCTGTCATCTTGGGACCCACTCCCAGGCTGGCTAACTTGTATATTAATCTTTTGTGTGGGACTGTGTCAAATGCCTTGCTGAAGTCTAGGTGGGCCATGTCCACAGCCCCTCCCTGATCTACTACTTTGGTCACCCAGTCAAAGAAATCTATCAGATTCATCTGGCATGACCTTCCCGCTGTGAATCCATGCTGCCTAGGGTCCTGTGCCCTCTGGCCTCTAGATACTCGGCAATTCTTTCCTTCAGAAGTGATTCCATCATTTTCCTATCACTGAAGTTAAACTAACAGGTCTGTAGTTTCCTGCTTCTGCCTTGCTCCCACTTTCTTTGTGAAGGGGAATCACATCTGCCCTCCTCCAGCTCCTTGGTACCACCCCATCCTCCCATGATTTGTTAAAGAGGGTAGTCAGTAGTGTCACTAGTTCTACCCTTAGTTCTTTAGAATTCTGGGATGAATCATCAGGCCCCATTGCTTTGTCCACCTTCAGTTTTAAGAGTTTGTTCATAACCCTTTCTTCTGTAAATGGGCTGGTATCAACTTCTGTATCCAGAGTGTTTCTACTGTTTGTTTTAGGTACCTCCCCCTCTTCCTTTGTAAATATGAGCAAAATTTTGTTTAGTATCTCTGCTTTTCACAGTCTCCTCTGCCCACCCCTCCCTCTCCTTTATTAAGCCTCACTATCCTCCCTTGGTCTTCCTTCGCCCCTGATGTACCTATAAAAGGTTTTATCCCCTTCTTAACTGAGTTGGCTATCTTTTCCTCGGTTTGGGCCTTTTGCTGTTCTGACTGCCTTCAAGCTTCCTTTTGCTTTAATTGATACAGTTCTCTGTCCTGCTCCTTCTGATCCCTTGTACTTCCTGAATGCTTTTCTCTTGAACCTTCACTGCCACTTCCTTTGAGAACCATAGTGGTTTCACATCGCTTTGTTTTATTTGCTTCACACAAAGGCTCGATACCTTTGTGATGGCAGTTTTTATTATTCCCCATTGTTCTTCCACCCCTCCTTTCTGCTCATTTGCTAGTGCATTCCTTAGGCACTCACCCATTTTGGCAAAGTCAGCCCTCCTAAAGCCCAGTACTTTTGCCTTTGTATGGCTTGACTCTATTGGCTGTGTTTATTGTGAACCATACTGTTCATTGGTCGCTAGTTCCCAGATGGCTACCCACTTCTACATCTGTGATCCTCTCTCCATCTCCATTTGAGAGAACCAGGTCTAAGATTGCTCCTTCTCGAGTGGGCTCCAATACTAGTTGTCTAAGGCATGCCCCTTGTAGGGCATCTAGAATAACCCCACTCTTCGAAGTGGCTGCTGCAATTGCACGCCAGTTAACATTTGGCATATTCAGATCACCCATCAGCAATATCTCCCCTTTTTCTGCCATTCTAAGTATACTTTGTATCATTTCCTTGTCCATTTCCTCCCCCTGAGAAGGGGGTCTGTATACAACCCCTGTGCGGATTGTGTTGCCATTGCCTGTCTCCAAATTTACCCGCAGTGCTTCTTCTCCTCCCTGTTTACCCTTTTGTTCTGTTGCTTTTATTCCTTCCCTTATGTAAAGAGCTATTCCTCCTCCTCTTTTGCCCTTCCTGTCCCTCCTGTAGACAGTGTATCCTGGTATGTTTATGTCCCAGTCATGGTTTTGTGTGTACCATGTTTCTGTGACTGCCACGATATCCAGATGTTCCTCCTCCATCAAGGCCACTAATTCAGGAAGCTTGTTACCAAGACTACGGACATTGGTACTCATTGCTCTCCGTTTTTTGATGACTTTACCTTCTGTTGCAGCATCCCCCACTGACCTTTCTACCTCGGTCTTTTTCTCATTTAGTACCCTGTTTTGTAGGGAGAGGCTGGGATTTTCCTGCTGCTTAGACTCTGTCTGATTCTTGCAGAAGCATGAGTTACCAGCCCAGGGGGCTCAATTTCGGGGGGTTCAGCCTCAATCATGACTTGGCTGATAGGTAGCAAGTGGTTACGGTGCATGGTCTTGATGGCTTTGGAGTTCTCGGTGCGCACTTTGTACATTGGAAAATCATCCAACTGTCCAACTGCTACATGGGGAAGATGGTGCCATTGATCAGCAATTTTATGTTTACCATGCAGTCCTAAATTTCGCAACAACACACGGTCTCCAGGCTGAAGCTCTTGGGCCTTTACTTTTCTATCATGTCTGTCTTTGTTGGCTAGATTTCTTTTGGTGCCCATTGTCTGGGCCAGTTGATAGGCATGGTTCAGTTGAGCTTTCAGTTTTTGTATATATTACAGGTAATTTTCGGCTCAGACACCATCTGGAGAGACCCCAAAGCAGACATCAGCAGGCAGCTGGGCCTCTCTCCCGAACATCAGGCGGTAGGGAGAGAACCCGGTAGCATCATTTTTCATACAATTGTATGCGTGTACCAAGGTGCTAATCTGCTGGCTCCATTTATGCTTATCTTTTAGGTGGAGGGTGTCTAGCAGGGTGCAGTTAAAGTGTTCTGGTTGAGGGTCCCGCTGCGGATGATAGGGTGTGGTTCTTGACTTCCGCACCCCCCATAGAGAGAGCATTTCTTTGATCAGCCGACTGTCAAAGTCTCTACCTTGATCAGAATGAATCCCTTGGGGGGCACCATAGTGGACAAAGAAATTTTCCACTAACACCTTGGCCATGGTAGATGCCTTTTGATCTTTGGTGGGGAAAGCTTGTGCATACCGTGTGAAATGATCTTTAACTACTAACACATTGCCAATGTTTCGCAGATCAGGCTCTAAACACAAGAAGTCTCTGCAGACTAGTTCCATTGGGGAGCTGGTAGTAATGTTGACCAGGGAGCAGACCTCTGAGGCAGGGCTTTTCGCTGCAGGCAGCGACTACAAGTCCTTACATGGTGCTCAACATTGGCCCCCATCTTGGGCCAGTAGAATCGAGATCATGCTAGGTCAAGAGTCCTGTCAGTACCGAGGTGGCGTATATGATTGTGGAGGGATCTCAGTACCAAATCTTTAAAGGCCATGGGCAGGACCAATTGTTGCTTGTCTACTTTGCCACTATGACCTACTGTCTCTCTATTCAATAACTGATTGTGCCGCTTCAACCTGGGGCCTTCTTTAAACAGTAAAGTGGTTCGCAGGTCAGAGGAACACAACCTGGACACATCTTTCCCTTCACGCAGGGCACCAAGTGCTGGCTGAATCATAGGATCTTGGGATTGAGCCCACTGAATGCTGTCATTGTCAAATTGGGGTAGTGAACTAATATTTAGAGCAGAGAGATGGCAATAGGCAGCCAGTAAGCAGGTATCAGAAGGGCCAAAGCAATCTACTAAGCAGTCCACTGTGTCTGCAGACATCTGTTCATCTCTATCAAACTTTTGGCACAATGCTCGGATGTCAGGTTCAGACAGCCTGACCTAATCACTCTTAGAAGTAGGCCTCTGTGATAGGCGTCAACATCAATATGGTCCAGGCCCGGTCTGTATTCGACAGCATAATCATAGGTTGATAATGGAGAAAACCACTGGTGCCCAGTGGCCTCTAACTTAGCTGAAGTCTGCACATAGGTCAACGGGTTATTGTCAGTCCTCACCAATATCTTTGCCTCATAAAGGTATTCATGAAACTGGTCAACAATGGCCCATTTTAATGCAAGGAACTCCAACTTATGCACAGGGTAATTTTATTCTGACGGGGTCAAGCTCCTACTGATGAAAGCCACTGGTCTCAGACCATCTTCATGGTCTCGATATAGCACAGCTCCTAGATCCCACAGACTGGTGTCAGTGTGCAGCACATAGGGTTTGGTGGGATCAGCATAGGCGAAGATGGGTGCGTGGGTGAGCTGGTATACGATTTCATTGAAAGTTGTCTCACAGTCGGGCGTCCAGCAGGGCCCGAAGAGTTCACCTGGGTGAAAGTATACTTTGTCTGGTTCTTTGACTGCCCCTTTTTTGTATTTCCAGTTGGTAAGGGGGGTAACCCTGAGTAAGATTCAAGAGGGGGTGAATCACCTTTGAATAGTCTTTTATGAACCTGCGGTAGTAACCACAGAACCCCAAGAAACATTGTAGTTCCTTCAAATTGTGGGACTGGGGCCAGGTGGTCAGGGGTTCAACTTTACTGGGATCGGTCTCTATTCCCTCTGTAGATACTATGTGCCCCACATACTTCACAGAGGTTTGGAATAACTGGCACTTGTCGATGGACAGCTTGAGTCTGAAATCTTCCAGTCGGTCTTGTACTTTAAACAGTCGGTTCTCATGTTCCTCTAAGGAGCTCCCAAACACAATGACATCATCCAAGTATACCAGACATTCCAGCAAATTCATATCTCCCACCGTACGTTCCATCAGTCATTGAAAGGTGGCCAGGGCACCCGATGTCCCCTGTGGTATTCTCAGAAATTTGTAGAACCCAAAGGACAGATGAAGGCTGTCTTCTCACGGTCCTCCAGGGCCATCGGAATCTGGTAGTATCCACTGCGAAGATCCAACACCGAGAACCATTTGCTCCCATTCAAACAATCCAGAGCATCTTGTATACGGGGCATGGCGTATTAATCGGGGATGGTCAGCCAGTTCAGGGTTCAATAATCAACACACATACTCACAGACCCATTCTTCTTATGCACAACTACAATGGGAAAAGCATATTGGCTCCTGGATTCTTACATCACACCAGCTGCGAGCATTTCCTTCAGATGTCTTCTCACATCATCTATGTCTGCTGGGGCTAAGCATCAAGACCTTTCTCGAAATGGCTGTTCATCGTGCAGGTGTATGTGATGCTCCACACCCTGGACACATCCCATGTCCCTTTCCTTCAACGAAAACACTTGGTCTCTCTGGGCCAGTTTCTTGCTAATTTTAGTCTTCCATTCAGCTGGCAATGGGGAGTCACCAAAGTCAAACAAGTCTGTAATCATTCTCTCTGTCTTGCCAGGGTGCTTGTTGCTGGGCAACACTACAGTGTCTGTGCAGTGTACTATAGCTAGGGTGCACCCTCTGTTCACCTGGATCTCCCGATCTGACACATTATGAATCTGGACCATCACTCGTCGTGCGTAGGCATGGACATGAGCAGGCAAGATGCTGGGCTTGACCAATAATCCTTCTGGCAATTTTCCATGGCCTGGCATTTTGTTCTTGACCTCTTTCTGGAGGCAGACCCCCTTGAATGGTGCACTGGGCGTTAGAGGCCAGTATCATCGAAGTCGGGATCCTTCTTCCACATGATTCCCACCGGTTCATCCTGGTCTACTTCCTCTGGTTTCTGTTGCAAATCATAGGTCCTCTTGATCAGAGCCGGAATTCTTAGGGCCCTTCCAGTCCATCGCCTTTGTTTCTCATGACAGAGTTGTGCTAGCCTACCAAACATGTGTGTTTGTTCCAATTAACAGGAGAACCCCATCATGCAGCCTGGTGTGGGGACACACTAGGGCCAGTGTCTCTACTTGCTCCTCCACACCAGTTACAGTTGCAGGAAGACAACCAAAGGCGGATATATCCCAAGTAGGGATAAGACTTGTCACTCAGCCCCTGCACATGTAGGCCCTCCAGGGATTGTAATGGCATATCAGATAAGTATATGTCATACCAGTCCTGAAATACAGTGGTCACTTGCGACCCACTGTCAAGCACAGCCCGAGTAGGAATACCATTCACAGCCACAGTAGTCTCCATTGAAGGGCCCACTATTTCGGACCAGTCGAGAGAGACATCAGCAGGGGCCTGGACAGATGATTTAGCCACAAAGAGGTTTGAGTTAGGATGTCCAAAGCCTTCACCATGACCATTTCGTGCACCCCTTGACCACTGATTTGGTTTCCGAAGCTCCCCTTGATGCCAGTTCATCACTCTCTCCAAGTCCTTCGGAGAACAGCATTCCCTCTTCATGTGACCATCCTTGCCACAATTGTGACAAATGACAGGCTCTCAGAGCATCCTTGGAGAGAACATTGCAGGGCATGCTGGAGCACTGATGGAAGATTGTGGTCTGGCTCCTTCTGGTATTGTGCCATGTCTCAAAAGTTCCTTGGCAGTCAATTCCTTGAGCTCAGTTGAAAACCCACCCTCAGTAGCGGATGCCTGGGGATGCACCCCCACCCCCACGGCAGTCATGACCTGACAGGGGCCAGGGTCTTTGTTAACAGGGTATACCTCAGTAAGAACATCCGGTTGTGCCTTTCTGACTTCCTTCAGCAACTCCTCTTCCCACCGTTTGACACCTTTAGTGGTCTCCATTTCGGAAGGGCCTTCCAGTGCCATGATTACTTGGGCTGCACTCACCCCATAATTACAATCTCCCTCTTCACCTTCAACCTCCCGGAGTTCTTTTATCAAGTCACAGTAGTCAGGTGGGTTACTTCTCCTATCCTGGAGCCTTAACTGGAGGATCTGTAATTTAGAATGCTTTGCATGTTGCAGTATGTGCCCCAATCTCACATGGTTCAAATCACTGGTGGCTACCCCACCTTTCCAGTAAGCTTTCTGCAAAGCTCTTTCTAGATGAGTAACATACGCAAACAAACTTTCCCCTTTCCATTGTTTAGTACCTTGGAATTTCCAAATCAAATTCTCTCCTGACTCAATGCTCCCAAAATTGCCTTCGAGTGCAGATAGGTACTTCTGAGCAGATGCATCAGGGTCTGTGGACCTCAAAAATGTAATGGCTTCGTGGGCAGGACCTCTCAAACTTTCCATGATTCTTTTCCACTTCTCAGCCTCCGCACACTGCCACTCGAGTACCAAGGGGGCAACATAATCGATCCAGGTCTCCGAGTCGTCCTCCCCTGGGGAGTGGGGAGGGTTCCTGAGAAGATTCTCAGCCTCTGGTAGGAGTCATGACTAATGACGGGTACAGATATAGGAGCCAGAATTGGCATGGGCACAGAAGGTGGGGCAGTAACAGGTGCTGGAGGGGGAAGGGGTGTTGGGGAAGGAACACCCCCGGGTGGCAGGGACAGTTTCTTAAAGTCCTCTACGGTTTCCCTTTCTCCAGCAGCAATTTAGCAAATTTCTCCTCAGAAGTCTCAGATAATGGTGGGAGCTCATCCTCCCCAGGGTCTGTACTGTCCTTTGTTATCACTCTCCAGACAGCTGTGGCCCCTTCTGAGGCAACAGTCTGTGGAACTTTGGAACTATCCACTGGATCACTGCACTCTACTAAGGCCATGAAAGTTTGGGCGGTCAAGTCAGCCTGTCGCCCCACCGCCACAGCGTTTGTTAAACATTGAATTTTGGAAAGTACCCCTTCTACACTGTCTTTACCAGTGCTCAGGGGAATACCCAATATAAGCAGGGCATTGTGGGTGTCAATCTCCTGCCCTATACACCACCCCACCAACTGGTGTACAGCCACTTCTGTTGGGGTAGCCATTTATGTTTGACAATAATTCGTAATTCTGGCCACTAGGGGGCACTAATCTCAGTGGTGCCTCCAAGATGTAACTAAATTGGCGCTATCCCAGGAGCTACTTCCTGCCTGCTTAGCTATTAGGTTTAAGGGCTCATGCTTCAAAGGGTGCCTCCACCCGGAGATCAGGGTCAGTAGTGGTCATGCTAACTAGGGCACAGCCCTCCGGACACTGTTACCCCCCTGTGTCCCTGATAGTGTCCGGAACAATACTCAATAGTCACTTTCACAATACCCCTGATAGACTTCACAAGTACCCCCACAGTTTGCGCTTACCACCAGGGCTGGTTTCTCTGGCTCGACCCTGGGGATCCCCTGTAAAACAAGGTTAGACACAGCAAATAGCCACAGCACAGTACTCTTGGTACAAACTGGAACCACAGTCAGGTTAAATGCAGAAAAAATTAGATCTGATTTATTCAGGGGGCTTGAACAAGGAAGGGGCGTAATCAGGTTGATTTTCTTAAATGCTCTATCAAATAAGCAGTTCTGCATGCACTTCAGAGTCCCTGACAGTCACAACCTCTGGGTACCCAGGTGGAGAAGAGATGGGCTAGCCAGGACCATTGCCCAGGGTAGGCCGGCATCGCAGCTGGTTGGGGTCCTGTGATGGAATAAAACAACATGCACAATACACCTATTTGTAATCTGGAGCCAGAGGCTCAGTTCGTGAAAGGGAAAAAACAAACAAGACAATCAGATGACACATTAGATTAGGATGTTGTTGCAGGGAGCTACCCTGGTAATTACTCACGATACCCAAGACTGGACAGAGGTGAGACGAAAATAGAGACAGCAGGTGGTGAATGTGGAGTGCCTGGAGAAGCAGGGCCGACACGCTTCACTGAGGTGTCAATCTTACTTCAAGAAACAGCTCTTGCAGCAGGTTACACCATTAGGACTGAAGCCAGCAGGTGCCAGGACCCCATGGAAATTTTCTAGCTAGCAGTATCCAGTGGGGGACCACCCCCGACATCAGGCATCATACAAAAGAGGCAGCCCCCCAAAATCCCCAGTTCTTTTCCCAACGTCGACTCACCAGCATCGGCCTCATGGACGCCTCATTAGCGAACGACGACTCGAACTTTTCCAGCAAATTTCTTGCTCAACTAAATGTTGGCATCTCCTACTCCTTCCACAGAAGGAACCCCTCCAAGTGTGCCTTTGGCAAACAGATCCCTTTCAAGGATCTCCATTCGGCCTGTCTGTGGTGCCTAGGCCCAGAGCATGACACCAAGGCCTGCTCCTTTTGTCAGCAGTTTAACAGCCACACCAGAATCTGCCCGTCAGAAGGCACTTCAGGGGTTCCTATTATAGGATAGATTACAAACAAAGGAAAAAGACCCTGCCTCCAGAGGTAAGTCAGCCTCCAAGTCCCATAAACACCGGGAGAAACACTGGGAGAAGGCCAGGTACAGATCCCCGAACCGGGCCTCGGACTTGCACACCAGCTCAGGCTCCACGTGCTCAGACTGCTCTCCCTCCAGGGCTCGCTCTCAGCCTTCTCCCGTTAAAGTTAGACCTTCAGGTGGTCTTTCAGCTTACCTTCACCCACCCAAGACTTCCAGAACTTCGGGCCCTTCTCCAATGCCCTCCTGGGCCTCAGAGAAGTCATCCGACCGTCGGTCCAAGTTCTCTTCGAAGTCTGCTTCTGCTTCCTCGGACAGATGCCAGGAACCCAATGCCAGATCGGCCTCCCAACTTCCCAGGGGACCTGAACCCCCTCCCAGGAAGACCAAGGACCTGACGTCCCTCAAGCGGATGATGGAACCTAAGCGGGCTGCTGATCCTTCTCCGGCCAAATGCCCATTGGACCAGACATCCCTCAAGCACCCGACGTCAGTCTAGTGACCTACGGAGCCGAGGACTGCCCTCCCTTCACCGGTCGATACTGGTCACCGGGGTTCATCTGAGGAGGATTTGATGTTGCCTGATGACCAGGCAGGTGACACTGAGGATGCCAGGCTTCCAAGGAAGCCTTCGCCTGAACCGGCGACGCCCTCAGACCCAACGTGCGGCCAACCCCGACGCCAGGCCTGTCGTCCGGCATGAATATTCAAGAAGTCAAAGATCTCTTCACCTTTTGGTGAGACACTATTAAAAAGGATGTGGTCCCAGTAAAGCTTTCTCCTCCTCCCCAGAGTCCAGCAGGCAGACCTCTGACCCCCAAGGAGCCTACACCACCTCCTAGGGGCAGATCCAGAGAGAGGAGAATGCCCCTTCACGGTCCCACTCAGGGTCCCCCAGCCCCAAGCGACCCAGAGGAAGAAGGTCCACTCCGCCGGGGAACGACTCTAGACCGGACTCTTCAGATACCTCCAGGTCTCCTTCTCCCTTAAGTA
Source organism: Neoceratodus forsteri (assembly GCA_016271365.2). Lineage (NCBI taxonomy): Eukaryota > Metazoa > Chordata > Ceratodontiformes > Ceratodontidae > Neoceratodus > Neoceratodus forsteri. The sequence continues at coordinate 577,975,816 of CM057458.1, read as the reverse complement.
TACCATCACCAGGTCCACAAGGCCTCCTCAGGTCACCTCCAGATGATCCCTCTTTTGCTGAAATCATGCAGCACATCCAGGAGGATATGGGATGGGAAACTGGAGATCTAGACCCTGAATGAGAGCGCCTAGCTCGATATCTTCGGCAGAAAGATCCTAAGCCTGTGGTGGTGCCACCCTTGGTTGACACCTTCGCGGACATCACCAAGGCCGTGTGGAAATGTCCACATTCCACCCCCGGTGTGCCGAAGAAGGCTGACCACCTGTACAGGGCCCCTGTAGAGGACCCGTATTTGGTGCACCAACCCCTGGCTGATTCACTGGTCATCACAGCCTCTCACGACCGGTCCCAACGACTGCAACATTTGAGCACCCAGCCACCGGACCAAAAATCCTAGCAATTGGATTCACTGGGGCAGCGCATGTATGCAGCTGCTACATGCTCCATCAGGTCACTGAACTATCTGACACACATCGTTCAGTTTCAGAACACCCTATGGGAACAGGGCCAGGACCTTGTTAAAGTCCGTCCGGATGGTGAGCAGAAGGAGGAACTCTTGAACTTTCTTGACACAGGGTCAGACGTGGGGACCCAAGTTTTGAGAGCCACCTATGACTCAGTGGACTCTGCAGCCAGGGGAGCAGCCTCAAGGGTCTGTCTCTGGAGAGACTCATGGCTTCATGTCTCCAGATTTACTCCAGATGTCCAGAAAAATATCCTGGATGTCCCCTTCAACTGAGAGGTCCTGTTTGGTGAAGATTCCGAAAAGGTAATCACCAAGTTACAGGATGCCGGGAAGGCAGTGAGGACTGTACAGGCCATGTACAGGCCCAAGACTGGTTCCTTTTGTGGGAACCAGAATCACTTCCGGGGCCGGAAACAACGGCAGCAGCCACATTCCGGCCAGCAGCAAAGGGACAACTTCAACTGCAAGGCCCAGCCTAAGTCTTCCCCAGGCCAAGGTCAGAGATACACTAAACCGACCCAGCCTGCGGGAGGCCATGCCGCCACAGCATGACTCCCTTCTGGCCCCCGCCCCTCCTCTGGATCAACAGGAAGAAAAGGTCAGGGGTCGCATCTCACACCACCTTTCAAGATGGCAGACGATAACCATCTAACGGTGGGTCCTACAATTGGTAGAGAGAGGACATTCTATAGAATTCCTTGATCACCCACCTTCCAAGCCTCTCCTGCTTTCCTGTTTCTGGGGACAGCACACATTGCTCATTCAGCAGGAGGTGCTAGCGCTTCTGGATAAAGAGGGCATAGAGCATGTACCGCGGAACCAGAGAGGTGCAGGATATTATTCCCACTTCTTTCTGGTTCCCAAAAAGACAGGGGACCTCCAACCAATCCTGGACCTCAGCGACCTCAACGCTTCAGTGCTTTACAAATGCTTCTGCATGGTGACTCTTCCAGGGCTTATTCCCATGCTCAAGCAGGGCGCCTTCTTAGCATCACTGGACATACAGGATGCCTACCTGCAAATCCCAATAGCTCGGGTGCACAGAAAATTCTTACACTTTGAGTTTCTGGGTCGCCATTATAAGTTCCGAGCCCTCCCGTTCGGGCTGTCCTTGGCACCTCGGGTATTCACGAGGTGCATGGCAGTTGTAGCGGCAGCTCTCGGGAGACAAGGCCACTACATTTTCCCCTACCTGGATGACTGGCAACTCATGGCCCCCTCTCGGGAGGCCCTGATGTCCGCGATCCATTGTACTGATTCCTCTTCGGGTCCTTGGGCATCATCATCAATTGGAAGAAGTCACATCTGGTTCTATCTCAGAGGCTGCATTTCATAGGCACAGTTCTGATCACCATCCAGGGGAAAGCTTTTTTGCCCCAGGACAGAGCGGAGCACATCAGATCCCTCATAAGGGATATCTTGGCAAAGAAGACCGTTACGGCAAGATTGGTCCTTTGCCTGCTTGAACACATGGCTGCAGCCATTGCAACAGTCCCTTTAGCCTGTCTCCACATGTAGGTGACCCTGTGGATGTTACGGGTGCAGTGGGATCAGAAGCAAGACCATCTGCAACATCCATTCAGGATCACGAACGCTGTCATCCAGGATTGGCAATGGTGGCTCGTCCCAGAGCACCTGTCATTGGGAGTCCCCTTTGCTGCACTGTCTCCGATTGTGACACTCTCCATGGATGCTTCAGGGTCTGGTTGGGGAGCGCACCTCAATGGTGTCAGGTCTTAGAGCTCGTGGACAACCCAGGAAGCTCATTTTCACATAAACATTTTGGAGATAAGAGCGGTCCTTTACGCCTTGCAGGCTTTGCAATCAGAGATTCCACCTGGTACTCTTCTGCTGCAAACAGACAATACCGCGGTGATGTATTACCTCAACAAACAAGGAGGCACTCATACCTACCCTCTCTGCAGGGAGGCCATGAGGATGTGGGATTGGGTACTGCAACACAGCACAAACCTTATTGCTATACATATTCCAGGAGTGGACAGCGTTATCGCAGACAGTCTGAGCTGATCTCAGGCCAGAGTCCATGAATGGGAACTACTCCAACAGGTCATACAGGATCTGTTTCGCAGATGGGGACACCAGAATTAGATCTTTTCGCATCCCCATCCAACACAAAACTGCCCAATTTCTGCTCGCTAGATCTAGGGCCTGGTGTTTTCTGGCGAGACGCGTTGTCCCTCTCCTGGGCGGGCAGATTCCTCTACGCATTTCCTCCCTTACCATTGATCCAGAGGGTTCTTCTGAAACTCCACAGAGAGCAGGCGACACCGTGCATACCTTTATCGGGCATTATAGCCTGGTCGTTGCTTCACGGCAAAGAGCTGTTTTTGATTTAGCAGTCCTTTAGGGACTACTGTGCTAGGCTCCGGTTCAACTCTTGATCTCTCCCTAGCCTCCTCCCATTTGAGAGGGATTTCCAGAATTGCTTGGGAATCAGTCCTAATGGTGCAACCTGCTGCAAGAGCTACTTCTCGAAGTAAGATAGTACAGTTATGTAAGAACTTACCGTAACAGTAGATCTTCGAGAACAGCTCTTGCAGCAGGTAGTTTCCCTTCCACCATCCCATCTGGAGGTAGAGTTGTTCCATTTATTACTTCCTAGGATTCAGTGTTTTCAACACCTCCCTGCTGCATACCTTCTTTGAAGGAGGATCCTCAGTCTCCACTTCAGAAGTCATCTAGTGGCCAGGAGTCTCCGGTGGGAGAACTGGGGATTCTGGGGGACCACCCCCTTTTGTATGATGCCTGACGGGGGCAGGGCCGACAGCGGGGGCGGTCCCTGCTGGATACTGCTTGCCAGGAAATTTCTGTGGGGTGCTGGCGCCTGCCGGCTTCAGTCCTAATGGAGTAACCTGCTGCAAGAGCTGTTCTCGAAGATCTACTGTTACGGTAAGTTCTTACGTAACTGTACTGTCCTGTTCAGATGTGGAGCAGGGGGCTGATCCCCAGGCAGGTCTCTCGTCAATGGCTTTCTCTGTGCAGTGGGGCAGTCCAGCAGGGTCCACGTGGCAAGGCCCAGCCACATGGAGATAACTGTGGATTCAGCCTAATTGGGCTGGATACTGCTTCCAGCAAGCAGAACCCAGTTCATGCAGTGTGGAACCAAATCACGACCCACAACCAATACACAGCACATTTATATGTAAGAAACCTACAGTACCAGGTAATCCCTCTCTGATTGAGCTGGATACAGCTTCCAGAAGGCAGAACACAGTCCACACAGTGGGGAACCAAATCATGACCCACTACAAATATACAGCACATTTATATGTGAGAAATCCTACAGTACCAGGTAATCCCTCTCCATTTGGGCTGAAACTCCTGACAGGCCGATCACATTCAGCAAAATCTTCGGTCTTCCTCAGGTACTGAGCCTGGTACAAGTCAATGGCTCACAGCTCAGATTTTGTCCAAAAATACTGCTCCATTCCCTCTCAAGGCAGCAGGCATATTAGCAAGCCAAACTTAGGCCTCTCCACAGTTCTTCCGCGAGAACTCTTCAACAACCGCTTGACTCGCGTGAGCTGTTGCTTTTTCAGCTTCCAGCTAAGATCTGCCTCCAGACAGCAGGCAGCATGGTGATGTCCCCACAATCCAAACAGTTTGGTTGGCTGACTCAGCTATCAGTCACAACAAGGCTCCCCCTCCAGTTGCAAAAAGCGCTAACAACCCAAAACTATAATCCCCTCAGTTTTTACTCCACACAGCCACTGCAAGGAAGCTCCATTTTAGAGTCCCAAAGTACTGATTGGTCCAATTTGGCAGTTCAGGACCGAGATGGTGGAGCTAGGCAGAAAAGTCCTCGCTGCAAACAACTACAATATTATTATTATTATTATTCCAAAGGATTATCAGTAAGCACACATGCCTTCTAACAGAGCTTGCTCTGCACAATTAGCGATGGCAGAAACTGAGCGATTATCCAGCAGCCGTAGCAGGACTAGAGCAGGAAAACACTCAACTCCCCTTCCCAGTTCGATTATAACTGCAACCAGGCAGCTCTTAAAGAGACAGTAACCAGAGGCTTTACAGGTACTCTCCAACATTTAACCGTTATACAGCTAGAACGCTGGACACCAGCTTGACAGTGAGCATTTAGGCAAGCTCACGGAAGATTTTTCGGGAACCCCCATTTGTAGGGGGTTATACGTGGTTGCCCAGTGTATATTAAAAAACAATACATACAATAAAAACTTACTGCAACATATTATAGTATACAATAGATGATACACTTATAAACCCAGCATGATCAATTAAAACACTCACTTTCTAACATGAGATCATCCTTAAACTTTGTCCTAAAGGACAACAGTGACTTGTATAAACATTCAAAAACAGATAGTAAAGAATTAAAGAGGCAGGGGAGAACATACAGTAAAGATTTTTGTCTAAAGTATTTTTCATCCTAGGTATTGCAAAAAAATAAAATTACCAGCTAATCTAGTGGAAACAGAGCTAAAGTAACTCTTAAATATAGAACTAAATACCTCTGGGACCTTATTCAAGGCTGCTTTCTTAGTCCAGAGACCAATTTGAAATTTAAAACGATAATCTAAAGGCAGGAAGCTTGCCACTCTCAGTAATGTACAATGATTCGTCCTCACCGGTAACTCAGTTGAAAATCTAGCAATTTGATTCGACACGATTTTAACCTTAGTTAATAAACCCTCCCAGCAGAAAAAAAAAAAAATCCATAGTCTAGTAATGGGATGAGAAAACTTTGGGCAAGTAATTTTCTGGTAGATGGGACTAAAAGTGAATTAAGTCTATATAAAGCTCCCAGTCTTTGGTGCGTAACTTTAATCATACTAGTGATATGTGGTTCAAATGTCATGCCGTCATCAATTAGGAGTCCTAAATATTAAATTGTTGAACTTGTTCAATATTCTTTCCCAGTGCTGTCTGTAAGGATAACGAAACCACTTCCCTGATCTCCTTCTGGGTTTAAGAAAAAACATAGACTTTTTTTTTTTTTTCATTTAACACTATTCTGTTGCTGATGAACCAATTATGAGCTGCCTGAAAATCATATGTCAAATTTATCTGGACCATATTAAGGTCTAATCCACTCATGAGGATCACTGTGTCATCTGCATAAAGTAAAAACTGAGAATTGGTGCATACTCAAGGAAGAGTACTCAAGAAAAGACTAAACAGAAGAGGACCCAGAATCGACCCCTGAGGAACACCCAGTGAAATTGAAGCAGAAGGTGAAAGATGACAGTCAATCTTTGTTACCTGGGAACATTGGCTCAAGTAACTTTTAAACCACCCCACCACGTTACCAAACAGGCCCAGTCCATCCAACAAAGATAACAAAAGACCATAATCTACCAGGTCAAAGGCCTTGGTGAGGTCCACGAACACAGCTCCAGTATAAAGGCCCCCATCCATGGCCGACTGGACTGCGCTCGTGAACCCCACCAAGACCGTAGTGGTACTGTGGCCAGGTCTGAAGCCATGCTGAGTAGGCATAAGGATATTGTATTTTGATAGATATTCAATCATTTGATCAAAAATTATTCTCTCTAATACTTTAGAGGAGCCAAAAGAGAAATAGGACGATAATTTTGAACCGTAGTTGGATCCCCTGATTTAAATATGGGTACAACAACAGAATCCTTCCAGATAGTAGGAAAATTAGAATAACAAAGGGATACATAAAAAATAGAAGATAAAGGAAAACACAGTATGCTCATAGTGATCATCACGAGCCGGTAATCAATCCCATCCCTCCCTACTGACAAACGAGGGTTCATCTTTGAAGATATTCCATGATCTGCTCAGGAAAGAGTGATTTAAAGTGTAAATTAGAGTCAATATTATTAGATTTTCCCAGATTAGCAACACCAGGTGGAATATATTTTGATTAGTCAGTAAAGGTTTTATTGAATTCCTGAGCAATCAACAGTGGATCTGTAATTATCTCAGCTAACGTATTAAGACATGACATGCTAGAGGAACATTTTTTGCCTGCATTGATTAATTTTCATGTACAGTATCAGATGAGTTCTTGCCTTCAAATTCCCTTTGCCTATCTACAAAAATGTTTCTTTTTAGTCTTCTGACTAACATCTTGCATTTGTTTCTTGCGGCCTTATATGCCTCAAGTGAAACCTGATTAGGGGTTTTCCTCTATGTTTTCCATAAACTATCTCGATTTCTCATTAACTTCAGGGGTGACCCATTGATGTTTGTGTCCTCTGATCCTGAATCCCCTAAAAGGTACAAACCTATTGCACACTGCATTGAAGAGGGACCCGAAAGTATATAGGGCCTCATTTACCTCAATCGACTGCTCAACCCCTGACCAGTCAATGGAGGCCACAGCTACCCTAAATTTTGTAAGATATCATTTTTTTTTAAACTACGTGAAAAATCAAGTACTGGGGGAACCCTTTTCCTCCTGGCCGTCCAACAACAGTAGACAGGACTATTTTCACTGACACTATCCGACAGGACCCCAGACTGTGCAGTCCTGTCAGTGTCAGAGACCAGGATCCAGTCCAATAAGGAGGTATAGCCAGATTTATAGTTAATCCTAGTGGGGATATCTATAATCTGAGTCAACCATAACTGTCTCTTTGAACTTCAGTGAATCCTTACCCAGCCAGTTCATATTTAGGTCCCCCAGAATTATTAGTTCTCTGTTAATTGGAAGTGATCCTCTTAAGGTCTCAATTAATCTTAAACCTTCCTCCTGTAAACCTGGAGGAGCATAGATGACAGCAAGGGTAACGATTTTTTGTTCACCCATGATAATTGATAATGACAGGTAATCACAGGTGGAAGATTCAAGCATCGGAACATCAGGAATCATATTATAGTTATTCCTAATATAAAATAGACACCCCCCGACCCTCTTAACCTTTCTATCAGATCTAAAAATATTATAGCCTGCCAGATCAATCATTCTATCTGAGACTTTGTTCATAAGCCAAGTCTTGGATAAAGCCATGATCTAAAATTGATGTTCAATGTTCATTCAATGTATGGTGTACACCCTTTATCTCACTATACAAGAAACTACTGACCAGGAAGTGGAGGAAGACCTTGTAGATAAGATGGGTCTCCCTCCTTCCAAGAAGTTTCTGTTGCCCATACATAAATCACTTTGCAAGGCAACTTTTAAAGTACTTGCATATCCCACTTCCAGCTCGGCAATGGACAAGAAAATTGAGAAAAAGTATCAACTTGACAGATGTAAAGCAGAGTTCCTGTATATTCACCCTGATCATGAAGGGGCTATGCTTGCTGCTGCTTGTGGCAAGGCTAAAGCACCCCGTTCTTCACAACCTCCTGAAAAAGAATCTAAAAGGCTTGATTCTATGGTGAAAAAAATTATACACAACAGTGTCTCTGCGGCTTCGCCTATCTACTTATATGGCCTATGCAGCCCAGTACCAAAAAGCTCTCTGGAACTCAGTGCTAGCTATTAGCCAGCAGGCCCCAGACAGAATAGCTCAGGACCTCACAGCGGCCCTGGAAGCTACTAAGTACCAGTTTCACATGGCAGTGGATACTAATTACTCTGCCTCCAGAGCCATGGTCCAGGCAGTCTCTCTAAGATGCCATGCCTGGCTAAGGGTAACTAATTTCTTGCAGGATACCCAGGGTAAAGCTATGGATTTCCCCTGCGACAATAATTCATTATTTGGGGACAAAACTGAAGCTTATACGAAAAAGGTGGAAGAGTATAAAACCACCCACCAAAGTAATGCTGTAAGGGAAAAAGCCTCCACTTCACAGAGGCCTCAGAGCAGAGGAAACAGAGGCAGAGGCTACTACTCCAGGGCTTTCTACTCTATACCCATGCCCCTGGACTACTCGGGTGAGAGGTTACTTCAGGGGAAGGGGTAGGAGTGGCCAGAGATGAGCTGATTCCTTTTCTCCCTCTCATACTCAGTCCAAACAAATCTACGGCTACAAAAGACAGATTGCCTCCCCTCCCCTGGTGGGAGGAAGGCTGTCCCACTACTTTCCCCACTGGCACCTTATTACCACAGACAGGTGGGTACTCAAGGTAGTGAGTTAAGGTCTTACCCTGCAGTTCAAAAAGTTCTCCTTTTCACAGGGTCAGAAATCACTCACATCTGTAACTCCCACAGAAAAGCTACTGTTGGAGCTAGAAGTAAAGTCCCTCCTGTCTGCAAAAGCAGTGGCGAGAGTTCCCCCTTCCCAATGGGGAAGGGGTCCTTACTCCAGATACTTCCTAACCCTGAAAAGAACCAGGGATTGGAGACCCATTTTAGACCTTAGATACCTAAACAGACACCTTGTCAATCCCAGATTCAAGATGGTCACCCTAGCCATGGTGATTCCATCTCTGCAGATGGGAGACTGGCTAGCTTCTCTAGACTTGAAGGATGCCTATTTTCATATTCCAGTCAGACAGTCTCACAGAAAAAGTCTCAGGTTCAGATTGCCTTCATACCACTACCAGTTTGCAGCAATGCCCTTCAGCCTTTCTTCAGCACCCAAGGTCTTCACAAAGTGCCTGGCAGTACATTGGTTAATAGTGGGCAAGTCTCAACAGGAGGTCAGAGACTCTTTCAGATTAACTCAGACTACCCTGGAATCACTAGGTTTCATAAGCAATTCTCAGAAATCCCATTTTCAACCAGTTCAGCTACTGGAATTCATTGGGGCAGAACTGGACACACAAAAGGAAAGGGCCCTGCTTCCCCTTGACAGGGCACACAACCTGCAGACCCTGGCAAACTTGCCTCCTGGGTCAGCCAAGACCAGACAGACATCTCCTGAGGCTTCTAGGCTACATGGCTTCTACCACAGCTGAGGTGCTAGGCACTAGATTTCAAATGAGGGACATTCCGTATCACCTAAGAGCCCACTGATCTCAGAAAAAGGACTCCATGTCAGAACTTATTCCAGTCACAAGGACTTTGCTCCAAGCCCTAGACTGGTGGAAGACCTTACAGAATCTCAGGGAAGGGGTTCCCTTTCAGCAAAGGGAACCATCCAGAGTTCTTACTACAGATGCCTCCCTCCTAGGTTGGGGTGCACATCTGGCAGACCCGTCCATAAGCAGAACATGGTCCCCCAAGGAGTCCACTTAACATATAAACCTCCTCGAACTCAGAACAGTTTATCTGGCAATAAAAGCCTTTGTTCCTCTCCTAAAAGGCCAATCTGTTCAGATCAGAACAGACAATAGAACAGCTTTGTTCTACATCAACAAGCAAAAGGGTACCAGGTCCACAAAGCTTTGAAAAGAGGCCATGAAACTAGCCTCTGGCCTACTCTCTGGAAATTCAGCAATCAGCATTCACCTGCCATGCAAGAACAATGTACTGGCAGATACTCTGAATCACATCAGTCAAGGCCACCATGAGTGGGTCCTGAACAGACAAGTACTGGACACAGTTTTCAGAAGGTGGAACACTCCAGAGATAGATCTCTTTGCCTCCAGTCTGAATTACCAACTACCCCTGTACTGCTGCAGTCCTCTAGCCCTGGGCACAATACCAGTGGATGCCCTAAATCTGGATTGGACAGGGAAGTTTCTGTATACCTTCCCACCTTTCCCACTGATCTGCAGAGTCCTTCTGAAGCTCAGAACCTAGCCTGCCACTATGATTCTAGTGGCATCAGTCTGGGCGAGACAACCCTGATATTCTCTACTCCTGGCCTTAGCAGCCAGTTCGACTACCATCGAGCCACAGTCTCCTGACCCTACCTGTAACAGGGATAGCATACACCAATATAGAGTCTCTTCGTCTCAAAGCCTGGTACTTAAAGAGCTAGAATACCTAGACTCTCAGTACTCGGAGCAGGCCCTAAGGATTCTTCACCAGGCTAACAAGCCTAGCATTAAGAAGACCTATGCCTCAAAATGGAAAATATTTTCCTTGTGGTGCAAGGACAGGAATATTTACCCACTGAAAGCTTCCCTTTTTTCAGTGCGTGACTATTTATTACACTTACAGGCCTCTAGCCTTTGTGCCTCATCCTCGAAAGTTCATTTGGCAGCTATGTCTGCCTGTATTTCAGCTGGGAAAGAAAAGTATTTTATTCCCATCCCATCTTTAAGACATTCTTTAAGTGCCTGTCACACTTTCAACCCCCCTCTGAGAGAACCTATCCCTCCATGGGACATAAACCTCTGCATAGGCAAGCTCGTGGAGCCTCCTATTGAGCCTATGGCCTCAGCTGAGCTAAAGTACATCACTTGGAAAACTGTCTTTTTGGTGGCAATCACCTCAGCCAGAAGCATTTCAGAGCTGCAGGCCCTCTGCACTGAACCTAACTACATTATCCCTCACAATGATCAGGTAGTTTTGAGAATAGATAGGAAATTCCTTCCCAAGGTGGTATCAGAGTTCCATCTGAACTGGTCCATAACACTTCCTGTTTTCTTACAGACAAATCCAGTCCTGGTGAGTGAAAGCTCCATAGTCTGGATGTGAAAAGAGCACTAACCCACTATCTGGAGCACACCAAGCAGCTCAGGACTTTGCATGCTCAGCTTTTCCTTACCTATGTGAGGCAGGGAAAGGCAGACCTGCATCTAAAAGAACTATTTCTTGTTGAATAGTCTCTTGCATTCAGTTCTATTACAGTAAGACTGAAGAGCAGCCTCCTCAGGGCCCACTCCACTAGGAGCACAGCAGCCTCGGTGGCAGCTGCAAGGGACATATCCTTGCTACAGTAGATATCTGCAAAGCAGCTACATGGAGGACTCTACACACTTTCAAAAAACACTGCTGTTTAGATGTACAGTCCAGATCAGATGCCAGATTTGGTGCAGCAGTTCTGCAGAACCTTTTTCCAAAGTAGGTTCTGTACCGCCTCCAGCTGTATTGCTTTGTAGTCTGCACTTGTCAAGCATTCTGAAGAATTCCTGGGGTGAGAAGAAAAAAATTACCGTAGTAATATTGTTTCTTCCAAGGTATTCTTCAGTATGCTTGACCTCCCATCCATCATCCCCTACATAACCTGACTGAATAGTTCTACAGTCTATACTTTGGGCCAAATTTCACTGTTGAGCTTTATAATTAGAACTTTTACAGTTATGGGTGTTTTTATGGTTGTTATACACTATTCTTGTTCATATTTTTTGATGGTTCTGATAAGTATTGTTGGGGCCTTTTGCCTCTTGGCTTTGAAATGAATCTATCTGACCTCCCACTCTAGCTCAGGTAGCACGCCCTCTTTCTGCTCTCTGATTGGCTGATGCCAATAGTCATTAGCATAAACTCCTCCGGGGCAGCTGGACCCAGTTGGCATACTGCACTTGTCAAGCATACTGAAGAATACCTTGGAAGAAAAAATACTATTACAGTGAGTAATTTTTTCATCTCATCTCTGCCCCCACAGCTGGCCCTGCGCCACCTAAACCATTTGGATGTCAGTGGGCCACTTCAGGGTCTTGACAACCACAATAAGACAACACATTTTACATGATCCGCTATGACATATTGCCATTTGAGTGTTTCATTCTAGTTCTGTGTTAGAATGGCAGCATCTATCAGCACTGCCTAGCATGGGTATGTAAATCATACTGCCATATTGTGGATGGCAAAACCTGGAAGCAGCCCTTTGACATCCACATGGTTTAAGTGGTACGCTAAGTTTCGGATGGATTTTTCTTGCTATCATCCCTGAGAGATGAAGACCATGTGACTTATCCGAGAACATTAAATCCTTGCCTACACCTAAACAGTGGGAATTCATTAAAATGTATATTTACTTTCGTTATGACTATTACAACTCCCTGTACCTAGGGCTATCGGGGGTTGAACTTCACCGTCTGCAGCTTGTGCAGAATGCGGCGGCCAGGTTATTGACTGGATCTTCTAGATCCAGCCATATAATGCCTGTGCTCCGCGGACTGCACTGGCTGCCAGTGTTTTGGCGAATCACCTTCAAGGTCGGTTTGCTGACCTATAAAGCCCTACACAACCAGGGACCTTCTATCTGAAAGAGCTCCTTTGCCCTACTGTCCTCCCGCCTCCCTCCGATCCACTGACGAGGGATTGCTTGGAGATTCCTAGGGTTCTGCTTTGAAAACTTCAGGGGTAGGATCATTTAGTTTTATGGCCCCGACCCTGTGGAATTTCACCGCCAGGTGCTAATTGCCCGACTGTCCTAAGTTTTAAAGGAGCTTTGAAGACTCACCTTTTTAATATAGCTTTTAATGATTTATAATAATTTTAAATCTTGTTTATTTATTGTTTTATGAAATTGTACAGGCGCTTTGGTTGGAGAAAAGCGCCTTTTAAAAATAAAGTTTTGATTGATTGATTGATTTTGATAGAATCAACTACATAGCCCAAACCTGAAGGCACTACTGTGTTTGTCTAGATCCCATGGCAAGTACATGCCAGCGTCTGGGTCAACTAAGTTACCAGGACAGGGTCTGAGTAAAGCAGGCAGTCTCCCACCTAAAAAATATTCTTACACATCCCTTGTTTGGGCTTCTTCTGAGGGGGAGTTTTTAGCAGTAGATACTGCCTGGCGCAGAGCTGATGCAGGGGCTATGCTGAGGACAAGCAGGTTTAGGGCTGCTACCATGGGGAGCAAGCTGCTGGCTTATCTTTTCTGCAGGGGGGGAATTTACTGTTAACCAATCCGCAGGGTAGTTCTGAAGTGGGTAGAAACTAAATAAAGCATCTTTCCCCTCAAAACTGTTCCCTGTGGCCACTGTTAAATGGTCCTGAATGGGTTTCTCAAGCAAACTAACATGCCACACATCCATGCATTGGTGGGGAGTGCCAGCAGTGGAAAAACAGTCAGTGTACATACTGGTCAGTAAGAAGGAAGCATGGTCCTGGTGGAGGGTTCATCTACAAGGGGGTGGTCATCTGGGGGATGCATGTTTGGATGTTTTCCATTCCTTCCCACACTGCCTTGCTGTGGGATTTCCCTCTTACTGAAAAACGGGGAGGAGGTGCAAGGCCCTCCACTAGAAGGAAGTGGGGTGAAGGTCCATTCATGAGAAGTCCCCTCCCCTGTGTGGGGAAAGGGTGCAAGCCCCATATGGATATGGTGTTGCAGAACTCTGCATTCGGAGGGGAGGTACAGACCACCAAGTGGGTAGAGTGGTTCCAGGTTAATGCATGGAAAGGGGTAGTGGGTTGTAAGCCCCTACATAAAGATAAGCTTCAACTGGGGTTCCCATGCACCCTAATGTGGCCTGCATTCATGGACAGCAGGGTGGGTGTCCCTGCTGCAGGGAGAGTGGTGGGTGGGTGGGGGTAGCTGGTTCATAGGTGGGAATGGTGGTCTTTGTGGGTCCTGATTGTCCAGTCACATTATGACCTTCTTTGCTCCACCCACCGCTGCAGGATTTCAGGGAAGGGGTGCAATGCCCTCCACCCACCGCTGCAGGATTTCAGGGAAGGGGTGCAGTGCCCTCCATGGAAAGGGGGGGTTCCCACCTGACAGCTTCCTCCCCTGACAGTTCCCCCTCCTTCCATGGCCCCGGACACTACCCCCCATCCACAAGCCAACGCTAACCCCCCAAACCGCTTCCATCCTCCATGCCCCCTCCCTCCACAGTTTCTCTGCCCCAATACCTCACTCCTTCTACAGTCCCAACACCCACTCTCTTCGCAGTCCCACACCACCACCACCATTCTCACTCTCAGCACATCGGTGACCTGAGTTTGGAAGTGGACTCCGGTTGCTAGGGTTCGGCAGGGGGAAGAGAATTGAGCATCTGAGGGACTGTTCTGCTCTCACGGGGAAGGAGGGCTTGCTTGCCTGGCCTCTGACTGCCACTAGGTGGAGGCCAGGTGGTAGTGCAGGCTAGACCAGCACGAGAGGGAGAACTGTGGCCTGGTGATACATGGATGCTTCAAGTCGGCCACAGTAGGGATGGCATAAAAGTGGAAAATGAGATCTGGGGCTTAGTGAAGCCCTGCACAGCCATTTGCAGTCTCGTACCGCCACCTGGATCACCATAGTCCATACTGGATTGTGTCTTGGGGAGGATGGCTATCCCTTCCCTGCCCCCACCACGGGGGGGAGGGAGTGGAATCTGTGGGTGTGCCTGAAGGTCCCAGGGTAGGCAGGCACCAGCTGTGGGGACAGGGCTGATAAAGCTGCCCCAGGTATCCTGCTGAGGAGATAAACCAATGTTAGAAAAACATGTGCTTAAAACTCAGCACTGACCCTGCAGTCACCATGATGGATGGCAGTCTATTCCATGGCTACACCACCATCTCCGAGAAGTAATACATTCTAATGTCCCTCCTGAACTTCCCATCTTTTAATTTCCACTCGCGCCACCATGTTATAGAACTCGTGTTCCTGGTGAAAAGCACAGTGCTGCACTTTGTTTATGCCTCTAAGGAACTTGAAGGTTTCAGTCATATCTTCCCTTTCCCTCCTAGTTTCCAGAGAGTACATGTTCAGCACCCTCAGCCTCTCCTCATATGTGACTCCCTGTAGGCCATGTATCATCCTCATTGCCCTTCTCTGGACCGCTTACAACCTATCAATATCTCTTCTAAGGTGAGGCCTCACCAAGGACTGGTAGGGGGGTAGAATCACCTCCCTGTCCCTGCTATCTATGCCCCTTCCTATACATCCCAGCACCCTATTAGCTTTACTGTAAGCCTTATTACACTGGCTTTGCTGCTTGAGGTTGTCCCTAATGATGACCCCCCAAGTCATGTTCTTCAGCTGATGAGCTAAGTTTGGCCCCGTTCAGCCAGTATTCTGTCTTAGGGTTATCTCTACCCAGGTGCATCACCTTGCACTTTTTAGCATTGAATTTTTTCTTTTTTTTTTAGTTGTTTAACCAGGAATAGCACAGTAAGCTGAAAGCTTTTTTTACAGGTGCAACCTGGGAGCACAGGGAAGTTAAGTGACTTGCTCAGGGTCACACAGTACGCAAGTAGAAGCTGTGGGATTCAAACCCAGGTCTGGATGTCACCAAATTTGCAGCTCAGAGCCTTAAACCACTGCGTTATACTGCCTCCTATAGTGCTCAGAATTTCAGCTGCCATATGTGTGTCCTTTCTGATTTTTTAAGATCTTCCTGAAGTTCTCCAACACCCTCTGTGGCATCCACTCTACCGCTGAGTTTCGTGTCAATCCGCAAACAGGGCGACGTTACCCTTTATATTCTCACCGATGTCGCTGATGAATATGTTAAAGAAGATTGGCCCCAGGACTGACCCCTTAGGCACCCAACTAGTGACACTCCTTTCAGTAGATCCCACCCCATTCACTACTATCCTTTGTTTCCTGTTCTCCAGCCAATTTTGCACCTACTTGACTATCTGCACTGCTGCTCCCAGGTCCTCCAGTTTTTTTTAAGAGTCACCTGTATGGGACCGTAGTAAATGCCTTACTAAAGTCAAAGTAAAGCAGTTCCACTGCATGGCCCCTATTCAGCTCCCTGGACACGTAGTTGAAGAAAGTAATAAGGTTCATCTGACATGATCTGCCCACCACAAACTCGTGCTGTTTATTATATTGTAGGTGATTCTCATTGAGGTATTCCACCAGATCTTGCTCAAAAAATGTCTCCATCAGCTTGCCTACTATTGATGTAAGGCTGATTGGCCTATAATTACCCATCTCTTCCCTATCACCACTCTTATGGAGTGGCATCACATCAGCCACCCACCAGTCACTTGGCACAGTCCCGGTCTCAAGTGACCTGTTGAATTATAAGTGCACAAGAGGGACTGTTAGCTCCTCCACCAGCTCCCTCAACACCCTGGGATGCAAACTGTCTGGGCCAGAGATACTTGTCAGGTCTTATGTCTGAGGGGCCCTTCCTGACTCTCTCAGTAGTAAACTCCTGGATGCACATTCTCTGGATTCCCCTGGCTTTGGCCCTGATGTCACTGTCTGGTAGCAGGCCCTTTATCTCACAACTGAATACCGAGCAAAAGTATTCATTGAGGGCCTCAGTTGTTTGCCCGTTGTCCTCAAGCACCTCTTCCTTAACTTTTAGCCATAAAATCCCCCCCCCTTTTCTCTCTGATATAGTGGAAGAAATTATTTTCCCCTGATTTAATCCCACCTGCAATCTCCAGCTCCTTTGCAGCCTTGGCATCCCTCACTATTTTCTTGGCCTCCCTGCTTTTCTAAATGTGATCCTCCCATTCCCTGTCTCCCATTTGCTGCCTGAACAATTTAAATGCACTCCTTTTGGCCCCGATTTCCTCCTTTACTGAAGGGGAGAACCACATGGTCTTTTATACCTATTTTTCTTTGTTACTGTCTGGTTGCAGAGCTTAGTTGCCTGAAGGACTGCCTCCCTGATTTCCTCACATTTTTACTCCACTTCTGATTTAGCCCTTGTATTTGTTAATCTTTCCCTCACTAATTGCTTTAATCTGCCCAAACTCTGCCCTCCTAAAGCATAGAACCTCTGTCTTTGAGGTGGTTTTTCTATCCCCTGTGGATATGTCAAACCAGACAGAATTGTGGTCGCTATTTTCCAAGGGATCTCCTACCTTGACTGATCCAATTATTTCTGAATTTGTGAGGATCACATCTAGGATGACCTCCTGAAAAAAAAATCTGACTTGCAATCTCTTACTGCTAAAAGGTACTATAGAACTTTACTAGAGCATATGCTCCTATTTTGTGCTTACAAGCTCCCCGTTCAGTAATAATAACAATAATAATATTTATTTATTCAACAGTGTCAGGGAAGGAAAGAGGAAAATTTTGAGGCAAAACTGGGGATGTCACTAAAAATAGTGGACACTTGTAAGGAAGGGATTGGGGAGAGAGGGTCAGGCTGTCAGTGCTGGGAAGAGGGGGCAGAGCAAACTGTCAGCAGTGCATGTGGCACAATGTGGCATCTTAGTGCATGTGGTACGGTGCAGTGTGTCAGCGAACATGGCACAGTCCAGTGTCGGCATCACATTTTGCACACTGCTGTATCAGCAGTGCACATGGCACAGTGTGATGTCAGCATCGCATGTGATACAGTGCAGTGTCTACATTGCACATTGTTCAGGGTGGTGACAGCATCACACCTGGCACAGCACAGTGTT
Organism: Neoceratodus forsteri; assembly: GCA_016271365.2. Classification (NCBI taxonomy): domain Eukaryota; kingdom Metazoa; phylum Chordata; order Ceratodontiformes; family Ceratodontidae; genus Neoceratodus; species Neoceratodus forsteri. The sequence continues at coordinate 577,958,340 of CM057458.1, read as the reverse complement.
GGCACTGTACATGGCAGGTGCAGTGTCAGCAGTGCATGTGTCAGTCCCATGGCACATCCAGATGTTGGTATTGCATGGTGCACAGCCTGATGTCTGCATCCCACGTGGCACAGTGCGGTGTCAGTGTTGCACGTGGCACAGGCACAGTTCAGTGTCTGTACATGGCACAGCATGGTGACAGTATCATACTTGGCACAGCAAGGTGTCAGCAGTGCCCATGGCACAGCATGGTGTCGACATAACACAAGACACTTTTATGTCAGCAATGCATGTGGCACAGTGAAATGTCAGCAGTGCACATGGCACAGTGCACTGATGGCATTGTGCGGTGCACAGCACAGTGTTGACAGTGTATGTGGCACAGAATGATGTCTGTGAGATGCGATATGGCACAGTGTGGTGTCTGCATAGTGAAGTGTCAGTGCACATTGCACAGTCCGGTGTTGGCATCACTTTGCACACTGTTTTGTCTGCAGTGCCCATTGCACAGCATGATGTCAGTTGTGCAGGTGGCAGACTGTGATGTCGGTATAGCATGTGGCACAGTGCTGTGTCTGCATTGCACGTGGCACATTATGGTGACAGTACCATACCTGGCACAGCAAGGTGTCAGCAGTGCACATGGCACAGCATGGTGTCAGTATAGCACATGGTATTTTTGTGTCAGCAATGCATGTGGCACAGTGAAATGTAAGCAGTGCATGTGCACAGCACAGTGTTGACAGTGTATGTGGCACAGCACGATGTCTGCATCGCATATGGCACATTGTGTTGTCTGCATAGGGAAGTGTCGGCAATGCACATGACACAGTGGGTTGTCAGCAGTGCATGTGGTACTGTGTGATGTCAGCAGTGCACATGGCACAGTGAAATGTCAGCCTTGCACATGGTACAGTGAAGTGTCAGCATTGCACATGGCACAGTGCAGTGTCGGCAAAGCATGTGGCACAGTGCAGTGACAGCAGTGTGCATGACACAGCATGGTGCCACAGTGTAGTGCCATATGCACTGCAGACACCACAGTATGCCACGTGGTCTGCTGTATCAGAGAAGTGCAGCACTCGAAGGAAAACAACAAAACAAAGCTGAGCACGATATCAAGCATGTGCTACTTATTTCAATACAATCTCTGTGCAGATACAGCAAAGTAACTTACGGCTCGAGCTGTTACCAAACTGCCCTGGTGCTTCGGCTATCCCAGCCTTTCTCAGGGGTTTGGCAGGAAAAGTGCATGTCATTACTTAAATAGTTGAACTGCTGTGAGATCATAAAAAATGCGAATATATAAACAATCATATTACAAAAATAGCCCATCTATACAATCATTAAGAACCATTACAAACTTCATTCAATTCTGCACTTCAGAAGTGCTGTTGCAATTTATATATTACAATAATGCTAATTGCAGAATTAATGACTATGCTTGACTAGACCAAATCTATTTTAAAGCTCCAAAACGTAATCAAGTATAATGGTCACAAGTTATGCTCCAAAATTCCAGCAGTTTCTTTTAAAAGAAGTCACTGAATAAGATGCAAAGTATCAGGCACCACTCATGATCACCCTTATCCCACGTGCAGTGCCATTACTGTCCTGTGCCACATGCATTGCCGACACTGAACTGTGCCCTGTGCACATGGCACAGTGTGATGTCAGCACATGGAGGGTAAATAGGTGGTTCTGGGTATGTGTAGACACCGTGCTGGGGTAGGTGGGATAGTGGGTAGTGGCATGGGTGGTCTCAGGTATGTGGAGACACCGTGTTGGTGTGGGGTGGGGGTGTCTACATGCGGAGGCACTGGGCCATTGTAGGTGGGGTTGGGGAGGTACATATTAACTGTGCCAGGATAGGTGAGAAAGGGGATATACATGAGTGGTGCCAGAGCCTATGGGGCATGGGGGTGGCGGGTACATGGGTGGTCCAGAGTATGTGGGATATATGCAGTCTTGGGTATGTGGAGATGCCATGACATGGTAGGTGGTAAAGGGCAGGTGTAGGGGCTGTGGGGGTATATGTGCATTGAAACACGTGTCTAAAAGTATCATGTGCACACGTGGTTGGTGCAGTGGTAGGTGGTGGTGGGATGTAACAGGTACATGGGACTACACGTGCATGGAAACATGACAAGAGAAAGACAGGGTGTGTACATGGATGTTAGGTGGGAATGGGGAGGTACATGGTTGGTGCTGGGGTAGTTACATTGGTGGTCATGGATACAGTAGGTGGAGACACACTGCTGCAGTTGGTGGGCTGGTGGAGGTACTGTACATGCGTGGTCTTCGGTATATGTTGACACCATGCCTGGGTAGTTAGGAAGGGAGGTACGCAGGTGGTGTGTGGCATGCTGAGACACTTGGCTGGGATAGAAGGGGAGGGGGGAGTTTCAACTTCCATCAAAACTGGAGTATTATGTTGAAATTAATTGTTTTCATTAAGAAAAAACAGTGCCTGCCATGTTTGGGTAGGACATAGACATTCTAGACATATCAAGGTTAGGATCATTTACTAAAAAATATCATGGTGCGCAGTACAGAAGGTACCTGGAAAGGTACTTCTGACAGGTTTGATAATATTTTAATATTTGTATCTAACAGTAGCTTTCAGGGGGGAAAACATTTTATGTGCCACTACTTCTTTAAAGCGATAAAACGAAAAGTTTTATTTTAGGTAGTACTTTTACATATTGATTGACACAGTTTCTGAAGAACAAACAGTCTAAACAGTGAGTGTAATTAGTGAGTCTGTGAACTCGTGGTATGCCCATGGAAATTCAGAAGGTGTGCAGCAAGGCAAGATTGCAGATACAGTGGACTCCCCATTAGACGGACGCTGTTAATGCGGACAATCGCTTTGCACAGACAGAACAGTAGTGCCGAAACCAAAATCTATATGTAGAAAGTAAAATTAGCAGTTTAAGGTGGACTATGCATGCAGCGTAGTATGGACAGTTAATTACGGCAATTACGGCTAATCGCACCCTGTCTGCACAAGCTCTAGCGGTGATAACTGGTGTTAATTAGAGCTGTTACTTAATCTGTCTTGGTCATTACACCTCATTTCTGAGGTGTTGCTTTGTCTGTGCACAATGGCTTCTTCAAAGCGCCCTAGCATTCCTCTGGGTAGAAAAATTGAACTGATACGGCAGATTGAAAGTCTCCCCCGCATGAGCATACGTGATCTTGATGCTCATCGCTCTCTCCCCAAATCAACTGTGTCAGACTTAATACAGCAAAAAGAAAGGCTTCAGGCAGAATGGCATGGCAACCAAAATCCTGAAAGGAAATGAAAGAGAGATGGAAAGGACCGGAAAATAGAGGAGGGCTTACTGCTGTGGTTTGCTGAGGCTCGTCACAGAGACGCTATGGTCAGTGGACCTTTGTTGCTACAAAAAGCTAAACAGCTTGCAGTCGCTCTAGAAAAACCTGAATTCAATCTGACTGATGGATGGCTTCCGCGTTGGAAAGTCAGGAACAACATTTGCTTTCGCCGTGAGCACGGCGAAAAGCAAAATGCCTATGGGGAGGGGGCTGTCTATTGGGTGAGAGATGTCTTACCAGATCTGCTTGAAGGCTATGGGCAAAATGAAATTTTTAATGCTGATGAGACCGGCCAGGTGAGTCGGCAGTGGCACACTGTCATTTAAAAATGAAATGCCGCAGGGTCAGGAAAAAGCAAAGGAGCGTATTTCTGTCATGGTTTGCTACAACATGACAGGAACTGAGAAGTGTGAGCTCCTAGTTGTTGGGACGTCTGCCCAGCCAAGGTGTTTCCGGGGTGTTAGCCACTTGCCTGTAATCTAAAGCATAATTGGACCGCTTGGATGACCGGGGAAATTTCACTGACTTGGTCAGGGGATGGGACCGCAAACTACACGGGTGAAAGATCGTCCTTCTCTTGGACAATTTTAGTACATCCCCAATCCCAATCCTTCAAGCCACCTACCCAACACAGATTTCCTCAAAAAAGCATCTAAGGCCAGCCCAGTGGTGCTGAGGGCTGAGGCACTGGACGCCACACCTCGTGCTGTGCCGGCAACCCGGGTTCGGGAACAGACTCGGGTGGCCGGGGGTCGGCAGGGGGGAGGGAGGATCGAGCGTCCCAACAGATGCTGTCCTCCCTCAGGGGTGGGAACCGAGAATGCATCCACATTCCGCATCACGTTCATAGCCGGTGGAAGTACCGGCAACTGAAGGGATGGAGGCGGCTCTGTTTCAACGGAGTCGGGGAGGGGGGACGTCGCCGGCGCATGAGTGCTCTGGCGTGCGTCAGCATGCCATCACTCGGGACGTACGTCCTAGCACTCGGTGTCCCAGAGGGTAGGGGAAACTAGGGGAGAAAAAGGAAAATACCTCTTGGTTAGCCCTAGATGATAGCCTCTCGGTACCATCCAGGACCACCAGGAGAGGGACAGACCCCACTGTGCAGGGGGAGAAGGAGGCACTCTAGGGGCAGATCCCCGAGGTGGAATCGGAGGTTGAGAGGAAGGAAGGAGAGGGCTCTGAGAGCAGGAAGGTGGATAAAGAAATAAAGTAAAAAAAAAAAAAAGCATCTAAGCACTGATTTCATCAAAAAAAAACCACACCACTTTACACAAGATAAAATTAAGAAACGCTGTTTGCGCTTAAGTAAAATAACTTGCTCCGGCTTCTGCGGACAGCGGTTTCAGCGAACAAACTATTCATGCACGGAATTGTCCACCTAAACCGGCATGCACTGTACAAAAATATGAGACAATTAAAGGGAAACGTCCATATTACTATGCCCCACACCTCGATGTGGGGCACCCCCGATCAGCATTTTGCCCCGTGTTACAGACCTGGACATGGCAGCAATAACAGAGACATGGTACACTGCTAATCATTAGTGGGACATCAATGTACCAGGTTATACTCTGTTCAAGAGGGATGGGGAGGCTAAAAGGGGTGAGGGGGTCCATGTACATCAGAGAGGGTATAAAGGTTACAGAAGTGCGTGGAAGACAGGGAAAGGCCGAGGTACTGTGAGTCACCCTTGAACTGGATGATGGCACAGCAATACGCACGGGGTGATCTACAGATCTCCGGCACAGGGAGGAAGTGGCCAGGGAACTAGAGGATGAAGTACATGATGTGGCATCTAAAAGTGAAGTCCTACTGCTGGGGGATTTCAGTATGCCAGACATGGATTAGACCACCAGGCAGCTGTTTCAGCCAGAAGCAGAACCATCCTAGATTCCCTACAGGGGGTAGGGCTCAGAGAGCAGTTGCTTGATCCCACCAGGGACAAGGCGATTCTGGACCTGGTATTGACCAATGGGGACAGAGTCAAAGAAGCCCAGGTAGAAGGAAAGATGGGGTCCAGTGACCACCACATAGCATGGAGACAGGAATTCAAATGAGTCACACAAGGGCAAAGGTATTAGGTTTCAGGAGGGCAGACTTCTCAGAAATGGGTAGATGTATCAGAGTAGCCCTGGGGAAGGGGGAGGTAACGGGGATAGAGGAGCAGTGGGGGAAACTGAAAGGTGCCATAGTGGATGTGATGAACCAGTGCATCAGGGTAGTGGCCAAAGGGAAAAGAAGAAGGAAGCCACTATGGTTCTCTAGAGAGGTAGCAGATAAAGTAAGGGCTAAAAGAGTGAGCTTCAGGAAGTATAAGGGGACCCCAAAGGAGGAGGACAGGGAAGTGTACCTTGAATGTCTAAAAGAAGCAGGGAAAGCTGTTAGGAATGCAAAGGTGCAGGCGGAAGAAGGTTTAGCACAGGCAGTGAAGAAGGGGGACAAGACATTCTATAGGTACATCAGTAAAAGAAGGAAAACCAGAGGAGGGATTGTAAGACTCGAAGGGGTGGAGGGGCAGTGTAAGCAGTGTGACCTAGACAAGGCAGAAATACTGAATAAATACTTCTGTTCAGTATTCACTAAGGAGGGGGAGGGTCAGGGACCACAGCTGGATAGTGGAGTCAAGGAGGGGGGATGTGGACACCAGCCCATTCACAGTGGAGAGAGTTCTGGAGGAACTCACAAAGCTGAAGGTGGATAAAGCTATGGGACCAGATGGGGTGCATCCAAGGATTTTAAGGGAGCTGCAAAGGGAACTGGCAGCCCCTCTGGCAGCCTTGTTTACAGAGTCACTCAACATAGGAGTGGTTCCTGAGGACTGGAGAAGAGCACATGTAGTCCCTCTGCACAAAAGCGGCAATAGGGAGCAGGTGCCTCTCCTCAGTGGTGGGAAAGATCATGGAGACACTGCTGAAAGAAAGGATAGTGGCACACCTGGAATAGAATGGAGCCCAGGATCTGAGGCAACATGGATTCACAGCAGGAAGGTCCTGTCAAACAAATCTTATAGATTTTTTGATTGGGTGACAAAGGAAGTACATCAGGGAGGGGCAGTGGATGTAGCCTACCTGGATTTCAGCAAAGCCTTCGACACTGTCCCACACAGAAGGCTGATTAACAAGATCAATATCAGTATCAATTAACTTTATTTTTAAGCGCTGTTCCAGGAGATCACAGTGCTGTACAATAAAAACAGTAAAATCAGGAATACACGATAGAGTAAAATTAGACATTAAAAAATAGTCATAGTAATAAAACTAGATGTCAAACAATTATCAAATAATCAGGTTCAGATTCACAAAAGCTAACTGTCACTAGGATTGGGAAAAGATAACTGAAATAAATACATTTTCAGAGCAATTTTGAAGCTCTTGATGGTTAGACACTCTCTAATCCGATGAGGTAGAGAATTCCACAGGGTAGGGGGCCGCAAAAGTAAAAGAGTGGGCCCCAGAGACTTTAATCGGACCCTGGGAACCTCTAGCAATCCTTCATCGGAGGAGCAGAGAGGGCAGTAAGGACAGAGGAGATCTTGCAAGTAGTGCGGACCCTGTCTGTGTAGGGCTTTATTGGTCAGTAACCTGACCTTGAAGGTGATCCTCCAATGCACAGGCAGCCAGTGCAGGCCGCGGAGCACAGGAGTGACATGGCAAGATCTCGGTAAGCCAGTCAGCAAGCTGGCTGCCACATTCTGCACTAGCTGCAATCGGCGGATATCAACCCCAGGTAGCCCTAATTATAGGGCATTGTAGTAATCAAGGCACGAGGTTACAAAGGTGTGGACCAGTGCTGGAAGATTACCAGGTGGGACCACGCGCTTGATGCGAGTAATCTTTCTTAGATGGAAAAAAGTGATCTTAACGACAGCAGACACCTGAGATTTTAACGTCAGGCTGCTATCGAACACAACTCCCAGAATTTGTGCCCGGTTAGAGGTAAGCAGCTGGTCACCCCCAAGCCAAAGCCCGGAATGTCGACCACTGACAACCCCAAACCATGGCGAACTGGGTCCACTACCAACACCTCGGTCTTATCCGAGTTCAGACTCAGCCAATTGGCACTCATCCAGCCCTGGATCTTGGAGAGGCAGTTGTTGAATACTGAGACCATCTCCCCACTACATAACTGTGCTGTTTGGCCAGAAGTCAGTCAGACACTCTTCCCCCATGTTAGCAGCTAACTCTGTTGCAAATATACTATATCTTTTCATGCACCCACAATGAAATCCCTAAGTCTCTCAATTAAAGGTCTAGTACTCTTTAGAGACATTCCCAGATGACAGGAGTCCTCTTTATTTTGACAGTTCTCATTGATCACAAGGGTGGGTAGTGGGTTTTGGGTGGGTTGGGGAGGGGATTGGAAGGGGTAGGGTAGACAATATTTTTTAACAACTGTAAAAATGTGTTTCCCATTGTGTCTACACTGTTATTTTCTGCACGCTATTGTATCCTGTCTGTCTGAAGCTTCAATAAAGCATATTAAATAAAAAAAAAGAATACTGAGACCATTCCACTCTGCTCAGGTGCAAAGGACATGTAGAGCTGAGTGTCATCTGCATAGCAGTGAAAGCTCAGCCAATACCACCTTATAATGTCTCCCAACGGCAACATATACACTGCAAGCAGCATGGGGGACAGCTTGGAGCCCTGCAGAACCCCACATGACAGGGGGAGGTGGTCCGAGGAATAAATCCCCAACACCACCCTCTGAGTCGTGCCAGTGAGGCAAGATCAAAACCATCTGAGAACTGTACCAGACAGTCCACAGAAAATCCACAGGTGCTCAAGCAGCACCCCGTGGTCTACAGTGTCAAATGTTGCAGAGAGATCAAGAAGAACAAGAATGGTATGGCTCCCCCAATCTCTCGCTATCAGGAGATCATTAAGCACATGAACCAGGGCAGTCTTGGTACTATGCCTCTTCCTAAACCGGACAGGAGAGGATAGTAGACATTATGAGGTGTTAAATGGTCATCCAGCTGTACTGCAACCACCTTCTCAATAACCTTACCCATGAAGGGCAGGTTAGAGACCGGTCTGTAGTTCGCAAAGCAGTCGGGGTCGAGGGAAGATTTCTTCAGGAGGGGTACTACTATCGCCTCCTTCAGGTGGACTGGAAACACCCATTTCTAGCGAGCACCAGACTGTCTCAGTGAGGATTGGGCCAATAACTTCAACGCACTCCACTAGGAGGCATGTTGGGCTCAGATCCAGACTACAGAAAGTTGGGCACATATCCTGGACAACCCACACAATGTCCTGGATCACCAACCAGACAAAATCGGACCAGGTAGACTGGGTGCTTGCCACCTCGTGCCGATCACCACAATGCCCATTTGAGGGTACTAAACAGATCTTTGACCTGATGGCGGCAATCTTATCAGCAAACAACCAAGCTAACTCATCACACTTTTTTTTTTTTTTTTATTATTATTCTTATTTATCCGCCTGCTGCGGCGACTACCGGCGGGGGCATCCAGCCACCGGCCCTACCCACCGGGAGAGCACCAGGCTCACTCACATGATCGAGGATCTGGCACAGCTTTCGCCGATCCGCTGGAGGGTCTCCCTATACCCTATCCAGCCAGACTGGCTCCAGACCCCCCAGTGTGATTCCACGCGAGTCCTCCTGGCGATGCAGGGAGGCGGCCATCAGGCTGCAGTGGCAGCCAGCCATTTCACTTTTCTCCCCATTGGGAGCGCAGATGTGCAATGGCGTCTGCGCACATGCGTGCCCACGACGTCTGCGCGCCCCAGTCACACCAGAGCGGTACCCTGGGCATCCCAGGGGTCACTGCAATCGCGGTGTGGATTCCCAGCCTCCCAGGACTAGGAGAGCTGTCTCCTGATGCTCAATCCTAGTCCTCCTCTGTCAACCCCTGATGACCCGGGCTCATTCCCGAACCCGGGCTGCCGGCATAGCGCGAGGTGTGGCGTCCAGCGCCTCAACCCTCAGCGCCACCGGGCCGGCAAAACTCATCACACTTAACTTGTAAAAATGCTCCTCGTGGCTGAAGACAGGTTGGATTGCACAACCTGTTAATAGTCTAGAAGAGCTGAACCATTTGATTCCTCACCGTAACAATCTCCTTGGACAGAAATTGTGCCTTCTTACAGGAGATTGCTGATTGATAGTCTTTATAATGGGCTATCAACCTAAACTTGTCAGCCATCTTCCCAGATTTTCACCAGCGTCTCTCCAACCTTTGACTCCCACCCCCCTGCCTCAGCTCCTTCAAAGTCCCATCGAACCAAGGGGACTTTGGGTGAAGAGTGAGGGGGCTAACACAGACAGAAGCTTGAGAGTGAAGAGCACCTGTCACTGCCTTATTATAAGCAAATACCAGTTCCCCCAGCTCTCTGCATACACTCAAAACACCTGATAGGTCCAGCACCTCCATAAGACCATCTGGGTCAAACCCTTTAAAGGGCAGTACCGGACCATCTCTACAGGAGCAGGTCTATTGGGGGGTGCCTCGAAGATGGATAGTTCGGGCATGGGACAAAAGATAATACACTAGGTTAGTAATTGGCTGAGGGACAGGAGACAAAGAGTGGTGGTAAATGGGACCCAATCCGGTGAGAGGGAGGTAATCAGTGGGCTACCTCAGGGATTAGTCCTGGGACCAGTCCTGTTCAATGTCTTCATTAGTGACATTGCAGAAGGGCTAGAAGGAAAGGTCTGCCTATTTGCAGATGACACCAAGATCTGCAACAGGGTGGATACTTCAGAAAGGGTGGAGAAAATGAGGAGGGACCTGGGGAGGCTTGAGAAATGGTCACAGGTGTGGCAACTGAGGTTCCATGTAAAAAAGTGCAAAATAATGCACTTGGGAAGAGGGAACCCGAGCGAAAGCTACAGGATGGGGGGGAGGTGCTGACAATCACCAAGGAGGAAAGAGACCTGGGGGTTATCATTTCTGATGACCTAAAGGTGCCAAAGCAGAGCACAAAGGCTGCAGGGAGGGCCAGTGGAATGTTGGGGGTGCATAAGCAGAGGTACTACTAGCAGAAGGAGGGAGATGGTGATGCCATTGTATAAAACACTGATAAGGCCTCACCCAGAGTACTGCATGCTATTCTGGAGGCCATACCTGCGTAAGGACATTAACAGGATGGAGGCGGTCCAGAGAAGGGTGACCAAGATGGTACATGGCTTGCACCACAAAACATGAGAAGAGACTAAAGGACCTCAATATGTACTCACTGGAAGAAAGGAGGGAACTGGAGGACATGATAGAAACTTTCAAGTACCTTAAGGGCATAAACAAGGTGCTGGGGGAGACCTCTTCCAGTGCAGGAGTACTAGAACGAGGGAGCATGATATGAAACTGGAGGGGGGTAGATTAAGAGGAAATGTGAGAACATTTTTCTTTATAGAGAGGGTGATAGACAAATGGAATAATCTACCACAAGAGGTGGTGGGAGCGAGTACAGTGGGGGTTTTTAAACATGCCTGGGACAGGCACAGGGGACCACTGAGGTGGGAGGGAGTGATGAAAAGCCACTGACCAGATAGGGTCAGAGGCTGCATACACTTATAGGGCTGACAGACAGACTGGATGAGCCTGGTGGTCCTTTAATGCCAACGATTTCTATGTTTCTATGTTATGTAAAAGTCTTGTATCTGCTTGTGGGGCAGTTGACTGTCAGTCTATACTTGGTGTCTGTATAGCACCTTGACCTCTAAGTGGCAAACCGGAGCTGTTAATAGCTCCGTCCATTAGCTTACAAAAGGCTCAGATGCTTTGAAGTACTGTTTAGGTTCAGTAATTATATCAGGGGCCTGATATTCAAAACTTTGCCCAGGCGCAAATCCCACCAGGCTTAATGCAGATTTCCTATATTCAAAAGCCTGGTTAGCGTGGGCAAACATGGTTGGCACAGTCCAATATTCAGAGTATGTACACCGTGCAAAGCTGTTTTGCTCGGTCCTCTTGCACAGTGCACATACCACTGATCGAAACCTCAACTTACTCCCGCGCAACCCTAGTGGTTGGCGGAGGAAGCGCAGCTGCCTGCCCTCAAACACAAAGTCCCTGGCGTCTAGTGGTGCCCCCTCCACGGAGCGCCATCCTGAAGTTATAAATAAAAGTTTCCCTGGTGCTAGTGGTCCCCTCAGCTGGTCGCCATCCCGAAGTTATAACATAAAGTTTCCCTGGTGCTAGTGATCCCCCCCCCGCTGATCACCGTCCCAAAGTTATAACATAAGGTTTCTGTGGTGCTAGTAGTCCTCCCCCTCACCAATTGCCAGCCTGATGTAAAATAGACCCTCTCTCTGGTGTCTAGTGGTAACCCCTTGCTGATCACTCTCCCGAAGTAAAATAAACACTCTTCTTGGTGTCTAGTGGTTCCCCCTTGCTGATAGCCAGCCCGAAGTAACATAGACACTCTCCCTAATGTCTAGTGGTCCCCCCCCTCACTGATCGCCAGCCCGATGTAAAAAAGACACTTTCCTTGGTGTCCAGTGGTCCCTCCCCCACAGCCGCACCCATGCCTGATGTTGATATATGTATTCCCTGGTGTCCAGTAGTCCCTCCCCCTCCTGCACCCATGCCCAATGTTGAAGTAACTATTCCCTGGTGTCCAGTGGTCCTACCCTCCCTATCCCATATCCCCAGTAAATGACAGTAAAGCCATTCCCTGGTGTCTAGTGGGCCCCCCCCACTCTGGCAGGTAGTGCTCCATCACCCCGCTCCCCCCACCCCAACCCCAGGCCAGTGACCAATACAGCCCTCTGCTCTCAACCATGACTGGCTGCTGACTGAGCTATCAGTGAGCGCACACTTGTACAAGCATGTGCCCATTGACAGCTCAGTCGGTGTCCAGCCATGATGGAGAGTGGAGGACTGTGCTGGTCAATGGCCTGGGGTCAGGGTGGGAGGGGTGAATCGGGGTGATGGGGAACTATCTGCCAGGTGGGGGGTCCACTAGACACCAGGGAACTGCTTTACCATCATTTACAGGGGATCAGGGATGGGGGGTGTCCGCTAGGCACCAGGGAATGGTGTCACTACCTTCTACAGGGGATCAGAATGGGAGGGCGGGACCACTGGACACCAGGGAATAGTTACTTCAACATTAAGCATGGGTGCGGGTTGGGGGAGGGACCACTGAACACCAGGGAAAGTGTCCATTTTACATCTGGCCAGCAATCAGTGAGGGGAAGAGCACTAGACACCAGGGAGAGTATCTGTTTTACATTGGGCCAGCGATCAGCGTAGAAGAGACCACTGGACACTAGGGAGAGTGTCAATTGTACTTTGAGCCAGCTATTGGTGAGGGGGTGACCACTAGACACCAGGAAAAGTGTCTATTTTACATCGGGCTGGTGATCGGTGAGGGGCGGAGCACTAGAGACCAGGGAGAGTGTCTATTTTACTTCAGGCTGGTGATTGGAGGAGGGGGAGGGAATCACTAGCACCAGGGAAACTTTAAATATAAAGATCAGGCCAGCGATTCGTGAGGGGGGAACCACTAGACACCAGGGAAACTTTCATATTTGACAGCAGGCTGGTGATTGCTGAGGGGGGACCACTAGCACCAGGGAAGCTTCAAATATGAACATTGGGCCAGCGCTCGGGTTGGGGGAGACCACCAGCACCAGGGAAGCATTCATATTTCACATTGGGCTGGTGATCTGCGATGGGGAGGACCACTAGCACCAGGGATATCTCTCTGGGACTGGATAGTGGAGGGCAGTGCTGCATGAAATTGCTGGCCTACCCATGTAAATGAGCCCATAATGGGCATGCAAATGGTCCTTAGTGCCTTGTATGCCCAATGAGCTCATTTGCATGGGTCTGTTTGAATATTGGAAATTTAGTGAGGGTGAAATCCATTGTGATGCCCTATTTCAGGAGTCATGTCTTTACAGTGCTAAGTGACTTAGCACTGGGCCATGATGGCCCTACAGTATATTCAGTCAAATAGCACTGGTGCATTTTTGGGCACCCAGGCAAGTGCAAGGCACAGTGCAAATATTTGTGCTCCGCTTTTCCCATTTTTGAATATTGGGCCCCAGATGTCTTTGCTCTCTTGCCTTTATTGGTGGGTGGATATCCTTGTGTTAAGTTCAGCAGTGGTCTCATCACTCAGTGTAATCTTTGATAAATCTTCTGTAATAACTACAGAACCCCAAAAATCATTGCAAGTCTTTCAAGTTTTTTGGCTTGGTCAGGTGGTTAACACCTCAACTTTATTGGGGTCAGTCTGTATGCCTTGGGTCGATACTACATGTCCCACATATTTAACTGAGTTTTGAAAAAACTGACACGTGTCGTTAGAAACTCAAGTCTGAATTCTTCCAGTCAATCTAAAACTTTCGGTAGCTTGGCCAGAGTCTTCCCAAATTCTTTCAGTCAATCTAAAACTTTCAGTAACTTGGCCAGAGTCTTCCCAAATACAATGACGTCATCAAGGTATAGTAAACACTCTTAACAGATTCATGTCTCCAACAGCTCTTTCCATTATCAATCAACTAATCAATCAAAATTGTTATTTAACTGGGCGAACATCGTTGAGCAAGCTCATTTTCAAGATGGACCTGGAAAGGAGAGGTTAACAATACATACAAAGGAATACTCCGTTACATCATAATTGCGTAAACAGTATATACAAAATGAATTCACACTTATGTAGTATTTACACAGAGCAGTAAATATACACAGGAAGTTTATAATACACACGAAACAGAATATTAAAAAGAACCATTAAGCTAAGACCATGATGAGTATGCAACTAAAAAGTATAGCAACTGCAGTACAGTATATACTGTACAGGTTAAACGTACACAGCTATAATTACAGTGTGTATTTGAAGCATCCTTGAACACAATTATTGATTGAAGGAGCTTGGTGGGGCAAGGGAGGGGTGGGAGGGGACACAAGAGGGTGAGTAAGGAGAGGTGAGTAAGGAGAGGTACATGGTACATACCTACAAGGGCATGTAGTGATTGTAAGGGGGAGGGTGGCAACAGTTCGGGAGTAGAAAGCAAAACACCATGATGGTGTCAAGGGGGTAAGCTAGGAGTGTAGGTGGGAGCCAGGGGGACATTGTAAAGGAACTGATGATAAGGAAAAAAAACACAGGGTTGGGATAGAAGGAGCAGTCAGGTAAGTTCTTATAGGCTATAACATTGCCCAAGAGGGGTGAGAAAGAAGTACCAGTAAAGGGATGCACTGGAGCAGATGAAGCTGAGGCTAGGGGAAGGTGACATCAGGGGAAGCAGTTACAGGATTTCTTGATATAGTGAGAATAAAGTGCTTTGAAGGCTGATAGTTTGATTAGGTAAGCCAACTTCAGGGTTTTTTGCAAGTTGTTCCAGAGAGTGTGTAAAGCGTGATCTATGGCAGACCTGCTGAAGCACGACTTGAACTTCGGTACTGCAAGGGAGATAACAGAGGAACTCCTTAAGGCATATTTACGTATCACACCTAGAGGAAGACAATCCGAGATGTACTGAGGCAGCATCTTCATGATGGCCCTAAATGTCCAGAGAGCTGCATTCCTCTGTCTTCTGTAACTAAGGGATTACCAACCTACTGCAGTGTAAAGGGAGCAGTGATGTGTGGAGGATGGGAGACCAGTTATGAACTTCAAGGCCCGATGGTAGAGTGTGTCTAATTTAGCCAGGGCAGCTACGGGGCCTTGGCTGTAAAGGAAATCTGCGTAGTCCAATAAGGTGAGAAATGTGGTTTGGACCAGTCTCTTCCTGGCATCCAGTGTTAGAAAACTTTTGATCCTATATGTAACCCCCCTACAAATGGGGGTTCCCAAAAGTCTTCCTTGGGTGTGCCTAAATGTCCACTGCCAGGCTGGTGTCCTGTGTCTTAATTGTTTGAAAGCTATTGCATGTGAGTGCCTTTATAGCCCCTGTGTTCTGTCTCTTTAAGAGCTACCTATATCGCAGTGTATAATTAATCTGGGTGGGGGCTGAGTGTTTCTATGCTCGAGTCCCACCTGGGCTGCCAGATAATCACTCCATTCTGCCATCGCTAATTGCATAGAGGAAGCGCTGTTAGAAGCTGTACTTATTTGCTGATTATCTATTATAATAATAATGATATCATAGTTTGTCTAACCTGCCTTCTTTGCAGCATGGACAGTTCTGTAAATCACCACCATCTTGGTTCTGGGCTGCCGTTGTGGACCAATCAGTACCTTTGGGGGCCCTAAAATGGAGCCTGTCCCCAGGGGTCTTGTGGGAGTGAATTTCTGTAGGAATTGTAGTTTTTCCACTTTGGCACTTAAATGGACCTGGAGGGGGAGCCCTTGCTGTGACAGACAGATGAATCAACGAATCAAACCTTTTGGGTGAGAGGGAAAGTCCCAAGCTGCCTGCAGCAGAGAGTCAGTCTAAGATTGGGTTTGAGAGAGTGAACAGCTCGAGACATTTGAGCTGCTGCTCCTGCCTAGTCGCGCGGGAAACTGGTGGAAAGGTTGAGTTTGGTCTGTCTGCTTGCTGTCCCTCAAAAGGGATCTTTAGAGAGTGCTTAAATAACCAGACTGTATCTGAACCAATTGTGACAAAAGCCACTGAACTGTGACTGTACCATCGCCTGAAGAAGATTTGCTGTACATGATCGGCCTATCAGGACGTCTGAAATCACCACAGAGAGCACAGTTTTGCTCAGGAAAGCTGAAATTGCAACCGGACTGTCATCCGACCTGTGGTATTGTGTTTTGTCTTACTATAAGTGTGCTGAATGCTGTTAGTGGGTTACGATTTGGTTCCCCACTGCCTGCCTGTGTCACTCTTGCTGGAAGCTGAATCCAGCATTTACCAGACTGAATCCGAACTGTTCACCCAGCCTGGGTCCTGCCACCTTGGCCCAGCCAGCTACTCCAGGTGCAGAGATCACCATCAGTGAGAAACTCACCTGAGGATCAGCCCCCTGCTCAACCATCTCGAACAGGAATGACACCTCGGTGATTCGTGTGGGCCCTGCTTCTTCTGGCATACTAGCTTGTCAACCTGCATTCTCCATTTCATCCCTCCTGTGTCTTGTATTGGATAGCATGAGTAAACCCCACGGTAGCTCCCTGCAACATCAGCAAAATCAAAAGTGTTGTCATCTGATTCCTTTGTTGTTTCCTTGTCATGAACTGAGCTTCCAGGCTCCAGATTACAAATTGTGTGTGGTTTTGCATGTTTCTTCTTTCCATCACAGGGCCCTGACCAGCTGCAATGCCAGCCTACCCCGGGCAACGAATTAGGCTAGCCCACCTTTGTTCCAACTGGTTACCCAGAGTGTGTGACTGTGAAGGGACTCTAAAGTGCATGCATGATTTCCTGATTGAATCAGTTTCAGAACTAATCGGCCAAATTACGCCTCTCCCTTGTTCATTCCCCTGAATAAATCAGATCTAATTCTTTTTGCATTTAACCTGACTGAGGTTCCATTTTGTACCAGAAGCACTGTACTGTTGTTACCTGCTGTGTCTAACCTTATTTTACAGGGGGTCTCCAGGGTCGGACTGGTGGAACCAGCCCTGGTGGTAAATGCAAACAGTGGGGATTTGTATGCTGATTAGAGGCTGTTGTACCTGTGTATGCTGTTCATTGTTTAGGCCACTAGAAGGAAAAGAGGAGGGTCACAGTGTCCCAGAGGGCTGTACCCAGGTCAGCTACGCTACCACTAACCCAGTCCTCCGGGTGGAGGCACCGTTTTCAGTACCCAGGCCCCTTGATCTGCAACTAGTCACGCAGGCAGGGGTAGTAGCCCTTGGGATAGCACCACCTAGGGGTTTCATCTTGGAGGCACCGCTGGGATTAGCACACCTTAGTGGCCTGGAAGACCAGTGTCTGGCTTTACTGGAAGATTTGGCACTAACTGGTTTCCCGCCTTTGGCAAGTCATGGAGAGTGTGTTCTCTAGGATTGTACCCACCACTTGCAGGGAAGAAGATTGAGAGACATGGAGGATTCATGCTGAATGGATACTGTGTGATTGGTCTGGGACTGATGACCAGAAGTGACAGAAATTCTAGCTTTGCTTAAATAATAATAATAAATAATAAAATGTATTTGTATGGCGCCTTATCTAAAACCAAGGCATCTCACATATTAAAACAGCAAGAACAGTTTAAAAACTTAACAGACATTATAAAAACTAATATCAGAATTATCATTATAGCAAAACAAGGAAACTCAATTGCTGAAGGCTTGGTGCCATAAATACGCTTTTAAAGATTGCTTAAATCCCTCCACAGTTGTACACTCACGTAGCCGATGGGGCAGAGAATTCCAAAGGGTAGGGGTGGCATACATAAAGGCTCTCGCCCCAGATGATTTTAGACATACCCTTGGAATCTCTAGCAACCCCTCATTGGTAGAGTGGAGTGATCGTCCAGGGCAGTAAGAAACCAGGAGCTCTTTCAGGTAATCCAGGCCCAGTCCGTGTAGGGCTTTAAAAGTCAGTAAGCCAACTTTAAAGGTTATCCGCCACTGTATTGGCAGCCAGTGCAGTTCACGTAGCACAGGAGAAATATGGCAGGATCGTGCAGATCCCGTCAAAAACTGGGCTGCTGCGTTCTGCACCAACTGCAAGTGGTGGATTTCTACCCCTGGTAGCCCTGGGTAGAGGGAGTTGCAATAGTCCAAGCGTGAGATCACAAAAGCATGGATCAATGTAGGAAGGTCGTCAGACGGAACCAGATGCTTAATCCTGGCGATATTCCTAAGATGGTAAAAGGAAGATTTGACGACAGCTGACACCTGCGAATGCAGGGTCAGCCCTTCATCAAAAATTACTCCCAGGTTATGCACCTGTTCAGAGGTCGGAAGTGAAACACCACTGAGAAAGATTCCCAGGGATGGATCTGCTCCCACCCTCCCTATCCAACGACCTGGATCCACAGCTAACACCTCAGTCTTTTTGGAGTACAACTTTAGCCAACTGGAATCCATCCACTCCTGGATTTCTTTCAGACAGTTGTTAAAAACCAAGACAGCTCCAATCTGGTCGGGTGCAAAAGAAAGGTAGAGCTGGGTATCATCAGCGTAGCAGTGAAACCTCAGCCCATACCTTCTTACAATGTCTCCGAGGGGTAGCATGTACACTGCAAACAACATGGGGGAAAGCACAGAACCTTGAGGTACCCCACATGACAGAGAGGTAGGGCCTGAGGAAAAAAAAACAGACACCACTCTCTTGAGTTCTACCCATGAGGAAAGATGAAAACCATCTGAGGACTGTTTCTGACAGACTGCAGATGAACCTCAGACAGTTCAGCAACATCTCATGATCCACGGTGTCAAATGCTGATGAGAGATTCAAAAGAACCAAGATGGAATGGCTCTTCCGATCTCTAGCTATCAGGAGATCATTGAGCACCCAAACCAGCGCTGTCTCGGTGCTATGTCTCGTGCGAAAACTGGACTGGAGTGGTTCATAGATGTCATGGATGGTTAAATGGTCCTCCAGTTGTGCTGCCACTACTTTCTCAATCACCTTCCCTAAAAAGGGGAGGTTCGAGATAGGTCTATAGTTTGCATGGCAGTCTGGGTCCAAGGTAGCTTTCTTCAAGAGAGGTGTCACCACTGCCTCTTTCAGAAAGCTGGGAAACTCTCCAGATTCCAAGGAGCACCAGACTATCTGCGCTAGGACCGGACTGATGACATCAATACAACCCAATATTAGGGAAGTTGGTCCAGGGTCCAAGCAACAGCACGTAGGGCGCACATCCTGGATGATCCGCATGACATCCATGAACTCCGGTCAGCCAAAGGCACTCCAAGAAAATCGAGGCGTTGTGACCTCCCACTGATCCACAGCAACACCCATAGAGCGTGCTGGCTGGAGTACCACCCTGATGTCAGCCACCTTATTAGCAAAGAATCGAGCAATCTCCTCGCACTCTAATTGCGAAAAGGCTTTCCTGGCCTGTAGACAGGCTGGGTTGCACAGTCTGTCCACAGTATGGAAAAGCTGAGCCAGTTGATTCTAAGCAGCCACAATCTCCCCAGACAGGAATTCTGCCTTCTTACTGGTGATTGCAGATTGATAGGCCTGATAATGGTCCATCAATCTAAGGTGGTTGGCATCAAGGGCGGACTTCCCCCAGCAGTGCTCTAACCTACATCCTAGTCTCCACATCTCCCTCAAGGTCCCATCAAACCAAGGGAACCATGGGTGAAGGGAGAGAGGGCGAACTTGGATGGGAGCAATGGAATCCAGAGCCAAATTATAGGCCATCACGAGGGTCTCAAGGTCATTGCTTGCAAATGAGGGGGACGATAGGTCCAGCACTGCCACTTTAAGGGCCTGCCTTATGTGTTGTGTAGGGGCTTCGGGAGCAGGAAGCTCCTGCGCCTGCCCAATAGTATTTGGATACTTTAGCCGCTGTATTCGACCCTGATTGGGATGTGAGGAAGCTGTGGCAAAGGTTTACCACCATGTGGCAACAGCCGGCGGAGTTGTCAGCATACATTTTGAGGATGGAAGGGATACTGCAGAAGATGGTAGCCCAAGGGGAGGTCACCCCTTCAGGATGGATCGGATGTGAATGAGTCAGCTATTGACATTGGTTACAGACCCCAAGTCATTGATGTCTTAACTGCAGATGAAACAGTGCCTTATTAATGCACCTGACTTCTTCTTGTTGATGCAAGCGACCAGGAGGACTGAACGGTCGTTAGAGGTAGACCTGGCTGTGGCTCTAAAGCCTGCTATTTCAACTGGCCTTTGGGGGGCCCAGCCTGAGGTTTCTGGTGAAGAGCCTGAGGCAGGTAGAGAGACTACTGAAACTACTGTGGAAGACTGCCTAAGACTCCTGGAGACCGAGTTTGCTCAATTGTGTGGAGTACTGTTCAAAGTATTTCAGCATCCAGACTGTCCTATTAAACATATTCGATCTGCTAATCTATTTCCATGAGAAAGTTTCTGAAGAAATGTTCTGAGGGAAGAACAGGGCCTCTGTCCCATCTAGCCCCAAGTTAGCTGATAGGGAAGGGCCCCCTCTTATACTGTTCAATATGCAAGAAGGTGTAACCTGAATCGATGTATAACGTTGAGAGTATGTTAATCATAGTGGAATCAGTATTATGTGTATGAAACATGCATAAGTATTGTCATTATAGATATAGTATTGTGAAGTGTAGTAAAAATGTATAGTAATGTGATAAGTTTGCATTTACTAATGCATCAGATATTATTTGCATAAGCATTCTAATGTCACATATATCTCGTATAGTAAATTGTCTTTTCAATATTCTTGTGGTGTAGAATTGACGTGGACGCTAAGTTTTTCCAGACAGGGAAGGGTGTAACCCCCCTACAAATGGGGGTTGCTGAAAGTCTTCCTTGGCTTTGCCTAAATGCCTGCTGCCAGGCTGGTGTCCTGTGTCTTAATCATTTGAAAGCTATTGCATGTGAATGCCTTTATAGCCTCTGTGTTCTGTCTCTTTAAGAGCTGCCTATATCGCAGTGTATAATTAACCTGGGTGGGGGCTGAGTGTTTCTATGCTCGAGTCCCACCTGGGCTGTCAGATAATTGCTCCATTCTGCCATCGCTAATTGCGCAGAGGGAGCTCTGTTAGAAGCTGTACTTATTTGCTGATTATCTATTATAATAGTAACGATATCGTAGTTTGTCTAACCTGCATTCTTTGCAGCATGGACAGTTCTGTAAATCACCACCATCTTGGTTCTGGACTGCCGTTGGGGACCATTCAGTACCTTTGGGGGCCCTAAAATGGAGCCTGTCCCCAGGGGCCTTGTGGGAGTGAATTTCTGTAGGAATTGTAGTTTTTCCACTTTGGCGCCTTAATGGACCTGGAGGGGGAGCCCTTGCTGTGAAAGACAGATGAATTAACGAATCAAACCTTTTGGATGAGAGAGAAGAAAAAATTACACACCATAGTAATGTTTCTTCTAATAGAGTCTTGCTGTATTCTGACTATATGCAGTTAGCCCCAGCACTTGAACTGCTCCAGAGAGTAAAGGGTTAACTCTATGCCAAAGCATAGAACGTTGAGCTCGAGCTCGGTTTTCAAACCTCTGTCTGTGGTACTCTGAAGTCTAACCATCAGATTCTAATGAGCACTAAACTAACTCTATAGTTAGAAATTGTTTCTAAAACTTTTTGCCAAAAGGCATCAAACAGATTTTTTAGGGTCAAAATACTCAAGTCGAGAACCCCAAAAAGAATATAAGCAGGTAGTGAAACAACCAAAATATTTAAGATAAACCCTTAAAAAGATAAGGCATGCAAAGTACACCTCTGGGGTGCTTCACTGTGCCTGCCACGCCACATCCCAAAACACTAGGTTCCTGGAGGGAGGCAGCGAGGGCAGAAAACAGCAAGACTCCATTAGAAGAAACATTACTATGGTGAGTAATGTTTTCATCAAACAACATGAAGTCTTGCTGTATTCTGACTATATGCAGACCACCAAGCAGTACCCCCTTGGAGGAGGGAGTCACAGAACCTATTTTGGGAACAGGTTCTGAAGCACAGCTGTGCCAAACCTAGCATCACTTCTTGACTGAATGTCGAGAGAGTAATGCTTGGTAAGTGCGTAAACAGTTTTCTAGGTGGCTGCTTTACAGATTTCCACTAATGGTATGTCTCTAGCTGCTGTGACCGAAGCAGCTGTACCTCTGGTGGAGTGAACCCTCAGGCCTGAGGGAGGCTCTTTCCCCAACTTTGAATAGCAGAGCTGGATACAGGAGACAATCCACCTGGCAATAGTTCTCTTGGTGGCAGGTTTGCCCTTTCCCACTTCTCCATAGGTGAGAAACAACTGAGAACAGCCATTCCTATGGGCCTTAATATGCTCCACATAGTAACTAAGAGCCATCTTTACTTCAAGACTTTGTAATCTTCTCTACCCAGAGGAAGAATGGTCAGTGAAAAATACAGGCAATGACATAGACTGATTCAAATGAAAGTCTGATACGACCTTGGGAAGAAACTTTCTGTTGGTTCGAAGGACCACCTTATTCCTGTGAAATGAAATGAAGTCAGGTTCCACTGATAAAGCCTGTAATTCATTGATTCTCCTGACAGAGGTAATGGCTACCAGGAATACAGTTTTCCAAGTCAAGTACTTTAGTTCAGCTGAGGACAGATGCTCAGAAGGGGGCTGCATAAGCTGTGCAATACAGCTATTCAGGTCCCAAGGAGGGGTAGACTCCCAAAAGGGAGGGTTAACATGTACTAGGCCCATGAAAAATTTCTTGAAAACTGGATGAGATGCTAAGGAAGAGCCCTTGCCAGCAGAAAGAAAGGCAGACACAGCTGCCAAATGTACCTTGAGAGTGGTAGGCCGGAGGTCTAAACTATTAAGATGCACCAAATAGTCCAATACAGTGGCAATACCAGCCAGCTCTGGCTTAGTATGCCTCTGGGAACACCAAAACCCAAATCTTTTCCATTTGGAGTTGTAAGTCTTTCTAGTAGCAGGTTTTCTGCTAACCTTTAAAATATCCAAGACTGATTGAGAAAGATGCAAGCTTACATATTCTAGCTCCTCAAGAGCCAGGCTTTGAGCCTGCAAGTCTGAAGGCTGGGATACAGAATCCTCCCCTGAGAGGAGGTGAGGAGATTGGACTGTCTGGGAAGACACAAAGGCATTGTTACTGACAGTGGCAACAGTAGAGGGTGTCACAAACCCACTCAGCAGGTCAGGCCCTCTGCTCCCACAATGCCAACAGTATTGTGAGCAGTTAACAGAACAGGGTAATCCTCCTGTCTGCTTGTGGGTCCAAATAACCTTTGGTCTCAAGTTCTGGAGGGATTCAAACTGTGAACCTTATGCTAGCGTACCCAAATGTACAGGCTCTGATAATTCTGCTCTTCGGGGAATGCCAGATATCTTTCGCCTAAGAGCACCTGACCAGGTATCCAAAATGAACTCTAAAAACTCTATGAAAGACCTTTGGAAAATTCTTACCTTTTCCCAGTTTGGTATTACCATTAAGCTTATGAACAGTGTCAACTTTAACCATCTGTACTTCACATGCAAAAGGAAGAATTTTGAAGGCACACCAGGCAGTCTCTTTAAATATAGATTTACTTAAAAATGGATAAAAGAAATATGTAAAATGTAAACACAGAACCATATATCACAAAGCATACAATCACTTAAAAGAACAAGGTTAATGCACAAACATAACTCCTACCTCAATACTATTAGACTTTCCTATCTGATGTATTACCTTCTAAACAGTGCTTAAAGTAGATGTTGTTTTCTAAGAGGCCACAAGAGAAGTGTGTCTAAGATCAGCCACAGAATAGTTTAAAACTGTCTTTGCCAACCTCCTCCATGACGTCACCTAGCTCCTCCCTGTTAAATATAAAAAATAATACACACAGGATATCCCATCACTCAGGAGGTATATTAAATAAGGTGACATCAGCAAAAACTCATTTCCCAATGTGACTCTTTGATCTTGAGTCTTTCCTTTGATCTAGTGTGGTTTCCTGCTTTTTAAAGACATTACAGGACTTTTACAACATATGGCTTCTTTTAGCACCAGTTGAAATTAACTGTCCTTCCTCTGAAGATGTCATAAAATGGATATTTTAGTTCCTGGCTTCAAAGCAACACAGATCATAAACAAGGCTATAAAATGTGAGTTCTTGGAAGTTAATCGCATTACAGAGCTCTGCTGTTTAACATATATCCTGTCATTTTAACTGAAACCTGGGGGGGGGGTCATCCCAGGAGCACGGGATGTCTCATGACAGACAATCTACACTCTATTTTTTATATTACAAAAATCATAGAGCAGTCGCAACCAGCTGGCCAAGTGTCATAATCCTCCCTACCAAGACTAAATTTGGGGGCTCTAACCCCTGCATGGGATGAGCTTCTCAAATCAGTACATGCCACATAGACGCACGATAAGCCATCGCTGTTCTGATTTGTCACTCCAGCCCTATGTAGGCTTGTCATGTCGTACCCTTGCAAAGCAAGACTCCATCTTAACAATCTACCGTTAGTTTTTCCCATTTACATCAGCCAAACCAGGAGGTTGTGGTCAGTTTATACCACAATATGCTGCCCATATAAGTATGGCTCTAGCTCCTTTAGGGCCCACACTACGGCAAGACATTCTTTTTCCACAGTAGAGTATGCCCGCTCCCTGGGAAGTAACTTTTTACTCAGGTACACTACAGGATGATCTTTCCCTTGGTTGGATGTCTGACTCAGTATTGCCCCAATACCCATGTCTGAGGCGTCAGTCTGAACTATGAAGGGTTTGCTATAGTATTGCAAAGGAGGCAGTATAGCGCAGTGGTCTAAGGCTCTGAGCTGCAAATTTGGTGACATCCAGCAGACCAGACCTGGGTTTGAATCCCACAGCTTCTACTTGCATACTGTGTGACCCTGAGCAACTTAACCTCCTTGTGCTCCCAGGTCGCTCCTGTAAAAAAGCTTTCAGCTTAGTGTGCTATACCTGGTTAAACAACTAAATAGTCAGGACTTGTCAATACAGGAGCACTGCACAGTGCCTCCTTCAGTCTGGTAAAGGCTTCTTCACAGGCTGGTCCCCAGGTAATTTTCTTTGGCATCCTTTTCTTTTACCAGGTCTGATAAGGGAGCAGCCAGGGCACTGTAATTGGGTGCAAATATCCTATAGTACCCTGCTGTCCCTAGAAAACTCCTGAACTAATTCTGTGTTTCTGGTCTGGGCCACACCT
Source organism: Neoceratodus forsteri (assembly GCA_016271365.2). Classification (NCBI taxonomy): domain Eukaryota; kingdom Metazoa; phylum Chordata; order Ceratodontiformes; family Ceratodontidae; genus Neoceratodus; species Neoceratodus forsteri. The sequence continues at coordinate 577,933,367 of CM057458.1, read as the reverse complement.
GGATCACCTCTATTTTTATTTGGTTAGGATGGAGCTGTCCCCGGCCTACCACATGCCCGAGGTATGCCACTTCTCCCATGGCCATCTGGCACTTCTCAGCTCTGACAGTGAGCCCAGCCCTTTGTATCCCGTCCAGCACTTCCCTAAGGTGGGACAGATGTTCCTCCCAGCTGGCACTAAAGATGACAGTGTCATCCAGGTACGCTATGGCTAACTCCTCAGCCCCATTTAACACCTGGTTCACCAACCTTTGGAAAGTGGCCGAGGCTTTCTTCATTCCAAAGGGCATTACTTTAAATTCAAATAAGCCTATCGTAGTGATGAAGGCCGACCTCTCCCCAGCTCTGTCTGTTAACTCTACCTGCCAATACCCCTTGGTCAGGTCAATGGTCATAAGGTATGTCACCCCTCCCAACTTGTCCAGAAGTTCATCCATCTGGGGCATCGGGTGGGTGTCTGACTCCATGACTGCATTCAGTCCATGATAGTCCACACAGAAACGAGTACAGCCATCTGGCTTGGGCACAAGGACTACGGGTGAAGCCCAGGGGCTGTGGGATCTCTGGATTACCCCTAAATCCAGAATCTCCTCCACTTCCCTCCTAATGTCCTTTTGGACAGCCTCTGACAAATGATTTGCTGTCTGCCATATCGGCCCCACTATATCCATTCCCACCCTCTGAAATGGCTCCGCCACTATGGGCAATGGAATCAGGGTGGCTTGGGTTTTCTTGCCTGCCTTCCCTATTTCTTGGCACCAGTGACAAGACCTGCAATACTCCTTCACCTGCCGGGTGAAGTTGGGCCAATAGAAATTCTGGGCTTACCACTGCATAGTGTACGCTATTCCTAGATGACCAGACAAGGGAATATCATGTGCAATCTTGAGCAACTGCTCACGATACCCCTGGGGAACGACAAGCTGCCTGTCTAGCACCCCTCCCTCTGTCTGCACTGCCTGAGTATACATCAGTCCATTTTCCCAATAAACCTTATGTTTACCATCACCTCCTTGTGCTCCATCATAGTCTGCCCAAGCCCTCAGCTTCTCTAGACTAGTGTCACTTTTCTGAGCAGCTGCAAACTCCTTACACATTCCCAAGGTATGGGACAGGTCACCTTCAGTCTCTAAACTAGGGTCCCTAGCACTAGCGTCAGGGCACTCAGGATCACTGTTATTCCTAACCCTCTGACAATGGGTCAGTCCTCCCTCTTATGAGTAACCCTCTGTAGCTGTGTGGTTAACTGTTACTGGGGAAATTTCTATCCCCTTTTCATTAGTCTCCATATCAGGAGACACAGGCTGGGGAACCAGCCTCCCAGTGTTTTCCACAAAGGCTTCTGTGGGGTTCAGGGAACTACGATTTTCCCTTGCTGCTTGGCTACGGGTAACTGCACACACCATCCCCTGTTTAAGATTGTTGCCAAGGATGATGTCCACTGCTAACATTTTGGCTATAGCCACCTGTTGCACAGTTCCCCCCATTTCACCCCAGTCTAGGAGAACACTAGCGAGGGGCAACGTCTTATCCTCACCAGTAAAGTCTTGTACAGTGACATATTAATTGGGTATAAGCTACCCAGGCTCTATCAGATCCCCTTTTACCAATATCAGGGATGCCCCTGTGTCCTTTAACACTTGTGTCTGTACATCATTTACCGTGATTGGGTGCCTGTGTTCCCTCGTGTTCACAGACATGCTTCCAGGGACACACAAACAACCCACTTCCTTCCTAGCACCACATTGCGTATTGCTCGTCTTTCTGGGACACTGTCTGGCAATATGCACAGTTTCTTTACACAACCAACATTTATTTCATTTTTCAGAAAAATCTTTTCTTTGAAACCTAGGGCTAACTGGTTTTGGTGGAGTCAGTGAGGGTTTTAGCTGCCCTGAAGGCACGCTTTTCCCTTTTTGCACTGCCATGCCCGCCCCATTTGCTCTCAGAGCAGGTCTGCTCTTGGCATAGTGGTCCGAGAGTTCAGCAGCCTCTTGCACTGTTTTGGGATCTCGGTCCTCCAGCCAGGTTTTCAGCTCTGCTGGGCATGTCCCCAAAAAATGTTCTAATAAAACAGCATTTTCAATTTATCTACAGAGTTTGCCTCAATTCCTTCCCACCAACATTTTAAAAACTGACATTGTTTCATGGCTAGCTCCTCATAGCTCATATCAGGGCTTCTCCTCAGCTTACGGAATTTAGCTATGTGTGCTTCAGCAGTTAATTCAAATTTTTTTAATACTGCTGCTTTAAGTTTGCTGTAATCATTACTGTCCTCATTGTCCATTTGACCCAATGCATCCGAAGGTTTCCTGGTAAGTAGTGGGGATAGCTGGAAGCTCCAGGACTCGCTAGGAATCTTAGCCTAAATACAAACTTTTTCAAAGGAATTTAAAAAGGCATTCATATCCTCCCCCTCTTTAAATCTGGCTATCAATTTGGAATTCAGTTTGTAACCCAGTCCTGTAGTTCCAGTTAAATCCAAGCCACTTATCTCTCTGGTGCTGGTGGTTGGAGTCGTAGCTTCTCCAGTTCATGTTGCCTCTGGTGCTCTCGCTCCTCTCAGTCCACCTCTCGCTGTTCCTGGTCAGCCTCTCACTGTTCACGCTCCCTCTTCTCCTCTGTGGCTCACTTCTTTCACTCCTCTTCTCTGCGTTCTTGCTCTGCCTCTCGTGTTCATGCTCCCTCTTCTCCTCTGTGGCACACTTCTCTCGCTCTGCTTCTCGGCGTTCTCGTTCAGCCTCCCTCTGGAACTTCAGCTCCATTCTGCGCAACTCAATCTGCAGCCTGAGTACTTCTGGCTCCAGAATGCTGGTGACCTTCCCCTACTGCTGTGGCCCTTTGCTGGCACTGGCCCTGCTGTCATCCTCATCGGATCTGGACACTGCACTGGCCGCTAGCTCTTCCACACTCAAGGTTTGGTCTTTTACAGTCACAGTCAGGGACTCAATGCTCTGAATATCTGCTACCATCAGGGCATCCACTAGGTTGTGCTTGGCTCTCACCTCCTACAGGACTCCTCTGTCCCTGCACAACTGCCTCAAGTAGTCTACAGTGTGCCCACTGTAGTTGGAAGCCATCTTCTTCCCTAACTATGGCTACTCTAACTTGCACTTTAGAAAAGAAAAATAAAACAGGTAGGAACTTGACTGTAAGCCAAATGATATAGTTCTGTTTCCTTTTTAAAAATAAATCACTGCCTTTTTTTTGCAAGTGAGCTGTACAGTATTAAGCTGACACACTGAACAATCAAAGCTTGTGTTTGCCAAGTGTATGCACACCTCTGCCAACCAATCTGTCACAAACCCACTCAGCAGGTCAGGCCCTCTGCTCCCACAGTGCCAACCTCCGAGCGCAGTATTGTGAACAGTTAACAGAACAGGGTAACCATTCTGTCTGTTTGTGGGTCCAAATCCCCTTTGGTCTCAAGTTCTGGAGGGATTAAAACTGTGAATATTATGCTAGTGTACCCAAATGTACAGGCTCAGATAATTCTGTTCTTCGGGGAATGCCAGATATCTTTCGCCTAAGGGCACCTAACCAGGCATCCAAAATAAATCCTAAAACTCTATGAAAGACCTTAGGAACATTCTTACCTTTTCCCAGTTTGGTATTACCATTAAGCTTATGAACAATGTCAATTTTAACCATCCGTACTTCACGTGCAAAAGAAAGAGTTTCAAAGGCACACCAGGCAGTCTCTTTAAATATAGATTTACTTAAAAATGGATAAAAAAATATGTAAAATGTAAACACAGAACCATATATCACAAAGCATACAATCACTTAAAAGAACAAGGTTAAAGGACAAACATAACACCTACCACAATACTATTAGACTTTCCTATCTAATGTATTACCTTCTAAACAGTGCTTAAAGTGGATGTTGTTTTCTAAGAGCCCACAAGAGAAATGTGTCTAAGATCAGCCACAGAATAGTTTAAAACTGTCTTTGCCAACCTCCTCCATGATGTCACCTAGCTCCTCCCTGTTAAATATAAAAATTAATATACACAGGATGTCCCATCACTCATGAGGTATATTAAATAAGGTGACATCAGCAAAAACTCATTTCCCAATGTGACTCTTTGATCTTGAGTCTTTCCTTTGATCTAGTGTGGTTTCCTGCTTTTCAAAGACATCACAGGACTTTTACAACTCTGCAGTTTTCTCACCTAGATGTCATATAGCTTCTTTTAGCACCAGTTGAAATTAACTGTCCTTCCTCTGAAGATGCCATAAAATGGATATTTTAGATCCTGGCTTCAGAGCAACACAGATCATAAACAAGGTCATAAAATGCGACTTCTTGGAAGTTAATCACATTACAGAGCTCTGCTATTTAACATATCTCCTGCCATTTTAACTGAAACCTGGGGGAGGGGGGCATCCAAGAAGCACAGTATGTCTCATGACAGACAATCAGCACTACATTTTTATATTACAAAAATCATAGAACAATCAGAACCAGCTGGCCAAGTGTCACAGAGGGTACCAAGGCTGTCTGGCCCAATCTGGAGCCACCAGAATTACCTTGTAAGGTTGAGACCTGATCTTGATCAGGACCCTGAATATCAGAGGAAAGGGAGGAAATGCATACAGAATCTGCTTGTCCAGTTCAGCAAGAGAGCATCTTGAGGGACAGGGCCCAAAAGAGGTGGTCTGCAACAAAAAAGAAGAAGTTGATGATTGTACAGGGCTGCAAAGAGATCACTCTCTGGAGTGCCCCATCTCTTGAAAATGACCTGAAGAACTAGAGGGTTCAGGGTCCATTCGTGGTGGCCCTGGGAAATCCTGCTGAGAGCATCTGCTAGAATGTTGTCATTCTCTGGGAGATACACAGCAGTCAGGGAAGCCTGAAGAGAATAAGCTAGAGACCATACTTTCATGGCCTATGCACAAGGCCGAGGACTGAGTGCCTTCCTGCTTGTTGATGTACCACATGGTTGTGGTATTGTCTGTCCTGATCTGCACCACTTTCCCCTGAACAGCAGTTGAGAATGTCTGAAGTGCCAGAAAGACAGCTCTTAGTTCAAGAAGGTTTATGTGAAGAAGGGACTCCTGGTGAGACCAGGTTCCCTGAGCTGTAAGCTGATCTAGGCGAGCCCCCCATCCCAGTAAAGAGGCATCTGTGGTGAGAATCACTGAAGGAGCCTGACTAATAAAGGGGATACCTTGTCGAAGATTGTACTCCTCCAGTCACCACTGGAGGGCCTGAACTGAGGTCTGAGTCACAGGAACCAATTTGGAGAGAGGGTCCTTTTCTCTGAGACCAAAAAGATCTGAGATGAAACTGAATACCTCTCATCTGAAACCTTGCTCCCTGGACCACTGCTGTGGAAGCTGCCATGTAACCCAGCGACTGTAGAAAGTGCCTGGCTGGACGAGGAGCTAGAGGACGAAAAGAGGAAGCCAGAGTGACAAGGGAATGAACCCTTGAGAGAGGGAGAAATGCTCTTGCCTGAACAGTGTCTAGTTTCACCTCTATGAACATGAGGGTCTGGGCTGGTTCCAGGACAGACTTTTCTAGGTTCATAATGAAACCCATGGAGTCTAGAAACTTTCAAGTGACCTCTAGAGCTGACTTGACTTGGTCTGAGGACTGGCCTACCACTAGCCAGTCATCCAGATATGGGAATAGAATGGTGCCCTGCCTCCTGAGGAATGCCACCACCACTGCGAGACACTTGGTGAACACCCCTGGAGCAGATGTTAGGCCGAAAGGCATGGCTCTGAATTGATAATGGCCTGAGGGCAACTCAAACCTGAGGTACTTTCTGTGGGAATGTCTGATAGGTATGTGGAAATAGGCATCCTTGAGATCCAGAGAGGTTAGCCAGTCTCCTAGTCTCAGAGAGGGAAGAATTACCCCCAGAGTCACCATCTTAAATTTTGGTTTTATTAAATGTCTGTTCAGGTATCTTAAATCTAGGATGGGTCGCCACTCCCCTATCTTTTTTGGGGTGAGGAAGTATCTGGAATACAGTCCTTTTCCCCTGTGACAAGTTGGTACCTGCTGTACTGCCTGAAAAAGAGGTAAAGAGGTGACTTCTGCCTCTAGGGCCTTTATCTCCAAGTGAGAGGGAGGAATGAAAGACTTTGCTCTCAGTTTGGAAACCTTTTGAAACTGAGAGCTAGTCCCTGGCTCACTACTTCCAGGACCCATTTGTCTGAAGTAATAGACTTCCAGGCCTGGAAGTAGTGAGCCAGCCTGCCCCCTACTGGAACTGGGGAGGCGACCCTGACCTACACCTCAGGGTGTCTGCTTGGCAGGGGGCTTAGACTGAGTGGATGATGGGGTCCTGGTCATTCCCACATCTGCCTCTTCCCCTAAAGAACCCCTTCTGCTGGAAAGAAGAGGAGGAGGAGGCCTGAGCTTGGTAAAACAGCCTGTTAAAAGGCCTGCCCCTGCCCCTAAACTGCTGCCTCTGAGGAGTGGTCTGCTTTTCTTTGGCTGCAGCACTCCTATAGGTGGTCCTGTATTAATCCATCTTCTTCATGTAATTCTCTGTTTGGTCCCCAAAGAGAGAATTACCAGTTACAGGAAAATCCATGGCCTTAGCCTGGATATCCCGTGAGAGGTTGGTACACCTAAGCCAAGCAAATCTCATGGAGATAGATGTAACCATGACCCTGGAATGAACATCATTTGAGTCTACAGCAGCATGGAATTGCACTTTCGATGCCTCAGTACCATTCGCAGCCACCTGATCCAGCTCCTTGACCAGCTGGGGAAGGGCATTCCTAGCCAGTTCCAGAACTGTATCCCACATAGATTTCTGGTACCTGGCTGTATATGCCATATAATTCGATTGCCTGACTCCCAAAGAGGATGCCAAGTACTGTTTCTTTGCCATGGCATCTACTTTCCTGGAATCCTTATCTGGGGGGGGGGGAGATGCCACTACCCCAACATGGCTGCAATGATTTGAAAGAATTCTGTCCCAGGACCTGACAAAGCATACCTCCTGTCCATTCTTTTTTCCACAGGAGGAATGTATGTGGGAAACTGTAAAATTTGTTGTGTCTACTTCCCCAAAGATTTATGTAAAGGGATAGACACTCTCTTTGACTCTTGGACATTCATCATTTCCACATAGTCAGGTTCCTTCTGATTCTGTTCAGCCTCTTCCATAGGAAGATGAAGAGTCTCAGCCACTTTCTTGTAAAACTAGAAATGGGAAGGGGACTCAGAAAGCCTGGGAGGAGAAACATTGGAAGGCCTGCCTCCCAATCACCCTCATAGTATGCTTCAGGATCTATATCAGAAGCAGCTACTTCCGACTGAACCAATCGCCTTTGAACCAATGTCGGTTCAGTCGGAACCGGGCAAAGCGGTTGAACTATTGTGATCGCTTTTGCTATTTCTTCAGCGGTGAGAACACGGGGTGTAGCATCCGAACCAGCTAATTTTCGCTTTCTTTTTGATGGAACCGACTCCGCAGAGTCAGCTCTCCTTTTTCCCGAAGAGGTATCGCCCAGGTCAGTGGGCACCTCTTCAGGTTCGGTCGCAACCGAACCGGGCTGGCCATTCGGATCAGTGGACTTTTCGCCCTCCCTTTCCTTCAGCCTACTTAAATGTTTTTCCAGAGTGGCTTTTGGAAAGTTTTCACAAATTTGGCAGTCTTCCTTGAGGGGGTCAAACCACAGACAATCCACACATACCAAGTGAGGATCAGCCTTAGAAAAGGCCTCCCCACACTTGGAACAGTGCTGAAACCCAGTGGAACCGGTTTTCTTTTTGGATTTCTCAGACATGCTGAAAATCAGAAAAGTCATCCTACTCAGCTTTCAAGCCAGGTAACTAAAACCTATTGGCTCCAACCGTGTCACGGGTCAATTAAAAAAATCTTAGAAAATCCGGATTTTTTTAGAACCGATAAGTACCGGAAAACCACAATTATTTTGCAAAGAATCAGAAAAAACAATAAGTTTTGGTTCTGAACCGGACCAACTGAAAAAGAACCGAAGAGAAAAACTATTTCTAACAGTACAAAATAACACTACCTATCACTTACTGTACCGAGACAAAGGTAAGAATACTGAAGAATTAACAAACTACGGTTGAAACAACTGACTGATTCAAACTTTTACCAAACTGAAGTGCAGGAGGGATCTCCAGAGCAACTTCACAGTTAGAAGGAGTAAGAAATCTGATGGTTAGACTTCAGAGTACCACAGACATTTGAGCAGCTGCTCCTGCGTAGTTGCGCGGGAAACTGGTGGAAAGGCTGCGTTTGGCCTGTCTGCCTGCTGTCCCTCGAAAGGGATCTTTGAGAGTGCTTAAATAACCAGACTGTATCTGAACCAATTGTGACAAAAGCCACCGAATTGTGATGGTACCATTACCTGATGAAGACCGAAGATTTGCTGTACGTGATCGGCCTGTCAGGACATCTGAAGTCACCACAGAGAGCATGGTTTTGCTCAGAAAAGCTGAAATTGCAACCAGACTGTCATCCGACCTGTGGTATTGTGTTTTGTCTTACTGTAAGTGTGCTGAATGCTGTTAGTGGGCAGACTGGATGGGCCTTGCGGTCCTTATCTGCCATCAACTTCTATGTTTCTGTGATTTGGTTCCTCACTGCCTGCTTGTGTCACGCTTGCTGGAAGCTGAGTCCAGCATTTACTGGAATGAATCTGAACTGTTCACCTGGCCTGGGCTCTGCCACCTTGGCCCAGCCAGCTACTATAGGCACAGAGATCACCATCGATGGGAGACTCGCCCGGGGACCAGCACCCTGCTCAACCATCTCAAACAGGAATGACATCTCGGTGATTCATGGGGCCCTGCTTCTCCTGGCATACCAGCTTGTCAACCTGCAGTCTCCATCTCGTCCCTCCTGTGTCTCGTATTGGGTAGCATGAGTAAACCCCAGGGAAGCTCCCTGCAACATCAGCTAAATCAAAAGTGTTGTCATCTGATTCCTTTGTTGTTTCCTTGTCGTGAACTGAGCCTCCAGACTCCGGATTACAAATTGTGTGTGGTTGTGCATGTCTCTTTCCATCACAGGGCCCCGACCAGTTGCAATGCTGGCCTACCCCGGGCAACGAATTAGGCTAGCCCATCTTTGTTCCAACTGGGTACCCAGAGTGTGTGACTGTAAATGGACTCCAAAGTGCATGCATGATTGCCTGATTGAATCAGTTACAGAACTAATTGGCCAAATTTTGCCCCTCCCTTGTTCATTCCCCCTAAATAGATCAGATCTAATTCTTTTTTCATGTATCCTGACTGTGGTTCCATTTGTACCGGAAGCACTGTATTGTTATTACCTGCTGTGTATAACCTTATTTTACAGGGCATCTCCAGGGTCGGACTGATGGAACCAGCCCTGGTGGAAAATGCAAAGAGTGGGGATTTGTATGCTGATTAGGGGCTGTTGTACCTGTGTATGCTGTTCATTGTTTAGGCCACTAGAAGGGAACGAGGAGGGTCACAGTGTCCCGGAGGGCTGTACCCAGGTCAGCTACATTACCACTAACCCTGTGGAGGCACCTGTTTTCAGTACCCAGGCCCCTTAACCTGCAACTAATCACGCAGGCAGGGGTAGTAGCCCTTGGGATAGTGCCACCTAGGGTTTACATATAGAAGAGGCCAAGCCTCTGCCTAAGCTTCTTTAACAGATCCTCAATGTGATCGCAAAAGGAAAGCTTTTGGTCTATCTACACCCCCAGGTATTTGAATTTAGTAACATATTCCAGCGATTCGCTAAGAAGAGTGTGGATCTGGGGAATATTACTTTGAGTTGTGTGGTTATTGATGTACGAAATGGGAGAAAATACATCTCCTTTATTTTTTTGGCTTTCAGGAGCAGTTTCTGGTGTAGTAGTTGTAGTGGTAGAAGATTGAATTCCTATTGCAGATCCCTACAAGCTGCTTCTAGAGAGGGTCTTCTGATATAAAGTACCGTATCATCGGCAAATAGGTGGTGCGATGCTTGGATTGCTGGTTCTGATTACTCTATGATTTTTTGTAAAATAAAAATATAGTGTGATTGTCTGTCATGAGAAATGATGTGCTCCTGGATGACCCCCAGGTTTCACTTCAAAGGGCAGGATATATGTTAAACAGTAGATCTCTGTAAGGTGATTAACTTGCAAAAACTCGCATTTTATAGCCTTGTTTAGGATCTGTGTTGTTTGAAGCTAAGAACTAAAATATCGATTTTATGACATCCTCAGGAAAGGCAGTTAATTTCAACTGGAAAAACTATGTTACATCTAGGTGAGTAAACTGACGAGTTGTAAAAGCTCTTTGATGTCTTTGTGAAAGCAGAAAACTGCTCCTGGATGAAAGAGGCCACTGGAAAATCACGGTCTTAATTACGAGTGTCATCATTTGGAAAATGACTTTTGCTGAAATCACAGAATTTAATACCTCTTGATGGAACTTCCTGTTTTATATAAAAATATATATATATATATATATATATATATATTTTTTTATATATCCTGAAAAGGAGGAGCTAGATGATAACATCACGGAGAAGGCAGGTTCAAGACAGTGTTTTAATTATGCTGTGACTGACCTTTAGGTGATATACGTGTTTAGACTCTGAAGAAGAAACTTCTACTCTAGCACTATTAGAAGAGATACATTAGATAGATAGGTCTAATTGTCTGGTGGTAGGAATTTACACTTTTTAAACCTGATTATTTTAAATGATTGTATGTTTTTGTGATATATTGTTCTGTATTTACATATTTTACATTTTTATCTATTTAAAATAAACCTCTATTTTTAGAGACTAGTTGGTGTGCCTTTGAAATTCTTTATTTGACAAGTGAAGCATATATGGTTACAGTTGACACTGCAATAGCTTACTGGTTTACCAAACTGGGAAAAGGTAAGAGTTTATCCTGAGGTCTTTCATACAGTTTTTAAGGTTTCATTTTGTACACCTGGTTAGGTGTCTGTAGGCGAAAGATATCTGGCCCCCCCGAAGAGCAGAATTATCTGAGCCTGTACATTGGGTATACTAGCAAAAGGTTCACAGTGTGAATCCCTCCAGAACTTGAGACCAAAGGTTGATTCGAACCCACAAAACAGACAGGAGGATTATCCTGTTTCCGGTCCTGTTCACAATACTGCGCTCGGAGGTTGGCACTGTGGGACCAGAGGGCCTGACCTGCTGAGTGGGGTTGTGACAGGTGGATGATAGCAGATTTGATGTCAGCGTCAATATTGTTAATAGAAATTGCAAAAAGCAATGAACCCAGTATAGAGCCTTGTGGTACGCCCCTCAGTAGAGGTTTCAGGGATGAGAATTGCCCTTCAGCATTGACCTGCTGCTGTCGTCCTGTTAGATAGTTCAAGAACCACCTCAGCGATGGGGGGTTGCAGTCAATGTTTCTGAGGGAGATAAGGAGCAGCTTGTAGTCATCCGTATCAGAAATACTGCACAAATGAAGTTCTTTGAATCCAAGGCACACTGCCAGTTATTGGTGACCTTTGCAAGGGTTGAAATAGTACTGTGATAAGGCCTAAATCCCGACTGATAAGGATTGAGCAGGTTCCCACTGTCGAGGTAGTTCCTGAGCTGCACACTCACTATTTTCCCCAACAGTTTGGAAAGGATGGGAAGTAGGGAGATTGATCTATAGTTATTCAGGTCGCTGGGGTCTCCAGATTTAAAAAGGAGGATTACATGAGCCATTTTACATATGGGAGGAATATCACCCTGTGAAAGGGAGAGGTTAAAAAGGTACATTATGGGCACAGCCAGGATGTGAAGACTAAGCTTCAGGAAAATGGGTCCAATTGGTCTGCCCCTGCACTCTTCCTGGTATCCAACTGTAGGAGGAGATCCTCAACTTCTCTCAGGGTGGTAGGCTGGAGGGAGAAGGGCATGCTCGTGACTGGATCTGGTAAGTCTGGTGCTCCAAGACTAGCGTGGAGGTTATTGGCAGGGGAGGCATCAAAAGCGAGACCTGCAGTAGCAAAATGGTTATTAAAAGCGTCGAGGACAGTTGATTTATCCAACACTGAAGTTGTACCAATGGCGATTTTTGTGGGTAATTTGCTCATAGCCTCATGCCCTTGAATATCCTTGACGGTTTTCCAGAAGTTTGCCGAGCACTTGGTGGAAATGTCCAGTTCTTTTCAGAAATAGCTAGCCTCAGTCTCCCTCACCAGATTGGTACAGTGGTTTCTAGCCTTCCTGAATGATGTCCAGTCATCTGGAAGTTTTGATTTCCGAGCTTTTTTCCAAAGCTAGTCTCTGTGCAACAGGGAGGTCTTTAATAGGGCCATAAACCAAGGACATGATTTATTTTTAGAATGAATCTGGACCAATGGTGCATGTTTATCCAGAGCCCCTAACATGATTTCCTGGAAGATATAGGCCACAGGCACTGAGTTGGCCAAGTAAAAATCCTGCTATCTCAAGGAATCCCGCAAGTTGGAGAGGAATGCATAGATGTCAAAATTATGCCATTTTCTCTTGAGTGAGAATTTGGAAGGGGATGGTAGTTTGGATGCAGATCTTACACCTGCTGTAATACAGTGGTCGCTGAAATCCGAGAAGAACACTCCTGTATGTGAAAACAGATGGGGTTTGCTTACTAAAATGAGATCTAGAAGTGTGCTATTTTTAGAGCACTTTTTGTTTGGAGGGTGTTGCTACAGAAATGAGTTGGGAAAGACCAAAGGAGTCACAAATAGTCTTTAGGAGTAAGGAACTATTGGAGTACCAGTCCATATTGAGGTCCCCTAGTATAATAATCTCCGATTGAAGGGATCCCATTGTATTAGTTATATGGTCCAGAAATTGTAGCCCCACGGATGGAGGTCTATAGCATCCTGGGACGCATATTGAGACCAGTAGAGGCTCTAGCCACAAATGGTTACCAGGGCACGACTGGGGCACAACAGATGGCAGCCAGGGCACTGATATATTGTTACTATGGGGGAAGCTCTGCACCATATGGGGCACCCACTGGGGCACAGCATTTTTTTACCGGGGCATGTGCCCTGCTGGGCCCTGGTGTAGAGCCGCCACTGATTGAGACAGAAGAAGATAGCTTGACTTTGAGAGTCAGGCTCTCAAATTCCTTTGGGAGTGAGGACGAATCTATAACTGATGCAGACAGTTTCTCCTTGACACAGATGGCAACTCCTTCTCTGGTAGGCCTGTCAGTTCTGAACAGGGTATAAGATGGGATATTCACCTCACTATCTGGGGTACCAGGTTTGAACCAAATCTCAGTGACCACGAGTATATCAGGCATTGTATGGGAAGTCAATGCTTGAATAGAGGCAATTTTTTTTAGTAGGCTGCACACATTAATATGCATAAAGCTCAATCCTTTGATACTGGCTAGATCAGCAGGTGAGATTTCTGCAGGACCAGGGTTGATTTCGACATTACCAGAACATAACAATAAGAGCATCAAGATTTTCTTGATAGCTTCAAAGAGAAGTCTGTGTTCTTTAGGTGAAACTTGCTTAGGATTGCTATTACACAGCTTCCGGGGGTCCCTGAGCTGCATGCCTAGGGGGCCAAGTAACGTAAAAAGAAGAACCCTGGCTGTAAAAAGCAAGGCGTTCTGGGTGATCAATGCAGAGGTAAGCGGGATCCTACACTCTGTTACTCTCATGGAAGAAGTACCAATTTGTCATAGGGGTTGGAAATTAGGATCTAAATTAGGTAACATAAAAGCCAATATAGGAGAATCTGTAGTGCCAAAGGAAACCAGACAATCCAAAGTAGAGCTGTAACTGTCCATGCTGCAGGGAGACCGGTGTGGACTAACATTTGAATCCAGGGTGCAGAACAGTATGAGACAGAGGCAAGTAAGGAAGTAAAAAGGCCCCATTATGCTGGATGCAGTCAAAATTGACTACCGTTTTGCAAGCTTCCAGCATGCAGAAAGTGGGTGGCAGCTGCAAGGGATCTCAGATCAGATCTAGAGCAGAATTGATTAAGATGATCTTGCAAAGAAGACCAGAAGATGGCAGTATAAGTATTTTCCACAGAGTCAGCGAGGTTGTTGCCGAAACAAGAGGATTGTCTTACACATAGATCAGAAGAGATGCAGCCTATCAAAATGGTTGTCCAGGACAGTGGGAGTGATCTGAGTGTATTTAAAGGAGACCTGGGGTGGGTGTAGAGGGGAAGGGCATAAAATCAGCCTAACTAGATGCAGATAGCCAGCCAAATGGAGCTTTGCTGCTCCTGGAGTAGCCAATCAGCTCTTCCTTCAGCGGCTAATCACTTCCCTGGAACCGGGTGCGAGCAAGAATGCAGTACCTGGGGTGAAGTTGGTGGGGAAAGCTGTTCACGGTGCAGTAGCTTAAAAAGCATCTGGCAGCTTCCTCCCGCTGGTCACTTAGTTGAGGATGGCCTGGTGGGGCAGCACCTGAGGAGAGGAAGGGGTGGAGGTTACAAACAGCCTCAAGCACAGTGGCACAGCAGGACACTTAAGGACGGGGCCGGGATTAGTGAGGTAGGAGACACAGCATTACACAAAGGGTGGATGGATGGAGAGGGGGGTGTGGCGGACTCCACAGCCCAGCAGACGCAATTAAAATTGGTGCCTAAATTAAATGTGAATTAAATCTAGTGCAAAAGGATTCTACTAAAAGCCTGGGGGGAAGCAGACACAGTCAGGGCTGTTATACACTTTAGGAGGATTAAGGAACAAATATTCTTAGAGTGCCAGGAGACTGTTCGCATCCCTGATGCAGGATTAATACTAGGTTTGAATAATACAAACAGCTAAGAAGCCTGTGATCTGTTTGTAACCCCGGTAGGTGCACAGTACTGGGCTTACAATAAAAGTTAAATAAACCAGGCTCAAATGACAAGATTGCACTTAGGTGGCAATAGTGCACGGCTTAGATTTGAAAGCGAGTTGTAAAATTGCTCATAAGCAGTGCAGGGCTTAGAACTCAAACTGAGCTGTAAAATTCGCCATAAACAGTGCAGGGCTTGTATTTAAAAGCTGTAAAAATTGCTGTTAAGCAGTACATGCCTTACGTGTAAAAGCTGTAAGATTGCCTTTAAACAGTACAGGGCTTACATTTAACAAGCATTTGTCAATGCCGAATGTTGCTTGCTTCTATGTGCTGTTTAGATATTTGGAAGTCATTGGAGTGCAAATATTGAAAATTGAGAACTTATGCAGCGCAGCGTAAGAACCGGCGCGAACACACGCCAGAAACAGTCACTTTAGAATTTTTCACCAAATTTTCAACATAGCCATTTTAAGACCTTTGCTCATGAACAGTATCACTGTAATTTTGTTAATGTGTCCCATACATTGAGTTTACTAACGACTGCGCCATTATGCGCTACATGGGCGAAACATGTTTTGGGCAGGATGTGAAAAATGACAGCTGTACTGCTCATGAGGAGGTGGGGTAAAATGGCAATGTTGAAAATCTGGAGTGAAAATATTGAAATTTCGTGAACTTACGAGCCTGCGTAGGAACTACCGCGCAATGCACGCTCGTAAAACAGTCATTTTTTGGAATTTATGCACCAAATTTTCAACATTGGGTTTTTGGGATCCCTTCTCATGAATGATGTCACTGTCATGGTGGTATTCAGGCCCAAAGGGTGATTTCGCAGTCACTGCACAAAATCACCCTTCGGACCCGAATACTGCCATGACAGTGACATCATTCATGAGAAGGGGTCCCAAAAACCCCATGTTGAAAATTTGGTGCAAAATTCAAAATGCCTGAGATATGCAACAAAGTTGAAACTCCCTATCTAGGCATTATTGCAGCTTACCTGCATTTCCTCAGCTTCGGTCGGCTTTGAAGAGCAGGCGTGTTCCTGGTCCACGAAGATCGTCGGCGCCCGGGTCGGAGGTAGTATGGGGTGAGGGGTGTGTGGGGAGGCTAGATGCGCGGTGGGTGGGTGCGGGTTGTGGGAGGGGGTCGGAGGCGCTCCGCAGGACCGTTTAGTTTTCAGGTTAAAATTAAAAAAGGCGTCGTGGGACCGTTTGCCACACTGGGGTGGGCTCAGTAGCTGGCACAAGGATGTTAGGCGGCGTTCAGCCGACGGGGATTGGGCACCCCGTCGGCCTATGGAGGTCGATTGCCACGCTGGGTGGGCCCCAGCGTGGCACCCTACAACTGGGGAGAGACGGCTCAGCTGACGGGGATTGGCACCCCGCCGGCCACAGTACGTGCGGGGGCGCGCACGCCTGCGTGTCGGGGGTGGGGGAGCTACGCTTCTTAAGTCTGCTCACTGAAGCGTCAGGGCAGGCACCATCTTTGGTAGGTGTAGGTTGCACTGGTGTGTCTGCACAGTACACATGAGCCAAAGTGCATTCCTTCCTGACGACAATGTCTTAATCTGTCACATTTTTTACCTGGACGGTAACTCTGTTGGCGTAAGCATGAGCTCTTGCTGGCAACACACTGGGCTTGACTAACAGTCCTTCTGACAGATCATGCTCTTCTGGAGTATCCAGATACCAGTGTCAGTGGCTCAGTAGGTAGCACACTCGCCTCTGAGGCCGGGAGATCAGAGGGCTGTGGGTTCAGTTCCCACATCTGGCACTTGGGTTAATATCCCAGTACTGACACTGTAGTGCAGCATGAGAGGTGCTGCACTTCTGAGGTGCCGTCTTTCGGATGAGACGTTAAACCGAGGTCCCATCTGCCTGGATTGGTGGTAGTTCAGGTGGATGTTAAAGATCCCATGGCACTTATCGAAAAGAGTAGGGGAATTTCCCCGGTGTCCTGGCTAAATTACCCTCATTCACTAAAAATACCACCAACAGCTTAATGTGGTTCAAGGTCAGTTGGCATTCATCTGTATCCCCCTCCCCCGGGTCGTGCCTGAAAATAGGCAGGATTTGTCTAGTGCACTTACCTGGTCAACAAAAGCTAAATAAAAATAAATAAATAAATCAAGCATCAGAATCTGATTTTGTATAATCTTTTTTTAAATTTACCACACCGCTGATATTGCATTCAGCATTAGGAGGCAGAACAAACTCTTCGGCATCGTGGTGCCCCACTCTACCGACAGGGTCATCTTGAACTTTGGCTGTTTTCTGTTGCTGGTAGACCTTTTGCACCTGAGAATGTACATGTAACACTTTTATTTTCTGCTTGGCTTCTCTTTCTTGGCAGAGCAGTGCCAGGTGTCCAAACATGTACGTTAGTTAAGCAATAAGACATAACAGGGTGTGCATTAGACACTTTAACACATGGCTAGGAAGCGTAGTGAGGCACGATGACACCGGCCGAGTGTTAAAGTTTCTAACGCACACCCTGGAGTGTCTTATTGCACTTATGAAAAGGTTATCTAAAATACAGATGCATGTCATAAGTAAAATGAACAGTATTTCATAGTGAAAAGCTTAAATATTTGTGTTACTTTTTAACAAAATAGTTCCTCCTCCTGTTTGTTTCTTTAAGTTGAGGACCTTTGACCTGCTAGTACTTGTATTTTTTCCCCTGTAGTTGCCATGGCAGCCCCCCCCCCAAAACTAGCAGCATGCTGACTTCATTGACTTTAGAAAGTCTGCAACAAGAAATTATGATGTCCTTTTATTTAAATTTCTGTATCTGATGGCACCAGACAGTGCTAGGGAGAACACCATTTTTGTAAGCTGTTACGACGATGCAGGAGCGAGCGGGCGGCGGGTTGGGAGACAACTGCTCAGTGGTTGAGAGGTACAGTGAGTAGAAGAAGAAATTATGCCATCTTTACCTTTTTTTTTACATTCCTCTACCTTATGGCACCAGGCAGTGCTAGGGAGAACATGCCGTTATGCCGATGTGGAAGCGAGTGAGCCGGCGGCGGGTTGGGAGACAGCTGCTTGGCGGTTCACAGTTAATGTGACTAGGCAGGCTGGTGGCAGCCTGTATTTTTTTTAAATCATGCAGTGAGCACAAACATGAGCATAAACATTTATGAAATGGGCATCTGAATAGTTGCAGATATGTTGACAGATTAAAAATACAACCTGATATTTCACTCGCAGTTGATGACAACAAGATGGCTGATTTTCAATTTGCCAACATTCTAACTGGTATCTTTACCAGAATCAGTGCCCACAGGGCTCTGCTGGTCCTTTTTCCTGTGCGTAAGAAGGAATATCACACAGGTATGGACCAATCAGGATGCCTAAATTCTGATGCCCATTTCCTAATTCCTATTAACACAGGCACTCCGTCATACATCCTGCCCGGATTCTGGACATACCAAGGCCAATGTCTCGACTATATCTCCTACTCTGGCTACTGTGGATGGGAAGGCAATCTACACTTGGATGTAACCCAGACATGGGTAGGACTTATCACTCAATCCCCATACATTCAAATTGTCTAATGGCAATAGTTTAAGATGAGACAGGTGCTGGTTGTACCAATTTTTGAAAATAATTGTCACTTGGGAACCATTGTCCAATACAGCTCGAGCAGACACTCCTTCAGTGGTGACTGTTGTTTCTGAGGTAGGCTTGACAAGGCAGTATAGGGCAGTGGGTTAAGGTTCTGAGTTGCAGATCTGTAAACCTGGGTTTGAATCCCACAGCCACCTAGGTGCATAATGTGTGATCCTGAGCAAGTCACTTAACTTTCTTGTGCTCCCAGGTTGCATCTGGAAACAAGCTTTAGCTTAGTGTGCTACTCCTGGTTAAACAATGTTCCCTTCCCCCCTTTCCCCTGACAAGCTTATCAGGGTCAGGTAGTGCAGTTTCAGATGCTTTGACGGAAGACTTTGCCACAGTGGGTTTCACAGGCCAGATGGGGTGTAACTTTTCCTCAAGTAGTCTTGTGTAGTACAGCACTTACAGAACTTGGAACACAATGAACATCATTTGCCAATCTTCTAATAAAATATCCTGCTTCAAACATTCATGGTGCTATAGAGCCCTCTTGTGACCACCAATATGTGTGGCCGCCTTGCATCATTTTATAGTTCTATATCTCATGTAAAGTGAAAAATTAACCTTTTGGTGACATATTTCTTTCCTTCTAACATTTATCTTTTCTATCACAAATTTACTTATACATTACATATGTCTGATTGGTATCGGCCTCTAAATGTGTGGGACATGGTCCTTCGATTCAGTGCCACACAGGAGGCTGCTAAAGAAGTTGGACGATCTGGGAGTGGGAAAAGAATTAGTAAGGTGGATAGGAAACTGGTTAGAGAAGAGCAAAAAACAGGGTGATAGAAATGGGATCAGGTCAGAAGATGGGGGTCAAAAGTAGGGCACAGCAGGGTTCGGTACTGGGGCTGATCTTGTTTAACATGTTCAGTAGTGACATAGGGGAAAGTATCCAGGGAACGATTTGCCTCTTTGCGGACAACACAAAACTGTGAAGCATAGTGGACAGTGTGGAGGGGGTGAGGGAGTTAAAGAGGGGCTTGGATAGGCTAGAGAGATGGTACGACACATTGCAATTGAGATTCAGTGCCACAAAGTTGAAAGTGATACATACTGAGGAAAAAGAACCCACAAAGTACCAGCTTAGGAGATGGGCTAGATTGGCCACAATGATTGAGGAAAGAGTGGGCAGTTAGCGACCGCCTCAAACAAACTAGTCAGTGCAACAAGGATGCTAGGATGTATAGGTAGAGGATTTGATAGTAGGGGCGGTGATGTTACTCCTGAATAGGTCCCTGGTAAGACCCCACCTGGAGTACTTTGCTCGAAACTAGAATTTGCACCTGAGAAAGGGCAGGGATAGGTTTGAGACTGTGCAGCATAGGGTCGCCAAGATGATCCAGGATCAGCAGACCTGATCCTTTGAGGAACAGCTGGCAGTCCTTAACATGTGCACACTGGCGTCTAGGATGGAGAGAGATGTACAAGTTCCTGAAGGGAATAAACAAAGTGAGCAATGAGTGAGGACTTGTTCACCAGGCACAGTAATGCAGTAACAAGAGGGCATGAAAACAGACTTGTTTGCGGGAACCTCAGTGGTAGAACAGTGGAACAGATTACCCACAGAGGGGGTGGGGCAGGGACTATAAAGGAGTTCAAAACTGGGTGTAATAGATATAGGGACTGGTAATACCTAAAGTAATACCTCCAGCTAAGGCCACTGCCTCCTGATTGGACTACTCCCTGTTGCTGCTATCTGGGCTCTGCGCCCATTCAATAGCACTGCAAACTGCCAAAATTTTATGCCCGCCCCCCCCACCTCTAGCCTTAATTAAATAGACCCCTGCTCCGCCCACCTGCCCTATTGTCCCTCCCCTGCCTATTCTCACCTCCTATCCTCTACTTTCACTCACTTGCTCTGCCCACACACTTGGGTTCCTTTTAGGCAATACGTTTTTGCCTAGTGTTCAGTTGTTTGCTACGCCTACCTGTCCCACCCACGCTAGCCTCTTTGCACTCACACCCCCATTATCTCTCGCCAACACCCTGCCTCCCTCCTAATTACACCCCCTGACCATGCCTTTCCACAATAACTTGCTCCTGCCTCTCTTCTCTTTCTTCTTTCTTCCACCCCTCAGCTATCTTTCTGGTGCCTGCCACCCCTCTCCTCTCTATACCTACTGCCTTATCACCTCCTACTGCCAACTGGGAACTCTGGCCCATTTACCTTGCCCCCTCTTGGGGCTCCCCCCACCAAGGACTGGCCTCTCATTGACAAATATAAATCTAGAACCGGGGCAAACAGACCCTTGCTGCTATTGATTGCACTACACTGGGAACTATCGGCATCGCTGGATCCAGCCCTGCAAAATAAGGAGGTGAAACCTCACATTCTGCAGTCAACAGCAAACTGTTCTTAAACTCCTACTCCTGCTCCTATTGATGTCTGGGAGTGTTCACCCAACCCTGGCCTGGTAACCTCCAATCCAGCCAGCACCGAGAAATCAGCAGGGGGTCTCATCATCTCCACCATCAACATCTGCAGCCTACTACCTAAGCTCGCTGCCCTTCAAACTTTTGCTGACCTGCATAGCTCAGACCTCATATCTGTTGCTGAAACCTGGCTAACACCCAATACCCCTGACCATGCTATTTCTCTACAAGGCTATAATATTCACAGGCTTGATAGGATGACCAAAAGAGGAGGGGGATGTGCACTTTACCTCAAAGACAACATCACTGCGCACCCTGTCACCACTACCCCCTCCGACTCTCCAGTGCAATCCCTGCCCGTCAAATTACTCCTTGGTGTACAAAATAAAGTGCTCACTGTGGTCCCTGTCTACATCCCACATAAAAACCAAGGGCTAGGTCTCCGAGCTGTCCTGGACTTTGCTAGTTCCCAACCTGCTGGCTCCGAGATCCTCCTTCTTGGTGATTTCAACATTACCTGGCTTGCTCCAGACATAGGAACCCAAAAGGATGCTATCTCTTCAGCCAACCTTACGCAGGTGGTCAACTCCCCAACTAGGAGGAACTACAAGTCAGGTACCAGCACTCTTCTGGACTGGGTCCTTACTAGTTACCCAACCCACATCAACAACTTCACTGTCCTCCCTGACTCCCTCAGTGACCACTCTCCTGTCATCTGCAACTGGTCAAATATGTTTCGTAAGCCTCCTCCTTTAACTGTTTCCAGTAGAGTTCTACACTGTGGCAAACTGACCCACTTAAAATCCTATCTTAGGTGACAAGATTGGTCTCCCATATACAATGCGCAGGATGTAGACTTGGCCCTTGATCTTTTCACCACCATGTTCAATGCTGCCTGTGACTCCCACACCCCAGTAAAAAAGCACAAAGTCAAGGCACTATCCAATCCCTGGCTCACTTCTGGGTTACTGGCCCAATTAAAAGAAAGGGACCACCTCTGGGAAATTGCCAGAGCTACAGGTGCCAAACCGGACATTCAAGCTTACAAACAATCCTGCAACAGCTGCACAAAGCGAATATGAATGGCAAAGAGCTCCTACTACAAAGAAGCCCTCACCAACACTTGGGGAAATGGGAGAGCCTTTTGGGACAGTATATAAAGGAGATTACAGGGAAACAGTCCAAATCCTGTCCTACCTTACTGACTATTGATGATACTACCACCCTTGATCCTCTGGACATAGCAAACACCTTCAATGCAGCCTTCACTGACCTCAGTGGTGTCCTCCCCCCAGACTTTTTCTCGGAAACTGACTCCCCTGCAACAATCCCCCTCTCTACCCCTTTAAGTCATCCACCTTTCCACTTCAAAAGAGTCAAGGCAGATGATGTCTGCAAATATGTAAAAAGGACTATCTCCAAGTCCAGAGCCAGTGGAGACTTGCTGGACCTTAAACTGCTATCCTTCACCCTAGAAGAGGTCCTGCACCCACTTACCAGAATCTTCAACCTCTCACTTAACCTCAGTCAGTTCCCAAGCAAACAGAAATCTGCTACTGTCACTCCAGTCTTCAAAAGTGGTGCCAAGTCAATCCTGGAAAACTACCGTCCGATCTCTATACTGCCTCCCCCTCTCCAAGACCCTTGAGAGCATTGTAGCTGACCAGCTTTCAGACTACTTGGACAAATATAACATCCTATGCCCACAACAGCACAGTTTCAGGCAAGGGCACAGCACCTCAACAGCCCTCCTTGAGTTCACTGGAGCCCTTCACTACTCAATGGACAAAGGCCATCTAACTGGAGCCGTATTCGATGACTTGACCAAGGCATTTGACACTGTTCACCATGGCCTACTCTCCATACAGCTACTTAATGCCGGTCTCTCCCAGGACTCTACTGCATGGTTCAATAATCACCTTGACCAGTGCTCACAAAGAGTCAAAATCTCAGGTCTAGTCTCTGACTCCAAGCCAGTCCGCTCTGGAGTCCCCCAGGGCTCAATACTGGGCCCTCTACTTTTCAGTCTTTTCCTAAACTCTCTCTCAAAATCCTGCCCAGAAAAAATGATCCTTTAGGCAGATGATGCTGTGCTACTCACCCCACATAAAGACTCAAAACCATTAATTCACAACCTTCACCTCGCTTTCTCATCCGTTGAAAACTGGTTTGCTTTACATAAACTGGTTCTAAATCACAAAAAGACTAAATCTATGCTCTTCTGCAGCTCGCAAAACAAATACAGGTGATACTCTTTTGACATCCGATTCAAAACAAGTGCTGGTCATAGGCGATACTCTTTTGACATTAAAACAAGTGCTGGTCATATCTTCGAACAAGTGTCATCCTTTAAATACCTTGGTATCACTCTCGACCATTGTCTGTCATATAGGACCCACATCGATAACGTCGCCAGAGTTGTAAATGCACACATTGGAATTCTCTACCGCAACAAGCAACACCTCACCCAAGGAGCATTAAAGATGGCCATTCAGAGCTTGGTGGTCTCTGTCATAGACTATGGCCTCATAGTCTATGGCTCTGCCACTACTACCGCCCTCAGGTGTATATTGACCTCCCTAAATAAGGCCTGCCGAATGCTCACTGGAGCCCACTGACTCACACATACATGTGAACTCTACGCCCAATCAGGTTGGCTTCAACTCGTTAACCGAATTAAGTTCCTAACCTGTCTAATGGCGATAAAAACTACCTTGGGCCTTACCCTACCTTGTGTCCAAGCCCTCCTACACCCAATCTCTAATCCACATCATACCAGAGGGTCTGAACAACAGCTCCTACAAATTCCTTGGTGCCACACATCTCTGGGTCAAAGATTCTTTGCACACCGTGTTCCCACCTGGATGAATGCCCTCAGCACTCATATCACCTCCACCTCCTCACTGGGCATTTTCAAATCAAGTCTACATCTTCATCTCACTGCCTCCAGTTCCTGTGACTGCCTCTCCTAACTTCCATTCTTCCACTTGTGGCCCACCACCCCTCTCCTTTGTTCTATGACAATGCTGTGAACCTATTCTAGTTTCTTTTTGGCTGCTGCCCCCCCCCCCCTTCCTCCAACCCTTCCCCCGACTCCTTATAGATCTCCAAACCTATCCCTACCTATGTGATTCACTACTTTATCATCATGATGTATCACTTGAACCAAAGGATGTTGTTTCTAAACTCTTTATTAATGTTGTTTTTTTTGCCTTTGTTGAGGCCAATGTAGCTTAGCCTAATATGTTTGTACTCTCTTGACGAGGAACCTTTGTAAAAGAGCCTTGGCTCAAAGGTATTTGTAATCCTAGACTACAATAAATAAATAAAAGAAAAATAAAAATAAATAAAAAATTAAAAGAAGGAATTTGGGAGGTAGGGGAGATCGGTGATGAGGGTGGTGGTTTTGGGTTGTCATTAGGGCTAAATACACCGGTACATCAAGGGGCTAGGTAGTACATTTTCTGGTTAGATTGGATGGACCCTTGGTCTTTTTCTGCTGACATCTGCATTGCTGTATTTTAGAAATTGTTTGAGATATGCTCAGCTTAGGATATGTCTATATCTTTACTATTTTCTCAACAAAACAACATAGCTTGTGTAAAAGGAATTACAAATACGGAGCTATGGTGCTCTCTATAGATAAACTTAATTTCTATGTGAGTGATAGTAGGTGGCAATCATTTAACACACTATTTAAGCCCTTCTGGTAAGTCCTCAGTATTATGCAAGCCCCCCCCCCGCCATCCCCATGTCTAAGGGTGTGCCTGGTGGTAACTAAAAGGGGATGAAGGCCACAACAGCAGAAACCTCAGTTCCAGATTATCAAGTGGATCTTATCAAGGTTGGCTGTGTTGCTGGGTTCTTCTGTGCTACCGGGGTGCCTCTTCTGGTGCTGGGCTGAGAGGGACTTAAAGGGTTTGACAGCATCACCTTTCAAATAATGGAATATCCACAGCAAAAATCCTTCTGAAAACAGGGGATCCCTTTTTTTTGTATTATCTATTCCCCCCCCCATCTTAGCCGACCACTCCTTCGGGTGGCCAGGCCCCATCCCGTCACCATCCTCCTCCCATTTGCCATCCTCTGCCCTTCATCGTGCCGCCCTCCGGCTGACCCGACGTATTCTTTCGCTGGGGGGGCCCCCCTTCCGTGGTCATGCCCGGAGGCATTTGTTCCTTTCCTCGCTGGGTGAGCGGCAAGGGCACAGCATGGGCATCCTGGGCTGTTGCGGCTACGGGAGGGTGGACCACCATCATATGGATGGCTAGGTGGACATTTTTCTGTTTTTTGTACCCCTGCCACTCAAATGCATGCCACGGCATCCTGACCAATCACACGTTCAATGTGTGTCACGCCCGCCACAAAGTGTGATGCCAAACCCAGCCAGCAGGAGCTGCCAAAGAGTGGTGCAACCTCAACTCTCCCCCCCCCGGGAGAAGAGCATCCCATGGACACTCTTAAACCCTCCCTGCCGGCTTCCGCTCCTGTTGTCCCAGGCTCAGGTGCGAACCCGGGTCGCCAGAGGGGATCCTATTTCATTGAAAACATGGTCAGCCTCCAATCATATTTGCAGAATTAATTACTCCAGGCCCAGGAGCCCACAACAGAGTTCACAGGAGTACATTGATGGCTCCTAGTGGTCATGAAGACCCTTAACACTTTTAAACTTAATCCCTGGTCTGTGCGGCCACATATGGATTTTGGACTGCAGCAGCAATAAGGAGCCAAGTGACTCCTATCAAACTGGTGGCCGCATTTTCTCTCTCTCTAGCTACTCATTCTCCCAAAAGCAACTCTTCCCTCAGACATCTAAGGGCAGGCATCCCTCCCACACAGTCTCTGAGGAATGTTCATAGTGCGACTGCTCACAGCTCCTCGCTGTGGGAACTGCAAACCTGGCTTGGCAAAGCACATTGGCTACACAGGCAGTATCAGGGGGTCTACGATCCACAGCCAGTGCCTATACATCAGTTCCTCGATCTCCCTTCTGTTCAGGCCTCTAATGGGCATGACGGCTCCCTCTGCTTCCTCCATGCTGAACTTCGGGTCCAAAGGTTTGAATCCACCCCAAGGATCACCACCAACATGATGGCCACTGCCACTTAACTACGGCCGTTACCCTCCATTACTACCCAGACTGCTGAAAGCTTGGGCAGGAGCAGGCAATCGCCTCTGCTCCTGCAGAACAACTGCTGTACACCCTGCACTGTGGGAATTCCCCCTAAGACACCAAAAGGAACCAATACATAGGGCCAGAGCCCCCAGAGGCAACCTCCAACCCAAGAAGGCTCTACTGATGAGCGGAGGCCATGCATATTAAATAATGGAAAAGGGCCAGAAGGGGAAAAAATAGTAAACCCAACCCCAGGGGAAGGTTACATCTCCCCCCTTTAATTGCTCACTGACCCAGTGAGCACCACACACACCAGCTACCATGGCCCTGTACTACCATGAGGTATGCACACTCCCTGACAGAGCAACAAGACATACAGCCCACTGGGATACTGCCAAAATAGTGGGTTCCAATCTAAAGCTCTACAGTACCTAAGACTGGGCATCCCCCACATCAAACTAGGACCTATTTCTGGGTGTCCTTACCCCAGAGCTAACCAGGACCTAAACTCGGGTATCCCCAACCACTGGCAATCCACCCACTGTAATGCCAAGGGCTATCTGCCCAGGACCACAGAGATGGCATCCCAGTCCCAAAACTAGCACTACCTACTTGATAGAAACAGAAATGCTGCCATGCCGCTTAAAGATGCTTTGCCCCTTAACAACACACTTCCCCTTTAAATAACACAGCCCAAAACATTTTCAAGAGCAGGCAATATACTTCTAAACATACTCATTTAAACATTTCAAATATTAGCTGCAAAGAGCAACACAATCCAAAATAGTTAACACATTTTTTATTCCTTAAAGAGCACCATAGTGCAGTCCTAATCTGCTATTTCTGCAGTGATGGAAAACAGTCTTAACAAGAGCTGCAAAGTCCAGGCACTGGACATTCTCCAATCATCCCTCCATAGCACCAAGGTGCAGAGTCCCAGTGTATCCTTTGAAGTAAACAGTACTGTAAAATAAAAGGTAACTATTTACATGTGTAACCCCCCCCTACAAATTGGGGTTTACTATGACATCTTCCTGGGCTCCTAAATGTCCGCTGTCAGGCTGGTGTCCTGTCTTCAGTAGTTCTGTTTGTGTGTGTGAGAGTGCCCTAGTGAGCCTCTGTCCCTCAGCCAAATGAACCTTTTGGATTACAAGGGAAATGCCCAGAACTGCCTGGAGCAGTGGATCAGTTAGAGTTGGAAGTGGAAGAGTGAACAGCTCAAGCTTTTGAGCAGCTGCTCCCAGAAGGAGCTTAGGGGAATCGGCGGGAAGAGGGTAAGCTGGCCTTCCTGCTGCATTCTCCTGCAAGTGAACTGCCTATTGCAGAAGTCGGACCTGTTCCGATTTCCAGCTTTGGAATTGCAGCAGAGGAAAAAGAGAAGCGTCGTTACGACTTGTGGTTTGGACTGAAGACCTGCTCCAAAAGCCATCGGCTCAGCTTGTGAGAGAACTTTGCTCGGATTGGAAGGTTTGCGCAGTTAAGCTGTCATTTGCAACTGGATTGTATCCGAATGGTTATTTAGAGAAATTAGTGATTTAAATGTGCTGAATGTGTTTCGTGGGTTGTGATTTGGTTCCCCACGGTCAAATCCGTTATGCCAGCTGGAGGCTTTACCAGCAGAAGATCACAAACTTTTGCAGAACTGCTCATCCTGCCTGGGCACTGCCATTTTGGCCTAGGCTGCTACTTGTGTTTCAGAGACCTTCTCTGTGAAAGACCAGCCTGGGGATTCGGCCCCCTGCTCAACACCATTGAGCAGGTAGCGACCACCTGGAGGTGAGTCGAGTCGGCCCTGCTTCCCCTGGCCTCCCAGATCATCACCATAAGGTCTACATCTCACCTGTCCAACATCCAGGTTCTGGTAGCATGAGCACAAACCAGGGCAGCTCCCTGCAACAAAAGCCAAAATCATTGTGGTACCATCTAATTGTTTCTTCTCACTGGGTTCTTGCAATGAACTGAGCCATCTGGCTTGGATTACAAATAATGGGGTTGGTGCATATTTAACTATTTACCTATCTTAAGAGCCCCAACAACAGCTGCAATGCCGGCCACCCCTGGGCAATGCTTCAGGCTAGCCTGCATGACATACTGGGTACCCAGGGTTGTTGAACTATCTAATTGGGACTTACAGTGCATGCATTTAAATCAGATTGCTAATCATTCTGCTAGATTCATGTCCCTCCTTTATTCACTGCCCTTAAATAAATCTGATTGTCTTTTTTCACGTTTAACTTGGCTCGTGTGCATATTATTAGTTGGGTTACAGGGGTAAGATTGTATTGCTGCATTGCTGATCTTATTTTCCAGGGGCTCTCCAAGGTAGTTGCTGCAGATACAGCCCTGGTGGTAAGTGAAAAGGGTGTGAGCACATTATTATTACTGTCTACTGATTGTGAATGTACCATTGTGTTATTTTGTAGGCCACTAGCTGGGTTGGTGGGTGGTTATAGAATCCCAGCAGGCTATACCAGAGCATGTAGGCTACCCCAATACCATTCCTCTGGATGGAGGCACCTGTTTAGAGAACTCAGGCCCCTCAACCTGTGTATTGCTATACAGGCAGGGGTAGTAGTCCTTAAAATAGCGCCGCCTTTGGGTTACATCTTGCAGGTACCACTGGGATTAGTGCCCTCTAGTGGTCAAAAGTTAAAATTTTAGCCAAGTGAGAAATTAAGACAGGATTTGACATGGAAGTGCTCACTACGCTCAAACGGAAAATCCCAAGCTGGTCATGCACTGCATGGTGAGATGGAGTGAGGCTGAAGGGATAGACCTCCACCATGCCATACTACTACTTGATATCCCTGTGGGGAACACTAATGAAACTATTGAAGAAACAGTGGGGAAGGTTAAGTGTCTGGGAAAGGTTGAAGTTCGGGGGCGTAATTCAGATCTATTTGCCCATACTTTGGTGGCCCTCCTTTCTTGCATCTTTCCTATAGACCTTGAGTTAGTACCCCCTGTCATCATACCAGAAGGATCCCAAAAGGGGTGGAGAATTATTCATTTAAACAGTGACCCATCTTCCCCTGGGGGGTCCCCGAGGGTAGAGGGGTTTAAGGAGAAATTATTGAGGCTCCTAGCTTCCGAAGGGCAGTTAGCTAAGGATTTGTTAAAGGCTTTGGAGGATTCGGAGGAGACCACCCCATTACAGTCTCCTCCAGCCTCTCTGTCCACCCCCAAGGCATCCCCTATTGTAGCATCCCCCTTTGTGATACCTTGTGTACACTTGGACTATCACAGGCTCAGATTGTTCTCCATGCAGTTCCTGTGCCAGTGGGGGAGCACGACTTAGAACCATGGATGGACTATGCTACTCCCCTGGTCCAGGAGTGGCAGTGTTCCAAGGGGGAGAAGCACAAGAGACTTATGGAAAGTTTGTGGAGCCCTGCACTAGAAGCTGTTCGGTTCCTTTGGTCCACAAACCCAGAGGCCACTGCAACTGAGTACCTATCCGCTTTAGAAGGGGTGTTTGGTAGCACTGAATCTGGAGATGATTTAATGTGGAAGTTCAAGTCTGCTAAACAGTGGAAGAATGAAAAGTTGTCTGCTTTTGTCACCTGACTTGAACGGGCCCTGCAGAGGGCACATAGAAAGGGGGTGTCCCGGCCAGTGAATTGAATTGTGTCAGGCTAGAGCACATCCTAAAATCTGCCTGTTACTCCAGTGTACTTATATTAAAATTGAAGTTTCAGGACAGAATTGCTAATCCTACCGAATACTGTTGGCTGATGAAGGAGATCCAGGAGGCTGAGAACGATGAGGATGGTTGGGAACCATATGCTGGAGTCACACTCACTACCTCAAAACAAGACCGACAAGATGAGTAGGAGGAAACCCTTGAGATACAGTAGGTCCTAGAACTGTTGAAAGAGATAAAATAGATGTGAGCCAGCCAACAAACCGTGGCTGAAGCGGCCAGAAACTCTTAACTTTTGCCCTCCTAAGACTGAAACTAGCTGTGAGGCTCCACCCGTAGAAGTGGGGGCTCATGCTCTTGCCACTGAACCTCGAGCTAAATCCAAACTGGTGGAAGAAATGAGAGAACTGCGAGCTTTAGTGGGGGACCTCATACATGCCACCCAAACCTCTGCCTCCTGGTGGAACTACGGAGAAAGGGAGCCCAAGCCCAAACCAAAAGAGGACAGTAGAACTTCCTCCTTTGATCATTTCAGATTTCATGAAGAACCAAACCGCCCTAATGATTACAGAGAAAAGGTGTTCTGCTATAGGTGTGGAGAAGATGGGCATACCCTACGAAGCTGCAATTCTTTTGAGGACCTGCGAAAAGTCACTACCAAACTGCTCAATCTGATTCAACAGAGCAATATAAAACCTCAGCCAGGCCCACCACGAAAATCTTTTTCCTCTAAAACTGCTGTGGGCCAGTCTGCACAACAGACCTCCTCGGATTGGTCTGAAATGGTGGGCCCTTCCATGGAAACTACAGTGACTGCTAAGGGCATCATCACTCGAGCTGTGCTTAGACAGTGGTTCACAGGTCGCTATTGTATTTAAAGACCGGTATGACCAATACCTATCTGATCTCCCAATCCTACCCCTAGAAGGACTACATGTGTGGGTGTTGAGCGACAAATCTTATCCTTATCAAGGGTATATACCAATTTGGTTGTCTTTTCCTACTGCCGTTGTTGGAGTGGATGAACAAGTGGAGACACTAGCCCTGGTGTGTCCGCCGATGGGGATGTATGATGGTATCCCTTTGTTTGGCAGGCTAGCCCAGCTATGTCACGAGAAACAAGGCTAACTGAAGGGGCAGGCCTTACACATTCTGGACACTGTGCGCAGAGCATATGACTTACAGATGGAAAACAAAGAGGTGGAGAAAGATGATAGAGTGGGAGTGGTATGCAGTGGCGGAGCCAGGTTTGGGAGCATTTGGGAGCCGGGGGAGCCATTCAGTCAATCATGGGCTCCACAATGGGCACTAAACAGTGAATTAAGGTGGTGGCAGGGAGTCACTACTCACACTGGGGCAGCCAGGAGGGGTGACCGCCCCCCCAGCCCCCCCCAGCTCCGCCACTGGTGGTATGGGAGAAGGACCCAGAATCCCTTGTGTTGCCCCCCAATGCCCAGTGAACCATCAGTGGTGAAGTGAGAATTAAAAAAGATGTCAAAAATAAGATCCTCATGTTGTGTGCCCCAGAAGAGGGGAAACTCCCTGAGGGACTGTTGGTCAAGCCTAGCATCCTACCATCCCGCGCTCATGCCTATGCCCGGCGGGTGATGGTACAAGTCCAGAATATGTCCGACCGAGATATCAGAGTAAATTGAGGTTGTACCCTGGCTACTGTATACTGTGCAGACATGACTGTGTTACCTAGCAAGAAAGGCACAGTAGAGACTGATGAGGTGACCCCTGATCTGTTTAATTTTGGAGAATCTCCCATCCCCAAAGAGTGAAAAACTCAAATCAGCTGGAAGCTGGCACAAAAAAGCAAGGTATTCTCGTTGAAAGAGTGGGAAGTGGGATGCATCACTGGGGCTGAACATTACGTAAGGTTACAAGATGAAAGGCCTTTCCGTGAGATCCCGGTGCCTAGCCCCGGCAGACATCGATGATGTTCCACACCATCTCCAGGAGATGCTTGCAGCCAGAATCATACAGGAGTCCCACAGTCCATACGCTTCAGCTATTGTGGTAGTCTGGAAGAAAAATGGCTTGGTGAGGATGTGTGTGGACTACTGGACTTTAAATAGAAGAACCACACCTGACCAGTACACTATGCTTCTCATTCAGGATGCCCATGATTATCTCAATGGGAGCCAATGATTCTCCATGCTTGATCTCCAAAGTTGGTATTATCAAATCCTGATGGCCCCTGAAGGTAGAGAAAAAACAGCATTTATATGCCCTTTGGGTTTCTATGAATTTCTGCACATGCCTCGGCATTTCGAGAGCACCCGCCACTTTCCAGTGGCTCATGGAGCGAGCAGTGGGAGACAGGAACTTATTAGAATGCCTTGTCTACCTAGATGATGTCATTGTGTTTGGCCACACCCTTGAGGAACATGAGACTCATCTGTTTAAGGTTCTAGACTGACTGGAGGATTTTGGACTAAAATTATCAATAGACAAGTGTCAGTTTTTCCAGAAGTCTGTGAACTATGTTAGTCACATATTGTCAGTTGATGGGATCCAAACAGACCTGAGCAAAGTGGAGTCTTTGACCACCTGATCCTAGCCTAGCAATCTTAAAGAACTGCAAAGGTTCTTGGGGCTCTGTGGCTATTATCTCCGGTTCATAAAAGATTACACCAAAGTCATTCACTGTTTGCTCAATTTTACTCAAGGTTACCCACCTACAAAAAAAAATATAAGAGATGCGCAGTTAAAGAGGAGGAAAAGGTCTGCTTTCAGACAAAGGAACCTTTTGGAACCAGGTGGACCCCCAAGTGTGAGGTGGCCTTCTATGATATTATTCACCAACTCACCCATGCACCTGTGCTTGCATATGCAGACCCCACCAAACCCTGTGTGTTGCACACTGACGCTAGCTTGAAGGGACTTGATGGTGTTCTATATCAAGAATATGAGGAAGGCTTAAACCCAGTGACTTTGCTAGTCAGAGCCTAATGGCATCTAAAAAGAACTACCCTGTACACAAACTTGAATTTCTTGCATTGAAGTGGGCCGTGGTAGACCAATTCCATGAATATCTCTATGGTGCAAAGATTCTAATAAAAACTAATAACAAACCCCTCACCTGTGTCCAGACTTCAGCTAAGTTGGATGCCACCAGGCATCGCTCTTTATCTGCACTTTCCACTTAGATTATTCAGTAGAGTATCGACCGGGCTTGAACCACATTGATGCTGACACCCTTTCCAGAAGACCTGACTCTAATGCAAAGTGGGTAAGAATGTCTGAACAATCTGTCAAAGCTTTTTGTCAAAAATTCAACAAAGATGAGCTCCCCTCTTCTGAAACTGTTGATTGCCTGGTGGACTGCTTGGGCCCTCCTGTTGCTTGTATTCCTGCAGCCTACTGCCATCTTGCTGCCTGAGACCTCAGCACATTGCTCCAACTTACCCCTAACAATATACAGTGGGCTCAGGCCCAAGATCCCATGATTAAGCCTGTACTGGATGCTATTCATGCTGGAAAAAATGTGTCCAAACTTCATTCTTCGTATCCCTGAACTGCTTTGTTGTTTAGAGAGGGGCACAGATTAAAATTGAGCAACCAACCACTTTACAGAGAAACCACAAATCGACAAGGTCAAATTGCCAAGCAACAGCTAGTGTTACCAACAGCTTTCAAATGTGTGGTTCTATGGGTTCTTCATGACCAGATGGGGAACTTAGGCTGTGACCGAACTACTGATCTGGCCCATGTTCATTTCTACTGGTCAAAGATGAGAGCTGATATTGAAACCCACATTAGAACTTGCAGTCATTATCTACAGATGAAAGCCCAGCCCCAAAGGGCTGCACCCTTAGTCAATATATGTACCAGTGCACCCATGGAGCTTGTGTGCATTGACTTTTTGTGTCTGAAACCAGATCAAAAGAATATTGGCAATATGCTGGTGGTGACCCATCATTTCACTCATTATGCCCAGGCATATCCAACAAAAGACCAGAAAGCATCCACAGTGGCGAAGGTCCTGATTAAAAAGGTTTTTGTCCATTGTGGTGCCCCTCAGAGAATTCACTCCGATTAAGGGAGAGACTTTGAAAGCCGCTTGATCAAGGAAATGCTCTCACTCTGGGAGTGCAAAAGTCCAGAACCACCCCCTATCACCCCAGGGGGATCCACAGCCAGAAAGGTTTAATTGAACATTACTAGACATGCGGGGCACACTCCACACCCGGGACAAGTCCAAATGGAGCCAACAGATAAACACCTTAGTCCATGCGTATAACTGCAGTAAAGGTGATGCCACTGGGTTCTCTCCCTACCGTCTAATATTTGGTAGGGAAGTCCGACTGCCAGTAGACATCTGCTTCGGAGTGTCTCCCGATGGAGTCAGAGCTAAAAATTACCTTCAGTATGTTCAAAAGCTAAAAGCCCAGTTAAACCATGCCTATCAATTAGCACACACCATGGCAGCAAAGAGAAACTTGGTGAATAAAGAAAGGCACGACAGATGTGTCAAGGCCCAAGAACTGCAACCTGGAAACATACTTTTGTTACGAAATTTGTGACTGCATGGAAAACACAAGATTGCCGACAGGTGGCATCACACCCCCTGCATTGTTGTCAGCAAACTGGAGGATCTGCCAGTCTATAAACTGTGTACAGAAAATGACCCACGAGCTATAAAGACAATGCACAGAAATCATTTGCTACCTATTGGGCAAGTCATCATTGAGTCTGCTCTCAAGACACTGCCCCTTCCAGGTCTATAACCAGAGCTGCAACAAAAAGGAGACAGTTAACCTCCCCTCCAGTTGTCAAAGATTCAAGGCCTTCCATCAGTCATGTCCTAAATGAAACTCACTGCCAATCAAAGTCTGATGACAGTGAGTGTAAAGCTCCCTATTACCTGTCTTATGAACTAAGTCAGTTGTTTCAGGGTAACCCCATGTACAATTTTGGAGATGAAGCTGGACCCTCAGGACTGTCTAACCCACCAGTCTTCTCCATAGCCCCTGTGCCCCCTGAAAGCGAGGTGCAAAGTGTGACTTCTGATGTAGCTAACTCTTTGTGTTTGGTAGAATTAGCTGAGCTTCAAGAAAGAGAACCAGAAACAGAAAGCACCACTGGTGACATACCAGAAAATTGAGAACTGTTTGCAAACAATGACTAGGGACTGCAGCTTATCCATTAGGTAGGGAAATGGGCAGACTAGGTGGGCCAA
This sequence comes from Neoceratodus forsteri, assembly GCA_016271365.2. Taxonomy (NCBI): domain Eukaryota; kingdom Metazoa; phylum Chordata; order Ceratodontiformes; family Ceratodontidae; genus Neoceratodus; species Neoceratodus forsteri. The sequence continues at coordinate 577,898,682 of CM057458.1, read as the reverse complement.
GCGGTCCTTATCTGCCGTCAAATTCTATGTTTCTATGACTCTGAGAATGTTGTGGAAAATGATGTTAATGAAGACAATGATGTTGAAAGTATCAGTAATGTACTACTAGATTTAAATTCCGTGGAATTTCCTCTAGATAATGAACCTGGAATTACAGAACCTATTACTGAAAGTAGTCTGAGCAGGAAGCTGAAAGTGTTTCCAGTCTGGAACAAACAACCAGTGCAAAGATACCCCTTTCTTCAGAAGTGGACTTATTGACAAGCAATGTTGAAAGAACTGAACCTGTGCCTGCCCCTCCCAGAAAGTCTGGAAGAGCCACCAAGCCAGTGATGCTCCTTAGTTATGACTCCCCTGGAAGGCCTGTGGACCTCCCATTATACATAGTTCACAAAGGGGTGTATATTTCTGAAAGTTCTCTTTCAAAACTGGGTTATTCTGCCACATCTAAGCTAATAGTAAAACCCTCCAATCAGTGTACTGACACCCTTGCCCATTGCAGCCCTAGTGTAGCTGATAGGGATAGGCCCCAAGCCATATGGGTTAGTATGCAGGAGATAATACAAACAAGAATGGTAAGAGTAATGTGTTTAACTGTTTGAATATGCTAACATGTTTATGAAAATGTATGAAAGTGTGTTACTATGGAATTGGCATTTGCAAACGGAAAAATATAGCTAAACTGTTGTTATGACCAGCTTATTTTACTGATGCATCAGCTTTTATTTTATGGTATACCAAATGAAACATGCATGTATTTCACGTATAGTGTTTTCATATAGAATATTATAGTATGGGTAGACTTGATGCAGATGCCACGTTTTTCCAGGTAGGGAAGAGTGTAACCCCACTGCAAATTAAGGTTTACTATGAAGTTTTCCTGGGCTCCTAAATGCCCACTGTCAGGCTAGTGTACTGTCCTCAGTAGTTCTATTTGTGTGTGTAAGAGTGCCCTAGTGAGTCACCGCACCAGTCTCTTAAGAAAATAACAGATCTGTGTTTAGAAATTAGCCTGGGTTGGGTCTGAGTGATTTAAGGCTTGTGACTAGACAGTGTGTTATTTTGCTCCATTCTGCAGTCGCTGCTTGCACAGAGGGAGCTCTCTTAGGAACTGTGATTATTTACTGTTTATTCGCTGTTATAGTAAAGATAGAGAAGTTTGTCTAACCTGCTTTTATTGTAGCTCAAACATTTGGATGGGAGCCACCATGTTAGGTTCTGGACTTCCAGTATTTGGACCAATCGAACCACAGGGGACCTAAAATGGAGCCTGTCTCTAGGAGTCTTGTGGGAAGGAATTCTGTACTTTTTGTAGTTTTAAGTGTTGGCACCCAAATGGACCTGAAGGGGGAGCCCTTACTGTGACTGACAGTTCCCCCAGCCAACCAAACCTTTTGGATTACAAGAGAAATGCCCAGAACTGCCTGAAGCAGTGGATCAGTTAGAGCTGGAAGTGAAAGAGTGAACAGCTCAAGCTTTCGAGCAGCTGCTCCCAGAGGGAGTGTAGGGGAATCAGCGGGAAGAGGGTTAGCTGGCCTTCCTGCCACGTTCTCCTGCAAGTGAGCTGCCTGTTGCAGAAGTGGGACCTGTTTCAATTTCCAGCTTTGGAAATGCAGCAGAGCAAAAGGAAAAGCATCATTGCGACTTGTGGTTTGGACCGCAGACTGGCTCCAGAAGCGATCGGACCAGCTTGTGAGAGAACTTTGCTCAGATTGGAAGGTTTGTGCAGTGAAGCTGTCATTCTTAACTGGACTGTATCCAAACTGTTATTTAGAGCAATTAGTGATTTAAATGTGCTGAATGTGTTTTGTGGGTTGCGATTTGGTTCCCCACGGTCAAATCTGTTACCCCAGCTGGAGGCTTTACCAGCAGAAGATCACAAACGTTTGCAGAACTGCTCATCCTGCCTAGGCCCTGCCATTTTGGCCTAAGCCACTACTTGTGTTTCAGAGACCTTCTCAGCGAAAGACCAGCCTGGGGATTCGGCCCCCTGCTCAACACCATCGAGCAGGCAGCAACCACCTGGAGGTGAGCCATGTTGGTCCTGCTTCCCCTGGCCTCCCAGATCATCACCACAAGGTCTACATCTCGCCTGTCCAATATCCAGGTTCTGGTAGCGTGAGTACAAACCAGGGTTGCTTCCTGCAACAAAAGCCAAAATCATTGCGGTACCATCTAATTGTTTCTTTCTACTGGGTTCTTGCAACAAACTGAGCCATCCAGCTTATGAACATACGAAACTGCCAGCAGATACAGGCCAAATGGTCTATCGCGTCTGCTGGATTGTGCAGCACAGAGGTTAGACTCCTGCTGCTCCCCTCCACCCTTTGCCCCATCTCTTCCCCCCTCATCTTCCCACTGACTAGTATCTTGCCCTTTACCCTATCTCACCCCCTTTTAAAGCTCTCCACTGTTTTAAGAGATACCACTTCTTCAGGGAGCACATTCCATCCCCCTGTGAAGTAATGCTTTCTCACCTCCCTTCTGACTCTACCCCCCACCAACTTCAGGCTATACTCCCTATTAATCCCTTCTCCTTTTAATCAAAACCTGCCCTCCGTACTGACCCTGTTGATGCCCTTTGAGTACTTGAAGGTTTCGATCATATCACCCCTTTCCCTTCTCTCCTCTAGGGAGTACTTGTTGAGGTCCCTCAAGCTATCCTCGTAAGGCTTCCCCTCCATACCTCTGATCATTTTAGTCACCTTCTGCTGTACTCTATCCAGTAACCTGATGTCCTTCTTTAAGTATGGGTTCCAGAACTGTACACCGTACTTCAAGTTCAGCCTCCCCAGTGACCTGTACTGTGCTTGGATTACACATAATTGAGTTGATGCATGTATAACTGTTTTCTTTTCTTAAGGGTCCCAACAACAGCTGCAATGCCGGCCACTCCTGGGCAACACTTCAGGCTAGCCTGCATGACATACTGGATACCCAGGGTTGTTAAACTGTCTAATTGGGACTTACAGTGCATGCTGAACACTCCTGTTTTAAATCAGATTGCTAATCATTCTGCTAGATTCACTCCCCTCCCTTGTTCACTGCCCTTAAATAAATCTGATTGTCTTTTTTCATGTTTAACTTGGCTAGTGTGCATATTATTAGTTGGGTTACAGGGGTCAGATTGTATTGCTGCATTGCTGATCTTATTTTCCAGGGGGTCTCCAGGGCAATTGCTGCAGATCCAGCCCTGGTGGTAAGTGAAAGGGTGTGAGCACAGTATTATTATTGTCTGCTGCTTGTGAATGTATTATTGTGTTATTTCTTAGGCCACTAGCAGGGTTGGTGGGTGGTTATAGTGTCCCAGAGGGCTATACCAGAGCAGTAAAGCTACCCCAATACCATTTGTCTGGGTGGAGGCACCTGTTTAGAGAACACAGGCCTCTCAACCTGTGTATTGCCATACAGGCAGGGGTAGTAGCCCTTTGAATAGTGCCACCTAGGGGTTACACGTGACAGATACCCACTATTTATTTATCATAGCAAAGTCTCTGCACCCATTTGTAATTAAACATTAAATGAGGTAGACAGAAAAAGGGTTAAATCTCACCCATTTTACTGCAGTCTGAGTCTTAGTTCAAAGTCCTTGTGAAATAGCATCTTTGGGGGGAAGATGGATACACTGCAGGCCACAGAAATCTTTAGTTCCAGGAGAAATAGTAGGTAGGCAAGGCTTGGTAGTAGCCTGGCTGAAAGAATCCACAGCTTTCACATCGGTTTTGTACCTCTTTCCCATCAGATTCTGGAGAAGGGCATACGCCTTGAACAAAGTGAGACCTTCTCATGCGTATTTGGCACATTTACTCTTCTCTATATTCTGAATTCGTTGGAGGGCATAGTTGGTACTATCGGGACCCAGATGGTGTTTCTTTTATAACTTATCAAGGGTACCCCAATTATCCAAGTCCTGTCAATGTTCTTCTATAATATCCCACAGTCTCTCCGGGAGGTGGGGTAAACATACTGGGAATAGTCACCCCAGATCTTGCGGATGATGCGTTCCACTTGGCTCCATTCAGGCAGTTGTCTTATGTGGGAAGGAGGGGCCTGCCCATCTGGCAGCCACACCCCCTCCCTGTACCTCCTCACATTGGGCTCTCCATTGGTTTGGCTCTCATAAAGCTCCCTCCAGTGTGGCACTTGCCAGCTAAACTAGGCTGGTCCTTCCAGGACATGATATACAGGGACTCATGGTATGAAGGAATGTCCCTTTCTAAATCACCATCACTGACATGACTAGCTCCCTCAAACAGTGGCATGCCACCTGCCACCACACCAGGCTTCTCAGGGGTGGAAAAGGGAGAGAATGACCCTTCTGGCTCCTCAGCTAACTTCTCCACAGTGACAACAGCCACGCCAGGGGGCACAGAAAGCAAAGGCTGGGCTGATTCTTCAAAGTCCTTCGGAGCTACTTCATATGGGCATCCTGCCCACAACCACGTCTACAGCCAGGGGGTGAAGGGTTCACCCTAGATGCATCAGATTTTGGCACAGCAACACCACCAAGCCTCTCAGCTTCACTACTGTGCTTCTCAGTTGCAGACCTCGCAACTGAAAGGGATGAGCTTCAGAGCCAGTGATAGATGCAGTTACAGTCCACAGCTCAACTCAACTCTCCGGTGCAGATTCCATGGAGGTGACTGATCACTTAACCAGGGGAAAAAACTTTAGATCAACTGTGCCAGGGGCCCTTTGTTGACAGCTAGAGCAGACCATCAGACATGTCACCCCTGACTCCTCAAATCTACACAGAGCACATGCTGAGGCTGAATATTTTCCACCATGCTCCAGAGCCACTTAAGCATGGCCAATGGCACAGTACCTTCTGAGGGATCCAGAGCAGCAGCAGCCATTCTTGTTCTTTTCCATAGGCCAATGAGAAAATAGATTTTTAGGCAGATAAGCTCAGCGCTGCACTTCAAGCGTCTTCCACCCAGTCCCAGTCCCTCACTGCTCACCCTCCACCAGATCACAGATGTGCCCGCTGTCAATCCAAAGTACAATAAGCAAGCCCCCCTGGTGACATCTGCATATGGATCACATGTACTATCCAGCAGCCTGCTGTTTTCACAGACTCCATGGTGCCACAGTGCTCCAAATGGTGCAAATCTCCTCACTCTGCACCATATTGTCCCTTCTTCAAATCAGCAAATAGCACAACTGATCACAATCCAAACTTCATGTCCAGCACCCACGTCAGTGTCAAGGCACCCCAAACAATAGATCCCGGATGAACCCCCATATTTGCAGGCCTCTTTGTCCCCATGTCTAGGGGTATGCCTGGTGGTAACTAAAGGGGAGGTGGGGTCACAAAAGCAGAAACCACAGTCCCAGATTATTAAGTGGATGTTACCAAGGTTGGCTGCGTTGCTGGGTTCTTCTCTTCTGGTGCTGGGCTATGAGGAACTTAAAGGGTTAGACAGCATCACCTTTCAAATAACAGAATGTCCACACCAAAAATCATTCTGAAACAGGATCCCATTTAATCAAAAACATGGCCAGCCTCCAAACATATTTGCAGAATTAATAACTCCAGACCAGGAGCTCACAACGGAGTTCACAGGAGTACATCAGTGGTTTCTAGTGTTAATGAAGACCCTACACCTTTTTAAAGTTAATCCCTGGGCTGGGTGGCCACATATGGGTTTTGGGCAGCAGCACTAAGGAGCCAGGTGACTTCTATCAAACTGACGGCATCATTTCCTCTCTCTAGCTACTCACTCTCCCAAAAGTGACTCTCCCCTCAGACATCTAGGGGCAGGTGTCCCCCCACACAGGCTCTGAGGAATGTCCATAGTCTGGCCACTCATAACTCCTTGGGAGCCACAAACCTGGCACGGCGAAGCACACCGACTGCACAGGGAGGATTGGGGGGGGGTCTATGATCCACAGCCGGGGCCTACACATTAGTGCCTCACTCTTCTTTCTGTTCAGGCCTCTAACAAGCATGACAGCTCCCTCCACTTCCTCCATGCTGAACTGTGAGGTGGAAGATTTGAATCCACCCCAAGGATGCACCACCAACAAGATGGCTGCCACCACTTAACTACCACTGCTTCCCTCCACTACTACCCAGACAGCTAAAAGCTTGGGCAGGAGCAAGCAATCACCCCTGCCCCTGCAGAACCACTGCTGCACACCCTGTGGTGTGGGACCTCCCCCAAGGCACCAAAAGACTCCTATACATATGGCTAGAGTCCCCGGAGACAACCTCTGACTCACGGAGGCTCCACTGATGGGCAGAGGCCATACATATGAAATAATGGAAAAGGGTCAGGAGGGGGAAAAAAATAGTAAACTCAACCCCAGGGGTGGGTTACAATTAGATAACCAAAGTCCCAGCCTTTTGATTAAAGAAAACGAACAGATCCAGAAGCAAATGGTTTGATGCCTTTTATTGGACCAACATATAACAAAAGAAAACAGTATGTTTTCTTTTGTTACATTTATGTTGGTCCAATAAAAGGTATCAAACCATTTGCTTCTGGATCTGTTCTTACAAGGAACAATGCAGCAACTAAATTAAATAAGAAAAAGAACAGAAATTGTTATAGTTTATTGACTAAATACCGTGTAGTAATAAAGTCGTTGAATCAAACCAGTAATCTAAGTTCAGAGAACCTGCTATCCAAGTCTCATCAAAGGTAAGTCTTCTGACTAAATCCAGGCAAAAAAACAAACAAACAAAATATTTGTTTTTATAATTGCTCAGTAAATCCTATGTGCCCTGGGACCACTAAGTATTTATAAATGAAGACTTAGGAGATACATAGATAAGGCACTGCTGCTCATTTTACATTTTCTTCAGTACAGCCCTACTTTCTTTCTGCAGAGAGTCAGGTATACTAAGAACTGTGGTCAGGGTTGCATTGTTTGGTTACCACCCTGCCATTTTCTGTGTTTTTTTTCCAACTCTTTAGCAAAATCTTCAGGTTCCACAGTTCAGTACCCGTTTGCTGCAGGGGTTCCATGGCTGAATGAAGAGAGTTAAATAATTTTGGGCCTGAGTCTGTGTGTGAATTTTCACAGATGATCTAAACTATGCGCTCACATTTATTTATTTCAGTTATTTGACCACCAAGAGAACTTTCCTCCTTATTTGCAATGTGGCTGCTAATAGTCTTATTAAAAAAATTTAATGGCCATGTTCTTTTTTATTGTCATGACATTTTTACAAAGGTACTGTTGTACTTGACAGCACAGAAAACACACCATGAAGGTCCTGGGTCTATTTCATCCACCGTAGAAACTAGGGATGGGTGGGTACTAAAATATCTGACCACCAAGACAACCTGTGAGTACCCCAAAAGCACCCAGAAAAAAAACAGATGAAAACAGAGTAGTCGGTTGGGTCAGTTAGTCGCTACCTGACCCATTCTACTAGCCGATTACCCAACCCTGACCATAACAAAAATCATAGAAAGACTGTTTTTTGGGACTATTACACTGTTAGGTGCCCCGATTCATTATATTCATGGGGGCATTGCTGTGGCAGGTACAAAAGGCACAGATTGTCTTAGAGAGCCTGCTGCTGTTTCCCAAAATTATATCAATGGTGGGCATTGCTGAGGCAGGTACGAGAGGTTCAGCTGCTCTGAGTGAGCCTGCTGCTGTTTCCCAAAATTATACCTATGGCGGGCATTGCTGAGGCAGGTACGAGAGGCACAGCTGCTCTGAGTGAGCCTGTTGCTGTTTTAAAAAATTATACCCATGGTGGGCATTGATCAAACTTATGAACTTATGACTGACAAAAGAAATCTAAGAGCAGTGTGGCACATGTGGCTGGCATGGTGGCAGTAGTGACGGTTCCATTTGTTTCGTACACAACCTAGCCATCATTTTCAGCATCACTGTTTGCAGGCTGTTGTTCATTTTTAGGGTCAGACTCACATAGATCAGTGCTTGTGACAATTGGGAAATTGTCAGCATTCATTTTGAGAAATGTAAGCTGTGCTACATTTGCAGGACTTAGCAGTGTTCTGTGGTCAGTGACTATTCCTCCAGCTGCACTAAATATGCATTCTGAATATACACTTGAAGGTGAACAACTGAGATACATTATTGCTAGATTTGCTAAATCTGGCCATATTGGTCTTTTTTGTTTCCAATAGAGTAATGGATCTTCCTTGAGACTAATCACAATATGGTCTGAAAAGTACTCTAAGATCATTGTGCTGCATGAAAAGGTTACAAGTCTGGCAGATGAATCTGCTGCACTTTCTTTACAGCATACCAGTCCATGTTGTTGCAGCTGACTCAGAAGTGATTCGCTTTTCTGACCCTGAACATAGGATGCCCGAGAAGTAGCTGTACATGTCTTTTCCCTCACTGATGACACTACTGACTGTGAAGAACTGATACTATAGATGTGCTGTTGCTGGTACTGTGATGGTTCGGTGGGGTTTGACTACTGTACATCAGTTAGTGGTGTTTGTAGGGCAATGTCACATTTGGTTCGCAGAAGATCTTTCCAGTACTCAATGTCTTCTTGTGCAGGAAGTATTTCTTCAATGTTCCACTTGAAGCGGGGATCTAGCAATATAGCCATTGCATAAATGTCATTCTTAAACATGGCATTTATTCTCTGATCAGTCAACAGTCTTTGACTCAAGTCATCTGCCAGCATAACAGCAGTGGTGTTGTCTTTTGACTGAAAGTCTTTCTTTATGTCGTCAAGGAAGATGTGAAGAAATCTGATTTGAGGAAGAATTTGTCTCAGAGTTGTACTGTCTGCACTGACATCACATGTGGCAGCCTCAAATGGCCTCAATAAGGTGACCAGAGATTCCAGCAGAGTTCCACTGCTGGAACGGAACATGACGTCTGCTTTACCAATTTGATTCTGCATGGTGTAGTCATGTACAGCTTTTTTCTGTTCAAGAACCATTTCCAACATATAAAATGTTGAATTCCAGCAGGTTGCAACTTCCAGATTTAATGTATGCAAGGGTAAATTTTTTACCTCTGTAGCCCTTTCAGAATTTTTTGAGCTTTCACAGAGTGGCTGAAATGCTCACATATTTTTCTCGTAAGACCTAACAGGTCGACATTTCTGTTCCCATTTAAGAAACCATGGATGAGAAGATTTAAACAATGTGCAAAACAAGGCATGTGTTGATAGTTGCCATCTCCATCAGCTTTTACTATGTTGGCACAATTATCTGATACTATGAACCCTGGAGATGAGGAATATGGCGTAAGCCATTTATGGAATTGATTTTGCAGCTCCTGCAAAATATTCACAGCAGTGTGGTTTTCTTCAAAAGTGGTGACACATAATATAGTTTGCTTCCTACTACTTATGGCAGAGTGGGAATTATTACTTTCTGACTGAAAACTTGCCCAGTGAGCTGTAACAATCATGTAGTTAATTGTTTGGTTGCTGGTCCATATATCCGTGGTTATGTGAACCTGCTTCACTTCAGAGAGTTTCAGCTGTTTAGTGACCGCACTACACACCAAGTCATACAACTGTGGAGCAGCCTTTTTTGAGAAATATGTTCGAAAGGGAACAGTGTACCATGGTTCAATCCGGTTCATGAACTTGAGGAAACCTTTCTGGGCAACAAAAGCTAAAGGGAGCTGACAATTGGCCAACAGCTCTGCAATGGCTCTGTTTAACAGCTGGCATGTTGGATGTTTGTGGGTAGATTTTGATGTTCTCACAATACTTTCTTTTAATGTTAGTTAATGAGAGTGACAAAATATTTTTAATTTGGGGGAACTGTACTTTTCACACCTTTTTCACGTGGAGTGCTGCTGTGGGATTTTGCAGTACCTGATGGTGTCAGAAGAAGACAATCTATGTTTGTCTGGGAAGACTGCGAGGACACATCAAGTGATTCAATGTCAGTTACTGCTTCCAGTTCACTGTCACTATGGTCACCGTTACCACCATTTCCGCCACCGCTGCTACCACCCATACCAACCACACTGTCCTTTGCCCTGCCCCAATCAATTGGGTGTTTTGCCTTTAAATGTCATATCTTTACTGATGTTCCAAAATGTCCCACTTTGCCACCACAACTGACACACATACAGCTCGAGAGTTGTCTACAGGGTCAATATAAAATAAATTCCACACGAAAGATTTACCCTTTATGCTTTGTACTACTGTGTCTGGCACTATTTCTTGTACAGTCAAAGGACCTGGAGGAAACCCTACTCTGCCATTTCCTTGGTCACATGAATTTTTCTCATTCATGGTGATCATATTCTTATGTTTAGCATATCATTTTATTCCTGCACTTGCCTCTCATGCCCTACAGCAGCATCCTCTCCAACACCCTCATCAAAACTAGTATAGATCTCATTGCCACAAGATTCAGAAGCACTGGAAGTGCAGTCATCAGTAGGTGGGACATAGCCTGGGCTATCCCATTCGCAGTCCCCACTATCACCACCATGTTTATCAGCATTTGCTGCCTCAGCATCTGAGGTTATATTTGAAGAGGATGCCTCCCCCTCCTTGCATGCTGCTTCAACAGCTGGAAGTCTTATGGCATGTGTGGAAAAACGTTCAGTACCTCTACGAGTAACTCCTGTCAATTCTTTCTGAAACTCTATCATTTCATTGGTAACATGCTTTTTTGGTTCAGGAGGACATTTAGTGCCAGTCCTAGTGATGTTATTGTTATTATTGTTTCTGTGTTCTTCATTAGTGCTAGGATTCATACTGTCTACATCATTTTCAGTTGCATATGCACCAACACTATGCTTTCTTTAGTAGATTTAGTCTGGGTAGTACGAGACATAGTAGACACGGCTGTGACTTTTGCTATGCCACAGAGAGACATCACACACAGTGTAGCTATGATGGGGCTCAGGGCACCTAACAGGCTAACAGACAGTGTAATACAGCCTAAATGGCTTTCGCTATACTGCAGAGACACACAGAGTAGCTATGTCCCAGACAGCACTAGGTTATAAAGCCAAAAACAAACCTAGCGCAGTCAAAAACTGTGCATGAAAAACAGCAAAGCCAATAGTAACACTCAAAATAAACACCGAGTGCTACCATGGCAAAAAAAACCCAAAAACATAGCAGCTGAAATTAGTGTTTGCAGGGGGCTTTGCTACCCCCACCCCCGAATTAAAAATAATCAACTCTATTGGGGTGGCAACTCAGGGACTAGGAGGATATTGGGAGGGGGTTAAATTTGTGAGACTGGAGGGGCAGAAGTGCAGGGTGGGGAGAAAACATATCAAAAAATAAACTTGGGAGGGGAAGGAGAAGAAAACTACAGAAAACAGGAGACCAGGAATAGAATCCTGGCCTCTGGGATGTTCCACCACCCTAGCTGTTCGGGACCCTAACCTCTGCACCACAGCAGCAGCTTGGCAAAGCTGCACACAGCTACCAAATTCTCCTCTTCCTCCTGAGTGATGACAGCTACAGGGATAGCAGTAAACTACTTGTTACTTGTGCTATTCTGTCCCTGTAGCTATTTTTTAAAATGCTATTTTTGCAGCACGGCTTAAATGGCACTGAGTCATACTGACCGGGTACCATCCCAGACGGGGTTCGGGGCACCTAACAGACAGTGTTTAATACAGCCTAAATGGTGTTCACTATAATGCAGAGGAACACAGAGTTGCTGTGTCACAGACAGGATTAGGGGCACCTAACAGACACTGTGTAATATAGCCTAAATGACTTTCACTATATTGCAGAGAGACACAGATTAGCTATGTTCCAGACAGGGCTCAGGGCACTTAACAACAGACAGTGTGTATACAGCCTAAATGGCTTTCACTATACTGCAGAGACACACAGAGTAGCTGTATGTCACAAACACTGCTCAGGGCACCTAACAGACAGTGTTTAATACAGCCTATGTGGCTTTCACTATACTGCAGAGACACACAGAGTAGCTATGTCACAGACAGGGCTCAGACCACCTAACAGACAGTGTTTAATACAGCCAAATGGCTTTCACTATACTGCAGAGACACACAAAGTAGCTATACGTCACAGACAGGGCACATGAGGGTACCTAACAGTGTGCAACAAATGGCTTTCACTATACTGCAGAGACACACACGGTAGCTAAAGGGCTCGGGGCATCCAACAGACAGTGTGTAATACAGCCTAAATGGCTTTCACTATGCTTCAGAGAGATACAGAGCAGCTATGTCACAGACAGGGCTCAGGCCACCTAACAGACAGTGTTTAATTCAGCCAAATGGCTTTAACTATACTGCAGAGACACACAGAGTTGCTATGTCACAGACAGGGCTTGGGATACCTCACAGACAAGATGTAACACAGCCTAAAAATGACTTTCATATACTGCAGAGATGAGACACACTAGCTACTATGTCACAGACAGGGCAGGCGCCTAACAGTTTGTAACAGCTGCTGCAGGACCAGCAATGAGTGCCTCTTCCTCTTCTTCTTCTCTCCCTAGCACCACACTGGGTCCCCTGTTTATTCCCCCTTCAGTTCCCAACCTGTGCTCCTGTGTGCAGTAAACTTGAGCTTTGTTTTTGTCTTTTAAATTAACTTTTTAGTTTTCGCTGCGGTGGCTGTGGCTGCAGAACAAACACCGATTTCTCCCTCTCCCAAGAAAGTCTGCTGCTACCTGTAACACCCTCCCAAAAGGTACTTACCTTAAAAAGCACCTCTGGGTGTTCTGTTGCCTCTGGTGTCCCTGCTTCTTCGTGGCACTTCCTGCCATTTCCCTCTAGTGCCAAGAGTGTCTCCATGTCCTCCAAGTGTTCCCCAGTGTTAGTGAGCCCTACGGGGCTCTCAAAGTCCATTTGTGAGTGGTCGGCGTGTTTATTAGGGCTGCCACTCACACCGTTGAGGAGGACACATGGATTGTCTGGCCAGCATTGTGGTCAACAGTTGGGAGGTGTTTACGTGGTTCCCGGTGCTGTGTTAAGTTGAGAGGCACCAGGGACACACAAAGCCAGGAAAAAATATTTTAAAATAAATAAACCAGCAGGTGCCATAAGCATTGCCTCTGCAGCACCAGAAGCTAAGGGGCCAAGGTCAGAGCAGTGAAGCCCTTATGAATATTCATGAGCCATTGCTGTGCTTCCAGGGGCAGTGTGTTACAGGAGCCATGACTCTCATGAGGGTGTACTTATTTAACGTAGAAGTGGACATGTTTAAGAGAGAACTATTGGGGCTACAAGACAGTAGGGATATTATTTAGTAAAAGTGTTATATCTGGCTGCACCAGGACTTTATATCTGGAGACAGTAAATAGATTGCCACAGCCTGTATCTATAGCCACTATCTTTATAGCTTTCAACCAACCAGTGGCCAGGATTTGACAAAGAGACTTCTGGGGCACTGCCAGAGACTTATGGGGAATTATCTGGGACAAAATCTAGGCACCAAAAAGCAAGCCAATTAACAGATGGAAACTGTTCAGGACAGTTTTGGCAGCCAATAGGATCTCTGGACCTAAGCCCCGTATAAAAGGGCGTAACTGCTCAGAGTAGTCAGATTTGCCCAGGAGTTCAGTGTGTGTGCCTCTGGGGAGCTGGATAGCTCTCAGAGGTTAGGCCTGCCAGGCTTAGACTTTTTTCCGCTGTGAGTCCACGGGTCTGAAGTGTCCAGTCGACCCACTTTAGGGTCGCAGCAGCAGGTGATTCATGCAGCAATCAAGCTGGAAAGTGAGGATCAGCCTGCAAGTTGGCTGGAAGGACCAGAGAAGGACAAGCCTTACATATAAATGTGCATAGTTTGCCGAAGCATTTGCATGGCTGACCAGTTCAAGACATCCGGTGTGCATGTCTCGGCTAAATTTGAATCAGTTTAAACATCAGCTGTTGCGCCTACGAGATTAGCGTTTTGATGAGGACCATGAGGGAACCCTTCCTCATGCTTCATGAAATAACTGCACTGGTCTCATGTCTTCGGATTGTCCTCAGGGTCTGGGTAGTGTGAGTAATTTCAGGATAGCTCCCTGCAACAACAGCCACAAATCATTATGTACCACCTAATTGTCTTGCTCTGGGTTTATTGCAAAGGTCTGAGCCATCCAGCTCTGGATTACAAATATTGGGTTGAGTGCATGTTAATTGCTTTCCTTCCTAAGGGCCCCAACGATCAGCTGCAATGCCGGCCTACCCCAGGCAATGCTTCAGGCCAGCCAACTCTGAAATTATTACAGGTGGTGCTTTACAGGTTTTACAGTTTTATCTAACATTAGGATAAGCTTTCAGGGTTACTGCATTTGTTGTTGACTGATTGTTTCTGCTCTTAGCTCCTTGTTCTTTCATCCGTGGTTCTTCTTTTTCAGCAGGGGAAGGGCCCAGCCACCCACCCTCATCCCCAACCACCCCACACTACACTCCTTTTATAGGGTACCACAATTGTGACATTTCCTGTGACAGAGCAGGAAGGGGTGGATCAGTGGGGCCTCCACAAGGTGAGCTCATTTACAGGGGCACTAGTAATTTAACTTGTTATAACAAGTTAAACAAAACACAATCAAACCATTACTTGCATTTTTTTCCTTGATTTTCCTTCTAATTACTCTGACTAGGTTATAAACCCAGCAACTTATCTGGAATGGATATCATTAACTGCAGGTACTGTGGAACAATTTTCAGAAGGACAGTCTTACAGGATTTAGGACACTGTCCTACATGCTGGGCCTTTGGAGATCTTAGGGCTCACCTCCGGGCAGCATGGGCAGAGATTGCACACCTCAAATTTCATATTCAAGAGGAAATACATTATAAGAACCACCCGCCATTTCCCCAGCATCCAACATAAAAACCTCGACCGCAGAGGGTAGTTGGTCCAGGAGGTTGGCAGGTGGTTCGGAGGGGCAAATTGGGTGCCCCATCACTCTCTGCTCTCCAACATATTACCTCCAAAAACCATATAAACACTACAAACAGGTATCTGCCTCTAGCTCTGAAATCAAACAAAGAGGCAGAAGACACTGCAGAGCAGGACACTGCAGCACAGGAGCTAGCACAACAAAACTCACCCAAATCAGGAACCAAAACAAAAAGCAAAAAGGAAATCCAAAAAACTTCTGATCATAGGAGACTCCATGATTCGGGGAGTTGATACCCATCTCCAGCCTAGGGTAATGGTCAGATGTCTCCCAGGTACATCAGCATGGAGAGACACTGACCGCATTGCTAAAATTGTTCACAAAGCAGGAGAAAACATTGATGTCATAGTACACATAGGGACTAATGATCTCACCAGCCGGTCAGTTGTGAAGACCAAGGAACATCTGACCAGGCTGGATGACAAACTATCATCTATTTCGTCCGGCATCTCCTTCTCTGAGATTCTGCCAGTCTGGGAGAAGGGAGCAGATGGACGGAAGGTCAGAGAAGGGGAGATAGGGGAGCTAAACATGTGGCTCAAGGGCTGGTGCCAGGAAAAGGACACAGATATGTAGGAACTGGCAACAGTTCTGGGAGCGAAAGTTCTTTAAATTTGATGGACTGCATCTGACTAAGGAGGGAGTCAGTGCATTGGGGCAGAAGTTTGACGTCTTTGCAGAATATTTAAACTAGCAAATGGAGAGAGGGGTGCAGCACCCTATACGTCGAATGGGAAGAACACCCCTTCCCTCTCAGCTAGTGGTCAAACAGGGATTCAGCATGTTTGCAGTTCATTTGCATCACGAGGTAAGAAAAAACGTTTCTCTCCCCATACGATGCACAGAGGTAATGCCAAACCTCACCCAACAACAAACACACCAAAATCTGGCCAATGGAAAATCATGTACACAAATGCTCACAGCCTGGGAAATAAGATCCCAGACCTGCAGGCAATAATGTCAGAGGCTAAACTGGACATAGTAGCAATTAATGAGACGTGGTTTACCAGTAACCACACTTGGGAGACTTCAGTACCTGGCTATGTATTGTTCAGAAGAGACTGAGGTGCAAAAGGGAGGGAGGAGTGGCCCTATGTCAATGAAAATATCAAAGCCACGGAAATTCAGAATACACATAAGGAGCCAGAAGAACTGTGGGTCACCCTGTAAACAGGAAATGGGACAGCCATAAGAACTGGGGTTGTCTACAGGCCCCCAGACCAGGAGGGGGACATAGACACATTACTGTTAGAAGATATACAAAACATGACAGCTAAAGGGGAGGTTCTGATAATGGGAGACTTCAACATGCCGGATACAGATTGGTCAATACCAGCAGGAACATCTGCCAGAACTAGACACATAGTGGATTCCCTGCAGGGGGAGGGCCTCAAACAACTGGTACAGCAACCCACAAGAGACAGGGCTATCCTAGATCTAGTACTGACTAGCAAGGAAGGGATCACAGATCTCCAGGTAGAAGGTCACCTGGGGGCCAATGACCATCACATGGTATGGTTCAATTTGGCTACTACATCTAAATCATCCCATTCCAAGGCAAAAATATGGGACTTCAGAGGAGCTGACTTTGATAAGATGGCCAACAGAGTTAAGCTAGCCCTGGCAAAAAGAAACACAGGTGAGGGGGTACAGGCAAAGTGGGCAAGCATTAAGGATGCAATACTTGAAGCAACATCCCATTGTGTTAGACAGAAAAAGAAGTGTAAAAGAAGAAGGAAACCACTTTGGTTCTCAAATACAGTAGCAGAAAAGGTCAGAGCCAAAAGGCTGGCCTTCAGGAAATATAAGGGAACACAGCGGGATGAAGATAGGGAGGCATACCAAACTGACTAAGGGAAGCAGGGAAGGCAGTAAGGCAGGCAAAGTTCCAAACTGAGGAAACACTAGCACGAACAGTAAAAGAAGGTGACAAGACTTTCTATAGATACATTAGTGAAAGGAGAAAGTCCAGAGGGGGTATTGCTAAGCTTAATGGAGAAAAGGGAGCGTGTGAGGAGGAGGACCCTGTAAAGGCATCTATCCTAAATAGATACTTTTGCTCAGTATTTACTGAAGAGAAGGTAGGGCAGGGCCCACAGCTCAGCATCATGGACACAGGGGGGGGAGGGAGGTGAGCACTACTCCCTTCACAAAAGAAAGGGTCCTACAAGAGCTTGCTAAGCTCAGGGTGGATAAGGCAACAGGACCTGATGGCATACATCCCAGGGTACTTAAGGAGCTAAAGGTGGAACTAGCAGAGCCATTAGCAGAACTGTTTAGTGAGTCTCTGAGCACAGGAGAGGTCCCAGAAGACTGGAGAAGGGCTCATATGATCCCGCTCCACAAGAGTGGTACCAGGGAGGAGGCAGGGAACTACAGACCAGTCAGTCTTACCTCAGTAGTGGGCAAGATTATGGAGGCACTCCTTAAGGAAAGAATAGTGCAACACCTGGAATCCATAGGGGCACAGGATCCAAGACAGCATGGGTTTACAAAAGGAAGGTCCTGTCAAACTAACTTCATAGATTTCTTTGACTGGGCAACCAGAGTGGTGGACCAAGGGGGAGCAGTTGATGTTGCCTACCTTGACTTCAGCAAAGCTTTTGACACTGTTCCACATAGAAGATTGGTAAATAAGCTGGGTAGGCTCGGGGTGGGTCAGAAGTTGGTCAACTGGATGGCAAACTGGTTGATGGGCAGAAAACAGAGAGTGGTGGTAAATGGTATACGGTCAGAAGAGATGCAAGTCACAAGTGGGTACCTAGGGATCAGTTCTGGGGCCAGTCCTCTTCAACATCTTCATTAGTGACCTTGCAGATGGACTAGAGGGTAGGTTTGTCTGTTTGCAGATGACACCAAGATCTGCAACAGAGTAGATGATCCAGATGGGGTAGGCAGAATGAAAAGAGATCTGGATAAACTAGCAAAATGATCAGAAGAGTGGCAACTGGGATTTAATGCAAAGAAGTGCAAAATCATGCACATAGGGAAGAGAAACCCCAAGCCACCTATAGGCTGGGAGGGAGTTGCTAGCAGTCACAAAGGAAGAAAGAGACTTGGGCATCATCATCACTGATGGCCTGAAATCATCAAGCAGACCTCTAAAGCAGTAGGTAAGGCTAGGGGTGTTAGGTTTGTATTGGTAGGGTATCACAAGTCATTAAGAGGAGGTAATAATCCCTCTTTGCAAGACACTGGTTAGGCCCCATCTGAGTACTGCATGAAGTATTGGAGGCCACACCTTCACAAGGACATTAACCAAATTGAGGCAGTCCAGAGAAGGGCAACCAAAATGGTGCAGGGACTGCATCAGAAGACATATGAGGACAGATTAACAGAGCTCAATATGTATACCCTTGAGCAAAGGAGGGAGAGAGGTGATATGATCGAGGCATTTAAACACCTTAAGGGCATTAACCAGGTGAAAGAGTCTAACAGGTTTAAATATAAGAAAAATAGCAGGACAAGAGGACACACAGCATGAGATTAGACGGTGGCCGATTAAGGGGGCATATGAGGAAATTCTTTTTCACAGAAAGGGTGGTGGATGCATGGAATGGCTTACCACAAGAAGTGGTGGCTATGAATACAGTGCAGGGCTTCAAACAGACATGGGATAGGAATAAGGGAGCAATACAAATGACTATGAATAGATAGGCCACTGACAGAGCAAAGGCCGATGGCACATTTATAAGGTAGAAAAAGAAATGGGCAGACTGGATGGGCCTTGCGGTCCTTATCTGCCGTCAACTTCTATGTTTCTATGTTTCTAGCCTGTTTAACATACTGGGTTCCCAGGGTTGTGGGGCAGTGCCAGAGGGACTTACAGTGCATGCTTAATCAACCTGAATTTAATCAGAACTGCCAATCACTTGCTAGATTTATGCCCCACCTTTGTTCACGTCCCCCTGAATAAATCAGATTGTTGTTTTTTTCACGTTTAACTTGGCTAGTGTGTACCTTCATGATGGGGATACAGTACTGCTATTGTATTGTTGCATCACTGGTCTTATTTTCCAGGGGGTCTCCAGGGCAGTTGCAGAAGATCCAGCCCTGGTGGTAAGTGCAAGGAGTGCAAGCACATCATTATCATATGGTAAATGTGAATGTTCATTTGATAAACTGTTTAGGCCACTAGAAGGGATGGTGCGGGGTTATAGCATCCCAGAGGGCTATACCAACAGCAGCTACGCTACCCCAAAAACCATTCCTTCGGGTGGAGGCACCCATTCACCGAGCTCAGGTCCCTTTACCTGTGCTTAGTCACGCAGGCAGGGGTAGTAGCCCATAGGATAGCACCACCTAGGGGTTACATATCTGTACACTCACACAGCAGACATGGAGCACAGACACCGGCACTGACCAATCGGATTGTCAGGCTGGTGTCATGTGCTCCATTCTGCTGTCAGAACCCCACAGGCTGCCTGTTCATGCCTGTTACCAACTTTGGATGAGTCCCAGAACCAAACAGGCTGCCTGTAATGCCTGTTTTAAAAAAATTACCTGTTACTCGCCCCACTACCTGTGTCCACAGTACCCGACCTGCAAAGTACACTGTTAGGTCGGGTAGGGTAGTAAATTACCTGAGCTACCCTACCTGACCAAAAACCACTGATATTCGATCTACCCACTCCAGCTACCCGATGGGTAGCCTATCCCTAATAGAAACATAAGCATAGAATCTGTCGGCAGAAAAGGACCACTTGGCCCACCTGGTCTGTCCAAGTGTTCCCTGCCTATGCTACATCTTCAGACCCTATCTGGTCTCTGGCAGCTCTCCCCCCCTACCTGCTCCTGTTCTAATATACCCCCATGTTTATCTCATGCATGTTTGAAGCCACCACCCCCCTACTGTTCTAGCCTCCACCAGTGAAGAAATAGTTCCCTAAATCTCTCCTGAACTTCAACCCCTCTAGCTTCATTGCATGCCCCCTGGTCCTGTTGCTCATCCTTTTGTGAAAATGACTCCCCACCTGCACTTTGCTGACCCTTGTGAGGTATTTGTTGCAGGTCTTGATTGTCTCCTCTCTCTTTCCCTCTCTCTCTCTCTCTACTTTTCCAAGGTGTACATGTTGATACCCCTCAATCTCTCCTTGTAGGGCTTCACTTGCAAACCTTGTACCATCTTAACTGCCCTCCTCTGGACTGCCTCCACCCTGTCTATGTCCTTTCTGAGGTGCAATCTCCAAAACTGTACATGGTACTCCAGGTGGGGGAGTAGAAGGATCGACACAGCAGCAGCACCACCTCTCTCCCTCTAGAGATGCCCCTCCCTGCACCCCTGCATCCCATAGCCCTTCCCATGGCCTTTAAGCACAGGACTGCCACCTTGATGTCCTCTGTTATTATAACCCCAAGGTCCCTTTCCTGTGTAGTGCCTGTCAGTACCCCCCCCCATTGCATAGTCCACACTGGGGTTTCTATGCCCTACATGTTGATTTGCACTTTTTGGCAACAGTCTCTAGCTGCCATATCTTTGACCACTCCTCAGTTTACCTCAGATTTTGGAGTTATCTGCAAAAAGGCATACCTTCCCGTCCAGTTCTTCTGCAATATTGCCTATGAATACATTTAATGTGCCTGATCCCAGTACCGAACCCTGTGGTACACCACTGGTCACTTTCCCATCCTTAAAGTGAGTGCTGTTAACCACCACCCTCTGTTTCCTATCCATTAACCAGTTCTTAATACAATTTACCACTTTGGACCCCACTTTTAAACTGGTCAACTTCCTAATCAGCTTGCTGTGTGGCACACTGTCCACTCCCCTCCCCGGATCTATTTCTCTGGTCACCCAGTCAATGAAATCTATTAGATTTATTTAGCTTGACCTTCCCTGTGGATCTGTGCTGCCTGGGTCCTGCAGCCCATTGGATTCTAGGTGCCCAACCAGCCTTTCATAGAGTAGAGTTTGCATTAATTTCCACACCACTGAAGT
Organism: Neoceratodus forsteri; assembly: GCA_016271365.2. Taxonomy (NCBI): domain Eukaryota; kingdom Metazoa; phylum Chordata; order Ceratodontiformes; family Ceratodontidae; genus Neoceratodus; species Neoceratodus forsteri. The sequence goes on along the minus strand of CM057458.1, from coordinate 577,877,934 downwards.
GAGACCGAAAGGCCTGTAATTGCTAGCTTTTTCCTTGCTGCCAGTCATTTGGTATAGGAAGCAGCTCAGACAGAGAAGCTTATATATAGTTATATTATTGGCAGCTTTGATCCCCTTCTGAGATCTCCAAAAATTTGTATGTTAGGCAAACATGAATGATCTTTCACGATACTTGTCACAGATTCAAATCCCACTAGAACCAGTTAATGACTGTATGATCTTGGTCCATTTAACTCAACTCTGCCTCAGTCCACCCAGCTACAGAAATAGGTGGAAACAGGACCCCACTGAAAATGAGATGTTGCATCTCTGGCTATTCTTGGTAAATAAATTAACTAGAAAAACCTAACAAATCAGTTTTTGTTCACTTTGCAGTGAGACTAGTAAGACCCTATCATGATGACCTGCCCCATCTAACACTGTGAGAGTGCTGCCTCCATATATACCCTTTTATTCTCTAATGCATGCAGATCCTGTCATGTATCAGCTACCATGCTTTTTTATACTTAGTCCAGTGCGTGTATAAGGCACCAGAGTTCTCAGTAGTACTGTGTGTTACTCAGTGGCGGAGGAAGAGAAAGATGAGCCCCAGTGCAGGTTGTAATTTTGGGCCCCCCACCACAGCATATCAACCGCCTGCCTCCCCAAGGTTTTTTTTACCTGTTTATTTTACACACCTTTGACCCACTTCCTCCCTCACTCACATATCAAGGAATATACGGTAATACATTACAGTGTAATATGTTCTACTCATTTATTTGAATCGCGTTTTAACGCTTCGTTCTGCAAACTCATCTATTATTGATCTGCTGTAGGTTAATTTTCTTGCTCGTTCATTTTCAATAGATAAGAGTCCCAACCCACAAAGTCTCTCTTGTCCCATACTACTCCTTAAGCAGTTCTTTATAAGTTTAAGTTTTGAAAATGAGCATTCAGCACTGGCTACTGTTACTGGGATGGTGAGAAACAGCAGAAGCACAGTACAGACTTCTGGAAAACTGGATGCTAATACACTATGGTCAACAATGAGCAGTTTTGCCAAATCTTTCACTAATGATTGTTTGGAGATTTCAGATTTCAAACAAGATCTGAATGCAAGCAACTGTCCAGGAAAAGCAAGTGAAATGTCTTTGTGGAAATGATGGGCCAGTTTTTCAACTCCTTTATGCAGATCATCATCACTTGCAGAAATCAAGGTGCTTGGCTGGATTATGCTGACTCTATCAGCGATTGCCTGCAAGCTTTGAAATCAATTTGAAAGCTGTGTAGTTATTATATCAAGGCACCTGTAAAACACATTCACTTTGAAAAATTGTTCTGAGTCGGCAAGTCTTTCATCTTCACATAGCTCATCAAAATGGCGTTTGACCTTTCTTATCCACTTTTCTTCAAACTTTGCTTGTACACCCCATTTTTCTGATAATGCAGTTGCTGAATTTTTGGCTTCATCAAACTCATTTCGAAATGTGAGTAGGTCTTCATTGGCTTTGTGAAGTAGGTTTGCTGCTTTGCAAAGGTCTGTGTCTTTAGACTGTAGCAGTTTTGACACAGCATTAACTGTTTCCAGAGTCTTTGTTTGGAGCACAACAAGAAAAATGAAACTAAAATTTTCCAATAATTTCTTTAATGCCAAAGTCTCATTGCACTCATCTCTATTTTTGCTCTGAAGAACTATTTTTGTGAGTGCCTTCGTAATATCTAAATACCGAAACCTCAGAGCAAGGAGTGATTCATAGCGGGATGACCATTGGGTAGGGCAAAGCCTTTTCAAATTAATGTTGCTGGAAAGCTCTGATGTGGAAGCAAATGAAGATAACAAGGCCCAGCGTTTTATACTGTGGCCAAAAAAAGTGTATAGTCTTTCAATCACATCATAAAATTTTTTAGTTCTGGTATTCCTCTAACGGAATCATTCAGTGTGAGATTTAAGTTGTGAGCAGCACAGTGAACGTATGCAGCATTCGGTTCCTTCTGGGATATTCTTGCTTGCACACCAGAGTACACACCACTCATATTAGAGGCCCCATCATACTCTTGACCATGACATTTAGATAACTGTAAACCTTTCTGTTCGATGCAACCGATTATTATTTTCTCAAGTCCACTAGCAGACTAATCACTAATTTCCTGAAAGCCAAGGAAAGATTCATTGATTTTCACCTCTGTTGCCATGTCCCTTTCATCCCTTTCTATTGTGGCATACCAAAAAATTTGACTCAATCGGTCAGTTTTCGCAATGTCTTGGGTGGTGTCCATTATTACAGAGAAAAAAGGTGCAGCTTTTATTTCATCAATAATATCTTGCTCAATACGCTTTGACAAAACTTCAATGAGTTCATTCTATATAGTATGACTAAGATAGCGAATTGATCCGATGGGCATGGAAATGAGTTGCTTTAACACGGGATCATACTTGGCCAACAGTTCCACGACTGAAAGAAAATTCCCACTATTTACTTGCCCTAAAACCTCTCTGTGCCCCCTGAAAGGTAAATTGCACATAGCTAATGTAAGAGTCACATTGATCAGATGCTTCAAAACTTGTCTCCAGAAGTTTTTCTCCTTTTGTATTTGAGTTTCAAAATCTTCATCAATTGTGCCATGTAAACGCCACTGCTCATACACTAAGCAAGATTCTAGATGAATTGTTGATGTTTCGTGATATTCAGTTTTGCTGCTTAGGTGACGCCAGTCTCAAACTCCTTTAACCCATGCAATTTTATAAGCAGGTGCACTATGATCAGCAAACAGCCAACATGGCTCACAATATGCACAGTCTAATTTAGGGGAGTAACAAAGCCAAGTACGTGGTAATGTAACTCCTGACTTTGTTGTAATATTGTAATAGCTTCTGGAGAAACAGCGCCCATCTTGATTTTTGACTTGTGGAAATGGTCCATCGGGTTTACACGAACCTTGTGATATGGTGTACCTTTTTATTTGGCTATCCTTTATATCTAAAGAAAAATGACCTCTGTCTGTGGGGTTTCTGTCATCAACAGGAGGAAAACTTGGAAAAGCAGGTTCTTCTCCAGTGTGAAAAGCAGCACTGGCTGTTTTGTCAAGTCCTTTCTCCAATACACTTTTAATGTCTGGTTCTTGTTCAGATTGTTTAGCAAAGTTAGTTTTAGGATCAACATGATCAGCATAGGCCATCTCAGCCAAAGCACTAGGTCCACTGTCCTTCTCTGTGTCTCTGTCATTTTCACAAATTTCAGTTTCAGTCTTATCAGGTGTGTCAGAATCAGTCGCAGTTTGGAAAAAAGCATTCATTTTAGGAAGTTTTGCAGCCAACAGCAATTCTTCCTTCCTCTGTTTACGCTTTTGTCCACCACTTTTGTATTTAGGAGGCATCTTTTACTAACAATAAACTGTATTTATAATTATAATCTTATCTACAGTATTGTTTTTACAACATACAGTGCTGTAAATGTAAATCACAATATAAAATTATTCTCTACTCACTGAACAACTGCCGCCTTGTTGCGCTGTGATGCGTAAATGAAATTCTACCTCAGACTCTTTTAAACTGCAGCACAACTGAACTAACTGGTACAGTACACACATGATTCCCAGTGAAGTGCCCCACCAGTTGCTTTCTGCAAGCTGTTTCTTTGAACTCACACTACTAGCTTAGCAAAAAAAACAACTTATATTTACTGAAATAGTTATTTTTGTTTGCTTCAATCTGGAGTAGCTAGGCAGCTAATGACAAGAACAGAGCAATACAGGCTCAGTCAGGACACACAAGACAGCAGAAGAGCACACAAAGCAAGATACAGGCTGGCCACTCGCCACTGCCTGGCAGGCTGGAGATGCACAGGAAAAAAAGTCACAGGCAACAGGCCTCCTCCTCTCAGTAGTCTCACACACTGCTGCTGCTTCTGCTGTAAGGCAAACACAGTAAAACTACTACAGACTCACTTTCACTGTGAGTACATAACAGTACTACTCACTACTGTAACAACTGTTGTAGACTAAAAAAAGACGATTGATAGTCACAGAGAGAGCGAGAGAGAGAGAGAGAGAGAGAGAGACTTTACTGGGTTTAGGACAGCCAGCAGACTGGCAAGCAACAACAAGTACTAGTAGTACAATATTATTTGTATCACAGTATTATTATTTGTTTGCTGGGGGCTAACGTGGCTGCTGCTATATGTAGCAGAGTCCAGTCCCTATGCACGCCCAACTAGCTGCTCAGATAAACAGGAACACAGCTAGCCTTCAGCAGTGCTGTGCTGCCCAATAACTTTTATTTTTTATAATGATAATGTCCTTGTTGCTTGCAAAACACAAAAACCCAACTCAGGCAGCTGGGGGCTAACGTGGCAGCTGCCTATACCCTACCCTTGCACTCCCGACAACACTCGGCTGTCTTACTGCCCAATTAGGTTTCCTTTTTTTTAATTTCCTTATCTGCAGCAAAAACCCTCCCTACTACCCAGCTAGGGGCTAAGGTGTATTATCCTGCTAGGCTGCTACTGCTATGCTAAAAATGCATTCCCCAGCTCAAACAGGATTGGAAGGACAAGGATTGAACAACAGCACTCTGCCTGCCCAGTAAGTTTTATTTCCTTGTTTTTAGCAAAGAATACTAGTAACTGGCTGTTCAGCTGTGTTCTCTGCAGTCAGTCAGTGCTGCTAGCTACTAGTCGCCTACTGTTATCAGGCTCAGCCAGTGCCCCCAGGCAGCAGGCAGCACTGTGCCCTCTGCCAGCCGCCCAGCCCAGGCAGCAGCAAGCAAGCTAGGTCCAAGGCCCAAGCCTTCTTTCTAATTCTTTCAGTTAGAAAATCCTCTGTAGCAAGTCATCCAGTAAAATAATCAGTCAGTGGTAGTCCTGCCTAAACACAGTCAGTCACATAACATTCAAGATTTAGAAATACTTGCTCACACACAGTCTCACACTGAGACTTCAGTGATCTCCTAGGGACAAGGGACTCCTGACCTCTGCAGCTGCCTGGCTCCCACCCACAGGCACACAGTCACAAAAAAAAAAAAAAGAAAACCTTAACCTCCAGTTAAGGTGGCTATACCCTGCTGCTATGCTGCAGTGCCTTGGCCTTATAAGTTGTGGAACTTGTGTGAGCAGCAGGCTAAGCACCTGCCACCTCCCTGGCCTACAGCCCCCTGGCCACCAACAACAGCCTGCCTGCTGCTATGCTAGACATCCTCCTCATCCTCCTCCGACCAGTACTACAGCACTAATAATAAGTCCGTCTCATCAGTCAGTGATCACATACAAAAAAAAAAGAAACAGTCAAGTAGTCAGTCACAATTGGGAGGGAAGGAAGAATAACAATTAAATCATCAACGACGATTCAAAAGAGATGTGTCTGTCCACACAGACAGAGAGAGCACAGAGCAGTCTGAGTCACTCAAGCCACTACCACACAATACTGTCTATTGCTGCAGCGATCTAACAAAGTTCATGTGACCAGCTCCAACGGTTCATTTAGCCTGCTCAGCCCACACAGCCCTGCCTACCACAGAATGTCTGACAGTGTCCATATCCAATCAGCAGAGGACATGTCAGTCAGTCATGTGGCGCAGGCATATCGACGAGCTTGGTATTGGTTAGGACTCTGCATCTCATCCTGGATCACCCGCCCACGCTGCCCATCAATCATGGTTGTCATCATGCGTGCCTTGACCCCCCACCCACTGCCCCCCCAGGGCAGCAGTGCAGCACAGTCAGCAGCAGCATCCAAGCTGCAGTCAGCCCAGCTCCCTCCCCCCGGAGACCGTAGTACACTACACACTGTACCCAACCCAACCCAACCCATTACCCGTAACCTGCCCGGAACAGACTACTGACTCTCATGACTCAGTCTACACACAGACAGAGTCAGAGTCTGATATTCTGACAAGTACTAGTAACCTACTGTTGTTTGTTGTTGTATCATGATGCAAGCAGCAGCAAAAGGAAAAGTTTGAACCGACTGTACCGACCATGGTGGCAGCGATGCATGCTGTATAATTCCAACGCTGAGACTGCATTTCTCCAACTTAACTGCAGGACTCTGTAGAGTTAAATCAGTCACGTTGGGGCTAGACTAGGGCATGACAGGGCAGTTGGTATAGATTTTATAGCTCATTAAGGGGACAGTATCCTGCTATGTGTGCTGTGGACTAAGGAGTTATTTTGATGTATGCCAGTGTGGAGAGGACTAGGACCAGATGGAGTTGGGAGTGGGACTTGGGAGGTGAGCTCAGCTGGAGGTGAGCTGTCACCGAGCCAGAGAGGCTAGAGCGAGCGGACGACAGGGGGGGATTGAGGATCAGGTTGGTGGTCTGTGGTTGGTCAGACAGTTTCAGAGAATCGGAATTGGATGGGAATGGTTGCATCAGGTCAGGAAGTAATGGCGATTTCAGATCGATGCATGGATGGCATGCATGCATTGCTTTGCTTGTTTTTTTTTGACTAGCCCAATAAATTGCCCTGCCCTGCCTGGCCCCAGCCCTTTCCTTCCCTTAGCAGAGTCAGAGACTGGTCAGTGGCTCAGTCACAGTGCTGCCATCTCTCTGGAGTCGGGGGGTGGTGGCAGCAGCAAGCACGTTAGCACGGCAGGTCCTGGAATTGGATCGGGGAATGGGAGGGATGGTATAAGGTAAAGGTTGCATGTTTTTTTTAATTGTATGTTGTGACAATGTGACTAGGGGTGTCAGCTGAAACTACAGCTGAGTGACAGACTTCACGACATGTCATTAAGAGAAAAGAGAGTTGACTCAGATTGAAGCCAGGATTGGAATTTATTTGTTTAACAAAAACGAACGCAATGCGATAGCGATAGAAATCCGACTGCTACTGAAATCAGTCATTTGGGCCCCTACATGTGTCGGGCTCCTGTGCTACTGCACCGGCTGCACTGGCTATTCCTCTGCCCCTGGTGTTACTAATGGCCTGCTCGTCAGATTCAGCAGGAGTGCTAGCTTTGGCAGACAGAAATCTTGCTTTCAGAGCAAGGAGCAGCTGACTACAAAACTAGAGCTTTTTTTTACTAATAGAACACTTGTATCTAAGCAGGAGTCAGTCAGTGCCTTTTGGGATTACAAAAACGTAAACTTTATTAGAAGTGGGGGTCTCTTTTAGGGTAAAAAAAAGAAAGTAAGTGTGTTTTTCTGTGTTAGGAAAGGAATTTGTTACGTCAAGAGGGGAGAAGTTAATTGGGGGTGTGGCTTAGGAGTACAAAAACAGGTGTCTCCAATTACAGTTCTCTAGTGCTAGCTTTGGCAGACAGAAATCTTGCTTTTAGAGCAAGGAGCAGCTGACTACAAAATTAGAACTTTTTGTACGAATTGCCCTCCACCCTTAACTAATTCTACTTTTATAGGCACTGGATTTGACTAACCACATGAACTTCCTGTTTGGCAGTAGGGAGGCAAGGATCACTGAGACACATAGGTTTCATCATCCATGAAGGAAAAGAGTAGCGCTCCGTAGCTGCTGGAGGTCTGACTCTGAGCAAGGAAAAAGGAGACTACAGAAGAATACAGGAAGTTCCTGTCCCAGAACAGGAAGGGCGAGAACTGTAAGGGGACATAGGCAATAGGAGGGATAAAAAAAACAGGGAGGAGAGAGTAAGCATACAAAGTAACAGGAGAGGGGCCACAAAATAAGACATGATGGGAGTGGTGCAGTGCAATGGCTGTGGAGTGGCAGTCTTCCGGGAGACATTCTGGAATCTACAATGCTGCCCTATTTGTAGGCACCTCTCTGGTCTGAGGGAGAAGGTTGCTAATCTCCAGGCTGACTTGGTTAGGATTCGTGAAACCTCCTCCCCCACCCAGGGACCACCAGGGCCACTGCAGCTACCTCAGAGGTTGCCAAGAAAGAGGAGCGGTTGGACCAAGGTGGGCTCCGGGGGAGAGAGAGGGTGGTGGAACAGAGGTGCATTCCTCCAGCTGTACCTCTCCACAATTCATACGCTGTTTTGGGGGAGAGTGGTTCCTCTGTTGCAGCACCTGCACCCAAAGAGGATGCTGGGAACCTCCACAAAGGAGACCCACAGGAGGCTGGCATGGGATCCCACAAGGGAAGAAAACAACTCCTGGTGGGGGACTCAGTCATTGGGGGGGTAGAACAGGGGGAGGAAGGGGAGAGGGAGGTAAGGTGCCAACCTGGCGCAACGGCTTGGAGGGGTAGGGAAAGAATCCTCAGGATCGTGGGAGCAGCAGCACAAGGGAGGGAGCTGGAAGTCATTGCCCACCTAGGGACAAATGACCTGGCTGGGGATGGGGTCAGAGCAGTGCAAGAGGAGTTTGAAGAGTTGGAGAGGGGCCTTAAACAAGTAGCACATACGGTAACCATCTCAGAGATGCTGTCTGTCTATGGCAAGTGTGATGCTAGGGCACTCCATTCCATGGGATTCAATGAATAGTTGAAAAAACTGGTGCCGAGCTCAGGGTTTTAGCTTCACTGGGGACTGGGGGTCCACCTGGAGGGATGCAGGCCTATACTGGCATGATGGTCTACATCTGTCCAGAAGGAGAACCAGGATCCTTGGTGATAGGTTTAAATGCTTCATTGGCAAGCATTTAAACTAGCCAAGGGGGGAGGCACTGAAAAGGAGCAGGGAAAATCTAGCCTCTCCCCACCAAAACACAGTAGTTAGAGAGGTAAACACCAAGGTAGAGATGTCAACAGGGAGCAGGACAGGGGTAAATGCAAAAAAAGGCAAAAGGAGAGAGATGTGGCTAAAATGGACAAGGCCATCAAGAAACTGGAGGGTGATGAGTACCAATGCCCGTAGTCTGTGTAACAAGCTCCCTGAACTAGTGGCCTTGATGGAAGAGGGACACCTGGATATTGTGGCAGTCACAGAAACATGGTACACTGAGAACTATGACTGGGATGTCAACATACCAGGGTACACAAGCTACAGGAGGGACAAGGAGGGTAAAAGAGGAGGAGGAGGAGGAGGAGGAGGAGGAGCTCTCTATGCAAGGGAAGGGATCAAAGCAATGGAACTAAATGACAAACAGAGTAGAGGAGGCACTGTGGGTCACCCTGGAGACAGGATATGGCACCACAATCTGCACGGGGGATGTATACAGACCCCCATCTCAGGGGGAGGCAGTGGACAATGAAATGGTAGAAGGCATCCTTAGAATGGCAGAAAAAGGGTAGATATTGTTGATGGGGACCTGAATATGCCAGATGTTAACTGAAGCACCTTTGTTGCAGCCACATCCAAGAGCATGGCTATTCTCGATGCCCTACAAGGGTCATGCCTCAGACAGCTAGTGGTGGAACCCACTCAGGAGGGAGCAATCTTAGACCTGGTACTGTCAAATGGGGATGGAGAAAGGATCTCAAATTTAGAAGTGGGTAGCCATCTGGGAACAAGTGACCGCCAAACAGTGTGGTTCACAATAAACACAGCCATAGAGTCAAGCCATACAAAAGCAAGAGCATTGGACTTTAGGAGGGCTGACTTTGGAAAAATGTGAGAGTGCCTCAGAAAAGCACAAGCAAATGGGCAAGAAGGAGGGGTGGAGGAACAATGGGGAAAAATCAAAACAGCCATCACAGAGGCAACAAGCCTTTGTGTTAAGCAAATCAACAAATCAAAACAAAGGAAAAAAACACTATGGTTCTCAGAAGAGGTGGCGGGGAAGGTTAAGAAGAAAAATGTAGAATTCAGGAAGTATAAGGAAACACAGAAGGAGCAGGACAGAGAACTGTACCAGTTAAAGCAAAAGGAAGCGGGGAAGGCAGTCAGAACAGCAAAGGCCTAAACTGAGGAAATGATAGCCAACTCAGTTCAGCAGGGGGATAAAACCTTTTACAGTACAACCTCAGAGATCCGAACAGCATGGGAATGCATGGTGTTCATATCTCTGAAATTTTCGTAACTCTGAAAATAACTTTGAAATGACTACAACGGCGCTTCTTACAGTATCAAATACAATTTTAATATAAATACAGATAAGTAAGTTTCAGTTAATGCCGTTAATTAAGTTTCAGAATGTTTAAAAAATGTGTTATTGCACTTTGCTTCAGTGAGCAGTGACGTGGTTAGAATGAAACATTCACTTTGTAATACATGGTTCTAAGTTGAAAATCAGTGCTTGCCTTGATCATATACTCTAGATTCTGCAACACTTTCTCAAAGAATGTTCTCATCTTAGTGATGTGTTCATATTTCTCAAATAGAATATTAACAAAACTCTGGAAGACATAGTGATGACAGACTCCACGAAATCCAGTCTCAAAGTGTCCCATTCTCATGCTGCTATTATCGCAGCGTGGCTGATGAGCCCTGCACTGAACTCGCGCTATACCATTCACAAGCCCTCCAGTGTACGGTGAACAACTGTCACAAGAAAGCATGCCAGGCTTGTAGGCTTTATATTTTTCTAGGATCTCTCCCAGCTGACTCCGGTAGGTCTCAATGGTGAATGCAGCCGCAGGTTGATGTGTGTCTTCGTTTAGCTTGGCCAACAAAATGAGCATGCCCACACGAAGTGCGGCACCATTTAGTGATTCACAGCTCTGTGTTTAACATTGGCCATCCTGCATGATGGAATTCTTTACTTGGACCAGCTGAAGATGAAGTTGACGCTCATAGAGGTCAGTCTGTTCAGGCAAGAAAATGAGCTAAAGCAATTATAGTAGTACTTAACTGCGCTTAGCGCTTGGGGAGGTGCGGTTAACTGGTCAGCCTGGTTCTTTGAGGTTCGGATCTCTGAGGTTATACTGTATAGGTACATTAGGGAGTGAAGAAAGACCAAGGGAGGGATAGTGAGGCTTAATAAAGGGTGGGCAGAGGGGGATGTGACAAAGCAGGGATACTGAACGAATACTTCTGCTCAGTATTCACAAAAGAAGAGGAAGAAGAGGTACCTAAATCAAAGAATAGAAGCACTCAAGATAGGGAGGTCGATACCAGTCCATTCACAAAAGAAAGGGTTCTGAAAGAACTTTTAAAACTGAAGGTGGACAAAGCAGTGGTGCCTGACGTGATTCACCCAAGAATTCTAAAAGAACCAAGGGTAGAACTAGTGACACCACTGACTACCCTTTTTAACAAATCATGGGAGAATGGTGGGATACCTGAGGACTGGAGGAGGGTGGATGTGTTTCCCCTTCACAAAAGTGGGAGCAAGACAGAGGCAGGAAATTACAGACCTGTTAGTTTGACCTCAGTGGTAGGGAAAATGATGAAATCTCTTCTGAAAGAAAGAACTGTTGAATTCCTAGAGGCCAGTGGGACACAGGACCCAAGACAGTATGGATTCACAGCAGGAAGGTTGTGTCATATGAATCTGCTAGATTTCTTTCACTGGGTGACCAAAGTAGTAGACCAGGGAGGGGCTGTGGACATGTCCTACCTAAACGTTAGCAAGGCATTTGACACAGTCCCACACAAAAGATTAATGTTCAAGTTAGCTAGCCTTGGAGTGGTTCCCAAAGTGGTAGCCTGGGTAAAAAATTGACTGGACAACAGGACGCAGAGGGTAATAGTAAACGGAGTTCACTCTGAAGAAAGGGAGGTTACTAGCAGGGCACTGCAGGGTTCAGTACTGGGACTGGTCCTGTTTAAAGTCTTTATAAGTGACATTGCGGAGAGACTGGAAGGAAAAGTATGTCTCTTTGCAGATGACACAAAGATCTGCAACAGGGTCTATACAGAAGGTGGGGTGGAAAGGATACGAAGGGATTTGGCAAGGTTGGAAGAATGGTCAAATGTATGACAGCTTAGATTCAATGCAAAAAAGTGCAAAGTAATGCACCTGGGAAACAAAATCCCAGGGGAAGAGTACACAATGGGGGATGAAATACTAAAAACAACAAAAATGGAAAGGGACCTGGGGTAGTCATATCAGATGACCTTAAGGTGGGCAAGCAATGTGAGAAGGCAGCAAGGAGTGCTGGTGGGATACTGGGATGCATAGGAAGAGGCATCACCAGTAGAAAACAGGAAGTTGTTATCCCTCTATACAGACAGTTGGTGAGACCCCATCTGGAGTACTGCATGCAGTGCTGGAGACCCCATCTCCACAAGGACATAGATAGAATGGAGGCTGTCCAGAGGAGGGCAACCAAAATGGTGCAGGGTCTGCACCAGTAGACATACGAAGAGAGATTAAAGGAGGTATCTGTATATTACCGAATAATCTGTATCATACTGTGTAATGTCACTTTTACGATGTTATTAAGGCCAATCTCAGCATATGTAACCAGCTGTCTGTATACTACTTTATAATCTGTATCATACTGTATAACTTGTCATTTGGACTGTTGTTATTTACCCTTGCAATGTAATCCTGGGTCGCCCCTGAAAAAGGGACCTCCGGGGCCCAGTGGGCTTACCCGGTTACCAAAATTTAATAAATAAAATAATATGTGTACCCTTGAGGAGAGGAGGGAGAGGGGGTACATGATAGAAATTTTCAAATACCTCAAGGGAATCGACAAAGTCCAAGAGGGAAGCATCTTTCAGAAAACGAGATGTGCAAGAACAAGGGGGCACAATTTGAAGATAGAGGGGGGACGGCTCAGAGGTAATGTGAGGAAGTATTTTTTCACAGAGAGGGTTGTGGATACATGGAACAGCCTTCCTGAGGAGCTAGTGGAGTCAAAAACAGTGGGGGAATTCAAGAATGCATGGGACAGACATAAGGCAATTCTAGTGGGGGGTAGGATGAAGTAGGCCATTGGTTAACTAGGATTTGCAACTTATCCATTAGATAGGCAAATGGGCAGATTAGGTGGGCCAAGCGGTCCTTATCTGCCATCAAATTCTATTTTTCTATGTTTCATTCTACAATGTGGCCATAGGAGAGCCTGAGTTTCTCACTGGTGAGAGACTCAAACTGCAAGTGCCTTTTTGTAACCATAAATTCATAATAGCTAGGCCTGAATATACTATTATTTTTGTTGATGACATTCTGTAAACTCGAAAGAAGTCAAGTGTAATTTGAGATTGCCAGTTTCTGGGTAGATGAAGTGTGACTTAGTTTGTGTCAGGAGGGAGAGCCTTTCTCAGACTTCCATCACAGCTGGTGATATCACTGGAAGTCCCGACTGCCAGGTTTTCAACCTTCCTCCCAGCCTCCGGTCATACACCATCAAAGATGGAAAACCTAAGGCTATTTATGACAGAAGAGATCTGTTGATCTGAGTTTACTAGAAACTAGAAGCAGCTCCAATAGGATTTCGAGCTTGGAGGTAATCCAGACTCTACTTGCACCAGGTGCTGTTCTAGAAGTAGTGCAGAGAGCTTGTCTTGACCCTGGCCAAGTGTGAAGGAGAGGTACAACTGCATAGCGTCAACAAAGCAGTGACTACTACTGCTGTACTTCCTAATGATCTTCTAGGACATCATGCACACAGCTGACAAAACTGGGGTGCAGACTAACTTCCGAAGAACACTGCAATTGAGGGCAACTGTGGGCAAAAGGAAGGGCCAGTTTGCCATGGCTACTCCAGATTAGCCAGGAAGACTGGATCCATGGCAACACTTCTCTGGACAATCTGCATCCCTCTGGAGATAGTTAACAAGCATCCCATGGTCCACCATTTTTGAATGCTGATGAGAGATCTAGAAGGATCACATCTGACACTTCACCTTGACCCCTTGCAAGAAGGAAATCCTCGCACACCTTAATCAAAGCTATCTTTGTACTATGGCAATTGCAGAACCCAGACAAAAAGGACTCAGAAATATTGGGCTGGATCTAGGAATCCCAGCCATGTTGTAGTACTTAATGGCAGAACTAGTGCTGTCTGCCTACCATGGTATACAGGACCCCACGATCTGCCAGTAGCAGGCAATGCTAACCTAACCATGCAGAGGGCAGTTGGTATCTCTCATGAATATTTATGAGCCTGTCTGCTGGCTGTGTGGATCCTCCATTTGATAATGTTTCTTGGTGAAGCACTGCAGAGCACTGGGGTGTTGGTGGGGGAACCATGAATTGCTACAGCAGTGCTACAGTCATCAGTACATGGTTGTTGAAGAAAGGTAATGTAACTACTTTCCTGTTGCCTAACATCACTGATTATAAATGCTTTTATGCCATGGACTCTCTGATTGTGCTCCAGAGGTAACTGTGGGGAGTACATGTGATTGCGACAGTTGTCATTTTATTTTCTGACACTTTTGTGCCCCAGTCTGCAGGATCAGCCATCGTTACATGCTTCACTCCCTTGTGAAGCACATGCAGATGAGTGTGGTGGTCACAGGCGATGTTCTTGCTGCTACTACAGCTGACACTGCAGTTGCTGGCACACAGTCTAGGACTGACACCGGGCACCTGTGTTGTGCTTCGGATGGGGTTTGATTGCCAGCAGGGGAATGGATACTGTTGGGAAAACCAGAGGTATCCCTTCCTGAATACAGCCCATTGTATCTTTCCAGATGATCTCCCAATGGTACTGACATACCCTTCTCAATAATGTTCACCAGGAATAGCAGGTGGAAGATGGACCAAGAGTTAAAAAGAACACTTGGGTTTACAGATTGCTTCTTTGTTTTCTGCCTCCTGGTAAGCTTGTGCCCCCAACTGGACCGACCCTTCAGCCCCATTTTCCGATATCTTGTGGACTTACCTTCCTCCCCTGTCTTCCTCCATGGCTTGCCTCCCCCATGGTGATATGTGTCACAGGGGCCCCAACTGCCACTTTTCAAGGGTCTGGTTCTAGGGGAAACTGCCATGTTGCCGGTGCGAGGCCTGCAAGGGGTTGGTCTATCATTGTGACCCAGATCTACCACTTTTCACCTCCATTTTGTCCCTGCCCTGAGATTCTGGCCTAGGGAGTGATGCAAGCACATAGGCACGTGTGGCGCTAGTCATGTGCTGGCATCTCTCTACCTGCTGAGCTACTGTAGGGTGCACCGCCACTGGTGGTCACCCAAGTGGCAGTTTAGTAAAGGAGCAGGCTACCCTTCCTCCCTAGAGGAGGACAGCATCCTCTGGGACATTCAGACTTCCTCCATGGCTGATCCCTGATGGCTCAGGCTTGCTTCCGAACCTGGAGCACCAGTGTGATGAGCGGGAGCACCACCGCTGCACTGACAGGATGACTCTACAGATTGTTTCTTGAGCAAGGGTCTCACAACAGCCTTGTTCAAGGCTGCCAGAAAAATCCACTTTCACAAGGAAGCATTTCTGATGCCTGCTATAAGTGGCAAGATCTATCAACACAGCCATGATAATTAGAAACGGAGCTAAACGAAGCCAAGAGGTGGTACAGCACAGCCCAGTAACCCCCGCAAGAAAGTTTCCTCCACATTCATCTGATCAAACTCACTCCGTTTTTCTCATGCAAGTCTCCCTGTTGCTCTGGACTTGAGCAGTTAAGACAATGAATATGGAGACACTGATGTGAGGAACTCAGCACAGGGGTGGTCTTTAGGCCCCAGCAGGGAGAGTTGACTGGTACAGAGTGGCTGCCCTCCAGACCAGGAACCCCTGGGATAGCATACCTGTCAGTGAGCTAAAGTCTGAGTGTGATGTCCAAGGCTGGGGGGGGGGGGAAAGCAGTGTTGTATTGAATGCAGGGGAACCTTCCAGCAAGCAGACCGCCTTACGCCTAGGCACAGAAGCTTCTCAGGTAATATCCACCCCTGCTGTCACCAAGAGAGGATTAACATATGGTGCCACCTCAGCTGAGTTACACAGTACAGGAGCAGCAACAGACATAACCCAATAACTAGAGGTTGGAATTACTAGAGTGCAAACCAGCAGTTCCACATATACAAGTACAGAACAGGATTTCTGAAGTGTTTTTTAAAATGTCTGTACAAAGACTGACCTTAGATCAATAAGTACCGAACTTACCAGAGAGCAGCAGCTGGGTATACACAACCCAGCAAAGGACTTTTTGCTTGCAGCATTTTAGCAGCAGTTCAGCATGGTGAAACAACCCAATAGAGGACATATTGCTTATGTACAGGTACAAGCATTTTGAGTTAGCAACTGTTGTCTTAGTTGCCAGTGAAATGTTAAATGGAACAGTGCATCGAAGAGCCCCAGAGGAACAGAGTTCCAGCAAAAAAAGGAGCGTGCTAGCTGAGCTATATATAGTAATAGCGATCCTGTTCATGATCGACCTGGCATTGTTTCATGTTAATTTTCATAGTTCTAAATATAATGAGAAAAGTAAATACAAAAAAAAGTATCAAATTGAATCTGAATTGTGTTTAAAAAATAAAGTTTTTTCAAAGTTTCTTCTGAGACGTAAGGTGCTGTTTCAGGGCTAATGTTATTTGCTTTTCCCTTCACATTCCACATTAAAGGTCATATTTTGTAGTGTCAGCATTTTGTTTCACTAGCAGCAGTACTTCAATTATTAAAGTAGAAGCAGAGGATGCTGGCATTATTGAGTGTGACATACATGACCAAAATTAGCTAAATAGTTCCACCTTGTGGTAATATGGTGTTAATACAGCTCATGGTCTAAAAATCCTTTCATATCAAGCTATAAAAACCTGGAATATGTTACCAAACTCATTTCTACAAATACAGTACGATTCTGTTTCAAATCTGCTCTTAAGGAATTTTGTATTGCAAGTTCCATTTGTAAATTATCGGGCTGATTGATTGTTTATTGATGAATATACAACTATGTTATGTTATGAATGAGTTTTTATACTATTATTTTATTTTGTCCTAATGTACCATTTATGTATGCTGGGTATCTGTTTTATGTGTCTGGGTCACCCTGGAAAATGGGCATTTATGTCCTTAGGTTCTTACCAAGTTAACACATTTTTAATAAAAATTTGATTAACAAATTTTAAATAAAAAAATATAGTGTGTTGTACTTAAGCAATAATACATGACTGGGAGTGGTATATCATGGGATATTGTCATGCCACATGCACCCAAGGCATGATGATTTTGCATAATATGCCACACCCTGGAGTGAATTATTGCTATTATGAAGTGGTCCTGCAAAAAAAAAGTCGGTGAATAAAGAAGAGACTTTGTTTTAAATGTTAAACTATTTATTCAACATATTGCTGCACAGGAAAAACATAGTTCTTTTATCAATGCATGCAATAAGACTGTAAACAAATGTATTGGTTTTAGAAGAACTGTAAAGGTCAAAAAAATGATAATGTTATGCTAAATTGTAGTTTTAAACTTCTTTTAATAGATCTTTGTTTTCTTGCTAGATTAGTGCTGATCTATTTGGAGCATTGTAAATATTAACTTGGGTGTTCCCACTCATTGTGCCAACTTAAATGTATGGGAATTTGGTTGTTCCATTCATGCAGACATTAATGTTCTCTGTAATTGGACAGGATTTTTCAAACTGCATAGCTTGCTGCAAGCCCCGGATACGGCGCATGGGGCTTTCGACGATCCAACAGGATTTTCTATCCTGTGTGGCAGTTGCCATAAGTTAGACCAACTTTTCCTGGTCTAACTTGCGGTGACCCTGAGGGCCTTTTTCACAGAGCTTGCACCAGATATTTGGTGCAAGCTCTGTAAATAATGAAAACTGTCACAGCTGCACCCAAGATGGTAAAATTCGGCACAGTTGTGGCAAAAGGGTTTGGCGCACCACGAGAATATAAGTGTCAGGGCAAATCGGATCCATTGTTTCAGTTTGGGGCTCCTTCGTGGGTGGCTCATTGCTGACGTCTGGTGCGGTGCATGATGGGATATCTTCAGTGTTGCAATTGTTAAGGTTCTGGGGAAGAAAGAAGACGTTTGAGTTTCTGCTAAGGTGCACATGGTGCTCTGTTGCAACTTTTTTAATGCAGTTTTGTTTTTATCTGGAAAGACTGCACCTGAACTCTGTTAGGCAATTTAGAATAAAATATTGTATACTGACTGTTATCTCTGTGGATGGCTCTGTGGATAAATAATGAGATGGATAGTATTGATCTGATGGTGGCACAGAAGTTAAAAGGATGGACTGATGCTGATTTGTAAGTTGTGAGATGTGGAAGGATTCAGTTATATGAAATGGGGGTGGTGATCAGGGAACAGAGGAGGGGGGGAAGGGACCACTGGACCACTAATGATAATATTTTTCCATATGGGGACAGGGACAGGGACTGGGGCTGGGGAGGGACTGCTGCACCACAGTTGATGTTATTCATATATGGGGTCAGGGATCGGGGCTGGGGAGGGACCACTGAACCACCATTGATATTTATATATGGGGTCAGGGATTGGGGCTGGGGAGGACCTGGCCCAGTGCACTCGGGCTGGATGCTCACATGCAGATGAACCCATAATGGGCATGCAAATAGCCCCTTTGCACTGTGCATTCCAGATGGGCTCATTTGCATGTTTGGGCTAAATATCACCCATGTGAGCCACAACACTAACCAGTGTGCACCACCCTTTACCCCTATGGGCAGTCTTCAGCCCTGCCCTCTGGTAGCACTGCACCAAACATGGTGACCACTTGCTGTGCGCCACACTACCAGGGTCCAATATTCAATCAGGTAGCATGTTCAATTCGGATCACGCTATCTATTTGAATATGGTGCAGGAGCTACCTGGCCCTATTTTTTCACGTGGTGTACCTGTTTGCATGTGAAGCCAGCCAGCTCTGAAAATAGGGCTCAATATACCATACTGTTCTACTGTAAGGTTATAGTATCCTCTCCTCCCCTGTTCTTTATGTTCTTTGATAACTTTTCTACATCTCTATCTACAGTACCTGGTCACAGTAGGTTTATATTTGTGCTGGCATGGGCCCTGGTGGAACAAAGAAAGGATTTAACCCCCCCCCTTCAGTGCTTGATGCAGTTACATTTTTTTCAGTCTGTTCTTTCTGATTATGTGTTGCTTTGGGTTTTGTATCAAAGAAAAGCTAAGCCTTAACTTGCGGTAACATTTCTGCAAGTCTAATTTAACATAGAATAGGTTTAGCTTATTATGGGCACTGAAAGATAAACCCCATGCCAAAACTTCTTCCTCCTTTGTTGTTATTCATGATGACAGACTGTACACTATGCATTCCCTTGTTGGCTGACCTGGTCTGTACATTCAGGCCCTGGGGTGGTTATTTGTCCCTCGGGTCCTTCTTTTTCTTTGTGTGCTTTGTCCTCCTGTAGCTTCTGTTGTTTTCCCTATTCCTTCTCCTGTACTTAATCCCCCCCTCTCCTGGATCCTCCTCCCATCTGCGTTTTCCACGCTTGATGCCACCACCCCTGTACCTGTTTCTCCTGTAGCCATGCCCCTGCCTGTATAAAACAAGTTCTGGCCAGAGCTGATCGGACTGTGATGAACTGCCAAGTGAGCAAAGTTACACGAGCGTGCAGAAAGTATTGAACTCCTGGGTGTAATGTGGCCATTTTTTTGAAGTTGTTGCACCAAATTTTCAACATGGCCTTTTTGGGACCCCTTCTCATGAAGAATGCCAGTGTCATTTTGTTCACTTGTCCTGAAAGGTGATTTTGCAGAGTGACTGCGCCATTCTGTGCCACAGGTGCGAAAACATGTTTTGGGCAGGATGTGATAAATAACAGCTATACTGTTAAAAGGAGGTGTACAAAAATGGCAATGTTCAAAATGTGGAGGGAAAATATTCAAAATTGGCAAAGTTAGGAGCATACATAGAAACCGCGCAATGCACGCCCGTAACGCAGTCATTTTTTGGAATTTTTTCACCAAATTTGGGACCCTACCTCTTGAACAGTGCTATTGTCATTTTGTGACTTGGTTCTGAAAGGTGATTCACTGACTGCAAAATCACCTTTTAGGACCAAGTAACAAAATGGCAGTGAAAGTTTTCATGAGGTGGGGTCCCAGAAACTCCATGTTGAAACTTTTGGGCCAAAATTCTAAAAAAATGGCTTATTTAGCAACATAAATTGAAAACCCCATTGAATGGCACTATAGCATGCTTACCTTTGATTCTTCAGTTTGCGGTTCAGCTTTGAAGAGTGCAGATGTGTTCGGTCCAGAGAAGATGACAGCGCTTACCAGAGGAAGGTAAGTATGGTGCGGGGGGGGGGGAAGGTGCATGGAAGTGGGTACTCAGTGGGATGGTGGGGATGGGGCAGGGGGACTGGGGTGATGATGAGGGAACATTTTCTTTTTTACAGATAAAAAACCAACACATAAAGACACATCAGGAGATTGTTTTCTTTATTTACAGGTAATCAAAAAAAAAGCAGACATTTGGGTACACTGGGGTGGGCTTCCCGTGTGCCACATGAGTGGGAGTTGATGGGTACATGATGCCAACATGGGGATTGGGCACCTCAATGTCAGCAGGGGAAAGAAAATACATTTGGGCACACTGGAGTGGGCTCCCAGTGTGCCGCATGGGTGGGGGGGGGCTACATAATGCCGACATGGGGATTGGGGACCCCGATGTCAGCAGGGTGAAAAAAATACATTTGGGCACACTGGGGTGGGCTTCCAGTGTACCACATGAGTGGGGGGGGCTACATAATGCCAACATGTGGATTGGAGACCCTGATGTCGGTGAGTTTTCTTTGTTGCCGGTGCTGTCAGTGGCGACACAACTGCACATGCGCAGCACTCCAGCATGCGTAGTTGTGGTAAATGGCATTTTGCCATTCACAACATGATGGCACCAGCAAAACTGTGCATGTGCGTGAGTCGCACATGCGCAGTTCATGCCATGGAATGCGGAAGTAACAGCCGAAATAATGTGGTTGTTATTCCGTAACAGCCGATCATGGTCGAGGGTTTCAAGCTCTGTTGGACTTTTGGAAGGATACTTCCAAAGTCCAATGGAAGGTTCCACAATCTGCTGTTGTTAGAGCTACTAAGCAATCCCAAAACAGCTGTAAGCTCCTTCTATAGCCATAAAAATGGGAGTATGGGGTTTCTGATGGTAGTTTCATCCTCACCCTCACTGTCGGGTAAGTATAACGAGGAATCACTGTCAATATTATATGTGTACAGATAATAAGCTGGTTTGTTATCTTTTAAAAAGAACCAGTCCTGACCATTTCCCTGACCATTCAAAGAATTCCTTCATGTACATCAGTATTAGACAGCACTTACATTTCTTTTAAAAGATGTTTGTTTGATGGCACCATATAAATCCATTTCCACACTGTTTGTAGTGTGTCTCTCGCTCTTGGTTGTACTTCTGTGTTAGTCGTGCATTCCCTAAACACATCACTACAGGGAGGGCTCTCAGAGCCTCTGCATAGGTGATCACACTGTTCTCACTCATTGCTGCTGAGACTCTCAGGTACAGCTGCTGATTCCAGCCAATCAGAACACGGATGCCTTTTAGTAACTGCCTCCTATTGGCTGCTGCGTTCTACCACTGTTTCCTCAGCTGCAAAATTACCTTTGAATTTTGGCAGCTGTCTATTCAATGAACTGCTTTATGATTGCATTTTTTTACTGTTTGCTGCTTAGCCTTAGACCTATGCTAATCTAAATGCAATTATTTTGTGCTACTTGTTAAGGGACTGCAATTTACAGCTAGCCAAGGGCTGCGATTTATCGCCACCTTGCGCCTGCTGCTGTGTTCTTCTAAATCTCTTTCTTTTCCCTGCCCTACCCCCTGCTGTGCATCTGTCTGTCTATTTTCACTCTTAAACCCCATTTCTCTGTCTATCCCCAGCCAAAGCCCTGAGCAGGCTTACCCTGCCCATGGACCTAGGAAACATCTTCTGCGGGCTGAAGGCGCTCACAGCCACTGACCGTGCTCCACTTCCTGCTGCTGAGACTCTCAGTTATTTCCCACCAGTGCTGAGTACCAGCTCCCCCCACCCCCACCCTTCTGCCCTATCTGGACAATTTATCTTATAGAGAATGCTGGACACGTGGTGTTTGTATATAACTAAGTATTGACTTCTCCATCTGCAGCCTATATTCCACTACCACTAAGGGCACAAGCTTTATTAAGTCCTGCAGACAGCTCTCCAAATCTTTCCCATAATGCCTCAGAACTCAATTGCAGCAACCTGCCCTGTCTCCCAAAATGCATAATCTTTGTCCCCTGATCCACTTACTTATCCTCCTGGCAGTCCTGTGCCGCAGCTCCAAACCCGGATTTAAAAAGGAACACAGGTCACACACCACCATTGACGCCAACATCCATTTTGATTCATGCTTTGTAACAGGGAATTTTGTTACACTTCTGAAGGAATCCTGGTCCTCCCACTGGCTCCTGCTACCTCTGCAGGGGTGGCTCACACCTTGGACGCATGCCTCCTTTCCCTCCCTCCCATCCCTTACCAAACTCGCAGTTCTCTCAAAATCCAGTAAACTACTTAGCCTCAGGCAGTATAACAGTCTTTACTGCAAGCAATTGAATGGCTGCCTTCTCAGATCTGCCCTGTTGCTGCTACTCATGGTTGGTGATGTGCACCCAAATCCCAGCCCTGCTGGATCAGTGCACCCCCCTGGTCATGCAAAGCAAGGAACGATTAAGTTAGCTTTTATCAGCATCTGCAGTCTCCTGAGCAAATTGGATTGCCTCCTGATCTGGACCTCACATCATAACCTGGATATACTGTTGGTGGTGGAAACCTGGCTATCGCTGAAGATCCCCGACACTACAGTTGCCTTTCCAAGATTCACCATTTTCAGGTGAGACAGGTTAACCAAGCGTGGTAATGGATGTGCGAATTACCTCAAGGACTAAGTCATTTTTATTTATTTATTTTTTTTATTTTAGTCTTTTGGTAACCAGGTAAGGCCCACTAGGCACAAGTACCTGTTTTCAGGTGCGACCTGGGAGTACTGGGCATGGGGCATGTCTTCCCCATGGTTGACCTGGGATCTAATACCCAGGCACTTGCTGTCAAAGTTTTGCTTTGGGCACATAATAAAGCCCTCATAGTTATATCTACTTACGTTCTCCCTAAAGAGCATCAGACAGGCTTCAAAGCTATCCTTGACTATTAAACAAAAATATTTTAGGGGCTCACACCATGGTAAAGAAATATGCATCAAACAAGTGTGCACCACCAGAGAGTAAATCCATATTAGAAAAACAAACCTCACTTTTTTGAATAAGCGAGTGGGTAAGCACCACTTGTGAAGCCGGGAGATAGTATAAAAAATGTTATTAACATGTATTGAAAAAATCACTGCAAAAAACCACAAACATGTATCAACATCTCCTTCAATTTAAAGTGCTAGTGACATAAGGCAGTATCCAGCGCTGCAAGAAATGCATTAATGAGAGTTCTAATCAGTAACAGAAGTCGAAGAGGGATAGATGCAACTAATACAGCAGCAAAAAATTAGTAGCTTTTGGCATACCAGGTAAACAGGATCTCCCAAAGAAATAAGAATAAAGCACACGGCTTACTTAGACATCAGGAAATGGGATCCAAAAACAACTTGAACTATCTTACTTTACACAGTATATTCAGAAAGAGCTGTGTTCCATATGTTCCTTGTGCACTCAAAGAATAGCTTAAATTAATCTCGGTGCTCCCAAGGATATACCTGAGGCAGCGAAAACATACAAGCATAAAGTGTAGCGTGTCAGTACTTGAAATACAAAATACCGCTATTTGAAAATGCCCCCATAATGCCAAGCTCACACATGCTGCAAACCCTTCAGCTTCATGGGCGTGGAAAGGATGTTAACGTTTCAACTTTCATCATCATCAGTGCGTACCTGCCAAAGTGCAGAGGTGCATTTAAATATACTAGCCACCATACATGTTAGTACGTGGGGCGAGTGGAACAAATGATCAACTATTGAAAATACATAATACATGCAGCCATAACCCCAAAAAGAGGTTACAAATAAATTTATAATATGATGCTGCAAGCAAAACAGCACACAAAATAGATACCAAATACAGTAAATCAAAAAACAATAAAAAACAAAGACATTCACATAACTACTGATACAACCAACCAGAGCCTGCAAGTAGTAGTTGGAGGCGGCAAGGAATTGGGAAAGGGGTTGAACAATCAAACCTAAAGATAATAATCTACCAGAGCCTACAAGTCATAGTTGGAGAGGAATAATGGTATACTAGGGGATGATATCTCCTCAGTCCACCTTACACAGCTTGTCTCTTCCCCTACCAGGTTTAACTATAAGACAGGTACAAGCACCCTTCTTGACTGGATACTTTCAAGCCACCCTGAACGACTCACCAATGTGACAGTGTATCCTGACTCAATTAGTGACCACTCTCCAGTCTCATGTAGCTGGTCAAACAAATTCCACTAGCCCCCACCTCATTCTGTATACAGTAGGGTACTAAAATGAGGTCATCTGGAGCCCTTGAAACAAAGATCTAGCCAACATCAACTGGCCACCACTTGATGACACTGATGATGTCAATGTTGCCTTGGAGCATTTTATGCATCAATTCACTAAAGTCTGTGACATACATGCTCCACAAAAAAATTAAAAGTTCGGGGAACTGTGAAGCCCTGGTTAACATGTGACCTCATTAACAAATTGAAAGGCAGAGATAATCTCTGGCACCTTGCTAGAGAGTCGGGTAAACCTGCAGCTGTACAAGCATACAAGAAATCCAGGAATGCCTGCACTCAGGAAATAGGCCTTGCAAAATCCAGTCATTACAAGGAGATGCTCACCACTTCCTGGGGCAAATGGGAAAAACTTCTGGAATATCATAAAGGAAGTCACAGGGAAAGAAGGCTGCTCTCAAATTGCTCAATATTCAAGGAATCCCTACCCAGGACCCGCTAACCTTAGCCGATGCTTTCAATGAAGCTTTCGAGGACCTATCTGAAATCCTTCCCCTTGACTTTTTCAAGGATTCAGCCCACACCAATACAGTCTATACTGACTCTCGCTACCATTCTCCCCCTC
Source organism: Neoceratodus forsteri (assembly GCA_016271365.2). Taxonomy (NCBI): domain Eukaryota; kingdom Metazoa; phylum Chordata; order Ceratodontiformes; family Ceratodontidae; genus Neoceratodus; species Neoceratodus forsteri. Next base: position 577,853,209 of record CM057458.1, on the reverse strand, counting down.
CTTTCTACTTCAAGAAGGTCCCTCCCTCACTAGTCAGGAAATACCTTAGCAGGGTGCTTGGGAAATCTCGACAAAGGAGAGACACACTGGATCTCAAACTAGTTGCTCTCACTGTTGATGAAGTTCTTCTACCCCTCACAAAGGTCCTCAACCTGTCACTCCGTCTTTCTCAATTTTCACAGGTGTGGAAATCAGCCCTTGTGATACCAGTATACAAGAATGGGGATAGGGCCTCGCAGACAAATGATAGACCCATATCCATCCTCCCCTGCTATCTAAAGCACTTGAGCATATGCGTATAGTGGCTGAACAACTGGTTGAATACCTTGAAAAATACTCCATTCAATGTCCAGAACAACATGGCTTCCGCAAAGCCCACAGCACTTTTTCGGCATTGCTGGAATTCACTGGCTTCATTCATTTGTCCCTGGATCTTGGAATTCTAGCTGCTGCAGTCCACATCAACCTCTCAAAGGCCTTTGATACTGTCCACCACTCTCTCTTCTCCTAAGGCAATTAACCTCCATCAGCCTCTCTGCTGAATCAGCTTATTGGTTTAAAAGCCATCTGGAAGAACGCTCACAGAGGATGAAAATATCCAATGTCATCTCTGACCATCTGCTCATAAGATCAGGTGTCTCACAGGGCTCTATCTTAGATCCGTTCCTTTTCAGTATCTTTCTCAACAATCTACCTCGTTTCTGTTACCAGCGGATACTTCTTTACGCAGATGATGTGGTCATCTTCTCCAGCAGTCCTGACCCTGTGGAACTTGAGCACAAACTACAATGCAGCTTTTCTGAAGTGGAGGAATGGTTTCACAATCATAAACTGATCCTGAACTACAAGAAAACTAAAGTCATGTTGTTCAGTAGCTCTTGGAACAAGCACAAATCCCATGCACTTACCATCAGGAACTGCCTGAGTGCTCCACTCAAACAAACACAGCATTTCAAATATCTTGGAGTAACCTTGACAGTTGTCTTACCTATACCCAACGTATCAACAATGTAGCCAGGGCTGTCAACATCAAGATCGGTCTCCTCCACAGGCACAAGCACTGATTAAAGTTTGATGCCCTTAGACTTGCTATCCACAGATCTGTCCTCTCTGTTGCGGACTATGGCTTGGCAATCTATGGCGCAGCTTGCCACTCTTCCCTCTGTAGGATATCAGTTGCTCTGAACAAGGCATGCAGACCGCTCACTGAGACAACATGTCTCACCCATACTTGTGAACTCTATGCCCAAATGGCCTGGCTTCAGCTCAGCGGGAGGATTTGGCACCAAACCTGTCTGCTTGCCAAAAAAGCACTTCTTGGCCTCCTACCACTTGGCATAGGAAAACCTACTTCAATTGCACAGCAGCTCTCAGCATATGTGAAGCTCCGGCCCCCAGTTCTTCCACGTCCTCAACTTCGAGCAACCCAGGACCAATGCTCCTTTGCCTATAGAGCACCTCTCTGGTTTAATGAACTCCACCGGGACATATCCAACCAATCCGCACTGAGCCCATTCAAAAGCATGCTACATCAACATCTGACCTCTAACAGCTCATGTGACTGCTACACTTAATCCCTCCATCTGCATGCCGGCTCTGCCTCTATACTCCCCTTTTGCGGCCCCCCTCACCTTGACAAGACCTCTGGCTGCCTCTCCCCATCTCTATCCCACTTCACTGCCTCCCTACAACTCTTCCACATTAACAAGGCCGCTGGCTGCCTCTCTGTTCTTTCCTATCCCCTCACATCCTCCTTCTTGGCCCACCTCTTTAGTTATAGCTTTCACTGCCCAGCTGACTCCCCTTCTGGATGACTCCTTGCTCATCACATGTTTACACCTCCTCTGTTTGCCTGTCTCTCTTCTTATGATGTGTTGCTTGCACCCTAGCTTTCCTTCTCCTTGATACCTTAGTCCAAGATTGATAATTCACAGAATTGTATTACTTATTTTAGAGAAACCAAGTTCATTGTACAGGACTTATAATAATAATAATAATAATAACTTTATTTTTAAAGCCCTTTCAGTATATCAAGGTGCTGAACATGTCAAAAACCACAACATACAATACCAATTAATAAAACATATACATAAAATGATTTCATAACAACATCACATATTTAAAAACAAGCAATAAATATCCCATAAAATCAAAACACAATATTTACATTCATATTACATTAATCCTCCAAGTAAGCCATATGCCACAGGTGAGTTTTTACATTTTTCTTGAATACCTCCACGGAGGTGCACTCCCTTAACCGGCGTGGTAGAGAATTCCAATGAGTGGGAGCTGCATAAGAAAATGCTCTACTGCCGGAAGATTTTAAACTTACTCTTGGAATCTCTAACAACCCCTTGTCGGCCGAGCAGAGTGATCGGCCAGGGCAGTAAGGCACCAGAAGTTCTTTCAGGTAGGTCAGACCCTGATCATGAAGGGCTTTGAAAGTCAATAAAATGACTTTAAAAGTGATCCGCCACCGTATAGGAAGCCAGTGCAGTTCGCACAGTACCGGGGTAATATGACTGGATCTCCTTGTCCCAGTCAAAACCCGGGCTGCAGCATTCTGAACCAGCTGTAGGTGACGTATTTCAACCCCAGAAAGCCCAAAGTAAAGGGCGTTGAAGCAGTCCAAGTGTGAGGACACGAAGGAGTGGACCAACGTTGGCAGAGAGTCAGACGGAACAAGGTGACGCACCCTGGCAATATTCCTAAGATGATAAAAGGAAGTCCTGACAATGGCCGTCACTTGAAATTGAAGGGTCAGCCTGTCGTCTAGGACAATCCCATGGTTGCGCACCCGCCAGAGGTCGAAGTACACGACGTCAAGAAAAAGTCCAGAGGGTGTGCCATCATGCGAACTCACTATCTAACCACCCGGGTCCACCACCAACACCTCTGTCTTCTCTGAGTTCAACTTTAACCAACTAGAATCCATCCACCTTTGGATTTCTTCCAGACAGCTACTAAATACTGAGAGAGCTCCATCCTGGTCAGGTGCAAAAGACAAATATAGCTGGGTATCATCTGCATAGCAGTGAAACCTCAGCCCGTACCATCTTATAATGTCTCCCACGGGCAGCATATACACTGCGAATAACATGGGTGACAGCACTGAATCCTGAGGCACCCCACACAACAAAGAAGTTGGACTGGAGGAATGGATCTCCGACACAACTCTTTGTGATCTTCCAGTAAGGAATGAAGTGAACCATTTTAAAACAGTTCCCGACATTCCACAGATTAGCCTCAGGCGTGCTAACAACACCAGGTGATCCACAGTGTCAAAAGCTGATGCGAGATCAAGGAGAACTAGAATGGAGCGTCTCTGCTGATCACTCGCCCTCAGAAGATCATTAAGCACCCGAACCAGCGCAGTCTCGGTGCTGTGTCTTTAACAAAAACCAGATTGGAAGGATTCATAGACATTATGGATGGTTAAATGGTCTTCCAATTGGGCTGCCACTACCTTTTTAATAACCTTCCCAATAAAGGGAAGGTTAGAGATTGATCTGTAGTTTGAGAAACAGTCTGGGTCCAAAAGTAGCTTTCTTCAATAGGGGTGTCACCACTGCCTCTTTCAGGGAGTTAGGAAACTCACTTGACTCTAAGGAGCACCAGACTATTTGCACCAAGACTGGACCGATGGTCTCAAAACAACCCAGGATTAGGGGAGTCGGTTCAGGGTCCAAACCACAGCTCGTGGGCCACACATTATGGATGATCCTCATAATATCCACAAACTCAGGTCAGCAAAAGAAACTCCAAGAGAACTGAGGTATTGTGAATTCGCACTGTTCCACTACATCACCCTTAGAGATTGCTGGACACAAGTCTGCCCTGATGTCAGCCACCTTAGTTGCAAAGAAATGAGTGAGCTCCTCGCACTCTAATTGTGAAAAAGCTTTTCGAACTTGTAGACAGGCTGGGTTGCACAGTCTGTCTACAGTCTGAAACAACTGAGCCGGTTGATTCTGTGCAACTGCAATCTCCCTGGACAGGAATTCTGCCTTCTTATGGGTGATTGCAGATTGATAGATAGAATAATGTTCCATCAATCTAAGGTGGTCGGTATCAAGGGCAGACTTGTGCCAACAACGCTCTAACCTTCGCCCCTGTCTCCACAACTCCCTCAGTGTCCCATCAAACCAAGGGGACCTGGGGTGAAAGGATAGGGAGTGCTCACGAACAGGAGCAATAAGATCCAGGGCCATCGTAATGGCCGTATTATAGGCCGAAACCAGTGCCTCTGGGTTACTGCTAGCCAACACGGGGGATGAGAGGTCAAGGACCACCGCAAGGCCCTGGAAAGTGATATTCCGTAATGGGCAGTACCTGACCATCTCCACAGGGGAAGGCCTTCTCAGTGGGGTGCAAAAATTGAACCTCACGGTGTAGTGGTCAGACCAGGCGACTGGTTCCATCCCCACATCGGATGCGTCAATCCCTAAGAGGAAGACTAAATCCAGAGAGTGCCCGGATTTATGTGTAGCAGTGGAAACTACCTGTGTAAGGCCCAAAGATGACATAAGTTGGAGGAAGTGATTACCACATTGTGAGAGTTCATTGTTGACCCAGGCATTAAAGTCACCCAGAACCATCAATCTGGGTAACTCAAATGACGTATCGACGAAGAAGTCCGCTACTTCTTGTAAGAAGCGATTCCCATCTCCGGGTGTTATTTTTACAACTGTGCTATTTGTATTACCTTTGTAAGTTTGGTTACCCTTCCCACTGCATGGAACCTTTGTAAATGAGCTTTTAGCTCAAAGGTGTTTAATCCTAGATTTAAATAAATAAATAATTAATATTGCTAGCACTAGCATAAATGAGTCCAGCTCACATAATGCAGGCAGTAGTTTTTCAACTTTGTCCTCATCCATAGTGGCAAATGTAGATGAGGACAGTGCTGGCTTTGATTGAGTCCATCACATACCACATTTCAGGTAATCTGCCTTATCAGTATGAGCCAGAGATTGATTCCAGTCTAAGAGAAATGACGTGTTGTCACTGGCACTGGTATGACACAGTGCATGATGGTGTTGGGGGGAGGAGTTGGGGTGTGTGTGGTGTGATGTAGTGTTGGTTCAATGGTGTTTGGACAGTGCAAATGAAAGGTGCTGCCACTAGTACCAGTATGACATGATGCCTGATGGTGTAGGGGAAGCAAGAGTCAGTGAGTATGGTATGATGCAGTGTTGAATCACTGCTATGTTGTCACTGTGAATGAAAGGTGCTGTCTGTGGTAATGATATGACATGATGCATGAGGGTGTGGGAGGGTAGGATTCAGTGTGTGTGGTGTGATGCAGTGCAGATTCAGTGGTATGCTGTCAGTATAAATGAAGGGTGCTGTCACTGATACCAGTATGACATGATGCATGATGGTGTCGGGGGCAGGAGTCAGTGTGTGGTATGATGCAGTGTTGAATCACATTCACTGCTATGTTGTCAGTGTGAATGAATGGTTCTGTGGTAATGGTATGACAGGAGGTATGAAGGTGAGGGAGGGCAGGAGTTGGTGTGTGTGGTGTGATGCAGTGTCAGTTCACTGGTGTGTGGTCAGTATGAATAAAGGGTGCTGCCACTGATACTGTAATGGCAAGATGAATGAAGGTGAGGGAGGGCAGGATTCAGTGTGTGTGGTGTGATGTAATGTCGGTTCACTGGTGTGTGGTCAGTATAAATCAAAGGTGCTGCCACTGGTACTGTTATGGCTTGATGAACGAAAAAGAGGGAGGGCAGGATTCAGTGTGCGTGGTGTGATGTAATGTGGGTTCACTGGTGTGTGGTCAGTGTGAATGATGTGTGTTGTCTGTGGTAACAGTATGACAATGCATGGTGTTGTGGGGGGGTGAGGAGTCAGTGTGTGTGGTGTGATTCAGTATCGGTTCACTGGTATGTGGTCAGTGTGAATGAACGCTGCTGTCTGTGGTAACAGTATGACACAGTGTATGGGAGGGCAGGAGCTGGTGTGTGTGGTGCGATGCAATGTCAGTTCACTACTGTGTGGTCAGTGTGAATAAAAAATGCTGCCATTGGTACTGTTATGGCATGATGAATGATGGTGTGGGAAGGCAGGAGTCAGTGTGTGTGATGTGATGCAGCGTTGGTTCACTAGTGTTTTGGCAGTGTGAATGAATGGTGCTGTCAGTGATACAAGTATAACATGATGCATGAGGACATGAGTCTGTGTCAGTCATGTGATACAGTGTAATTGAGTTTGTGGGCTTATAGTTGCGCTGCATACATCTCACATTGTTTATGTTCCATCTTGCAGGTGCTCATGTGGCAATTGTGTTATCATGCCAACAGAGTTATTATTGCTGATATAACGTCATTGGCAATGCAATATATTAAAAATGTTGATTACATGAATAAGAGTCATTTTAAGCAACACTGAAAGGTATAAACAATACATGGCTAAATGAGAGATTATGGTCACTATGGTATTGGAAAACAGGGTTACAAACTTTCTGGTGACTATAAGGAAGTGGGTAAGGCAGTCTGAAGCAGAAGGAAGCGGGTAAGGCAGTCAGAAGCAGAAGGAAGCGGGTAAGACAGTCAGAATAGCAAAGGCCCAAACCGAGGAAAGATAGCCAACTCAGTTAAGAAGGGGGATAAAACCTTTTATAGGTACATAAGGGAGCAAAGAAAGACTAAGGCAGGGATACTGAGGCTGAACAAAGAGGAAGGTGGTTTGGCAGAGAGCGATGGTGAAAAAGCAGGGATACTGAACGAATACTTCTGCTCAGTATTCACAATGGAGAACCAGGGGGAAATACCTAATCCGGTCAATAGAAACACTCTGGATAGGGGGATTGATATTAGTCTTTTCACAGAAGAAAGGGTTTTGAAAGAACTCTTAAAACTGAAGGTGGATAAAGCAATGGGGCCTGATGGGATTCACCCCAGAATTCTAAAAGAACTAAGGGAAGAACTAGTAACACCACTGACTTACCCTTTTTAATAAATCATGGGAGGATGGTGTGGTACCTGAGGACTGGAGGAGGCAGATGTGATTCCTCTTCACAAAGGTGGGAGCAAGACAGAGTCAGGAAACTACAGACCTGTCAGTTTGACCTCAGTGGTAGGGAAAATGATGGAATCACTTCTAAAGGAAAGGATTGTTGAGTACCTAGAGGCCAGTGGGGCACAGGACCCAAGGCAGCATGTATTCACAGTGTGAAGGTCATGTCAGACAAATCTAATTGATTTATTTGACTGGGTGACCAAAGCAGTAGACCAGGGAGGGGCTGTGGACATGGCCTACCTAGACTTTAGCAAGGCATTTGACACAGTCCCGCACAAAAGGGTGGTAGCCTGGGTAAAATGCTGGTTGGACAACAGGACACAGCGGGTAATAGTAAATGGAGTCCACAGTGAAGAAAGGAGGGTTACTAGTGGGGTACTGCAGGGCTCAGTACTGGGGCCGGTCCTTTTTAAAGTCTTTATAAGTGACATTGCAGAGGGACTGGAAGGGAAAGTTTGTCTCTTTGCAGATGACACAAAGATCTGCAACAGGGTTGATACACAGGGTGGGGTGGAAAGGATGAAAAGGAACATGGCAAGGTTGGAGGAATGGTCAAATGTATGGCAGCTTAGATTCAATGCAAAGAAGTGCAAAGTAATGCACCTGGAAACAAAAACCCAGGGGAAGAGTACACAACGGGGTGATATACTGACAACAACAAAAATGGAAAGGGACCTGGGGGTAGTCATATCAGATGACCTAAAGGTGGGCCAGCAATGTGAGAAGGCAGTAAGGAAGGCTGGGGGGATACTGGGATGCATAGGGAGAGGCATCACCAGTAGAAAACAGGAAGTTGTTGTCCCTCTGTACAGACAGTTGGTAAGACCACATCTGGAGTACTGTGTACAGTTCTGGAGACCCCATCTCTGCAAAGACATAGACAGGGCAGAGGCTGTCCAGAGGAGGGCAACCAAAATGATGCAGGGTCTGCATCAGAAGACATATGAAGAAAGACTAAAGGAACCAAAGATATATAGCCTTGAGGAAAGGAGGGAGAGGGAGGACATGATAGAAACTTTCAAATACCTCAAGGGAATCAACAAAGTCCAAGAGGGTAGCATCTTTCAGAAAATGAGATGTGCAAAAACAAGGGGGCACAATTTGAAGATGGAGGGAGGACGGCTCAGAGGTAATGTGAGGAAGTATTTCTTCACAGAGATGGTACAGCCTTCCTGAGGAGGTCGTAGAGTCAAAAACAGTGGGGGAATTCCAGAATGTGTGGGACAGACATAAGGCAATTCTAGTGGAGGGTAGGAAGAAGTAGGCTGTTGGTTAACTAGGATCTGCAGCTTATCCGTTAGGTAGGGAAATGGGCAGACTAGGTGGGCCAAGTGGTCCTTATCTGCCGTCAAATTCTATGTTTCTATGTTTTTATATTATCATGACTATTTTAAATTTCATTTTTGATTCCTTTCTCCTTTCACCCTATCCTCCTTTTTCCTGGTTGTTCCTATGTACTTGCCTTTTTCCCCATTTGGCACTTATCCCCTCCTTGTTCCATTCTCTTTCTCCTCCTTTCCCCCTCCCCATCATCTTCATTTCCGTTTTAGCTTTTTCTTTTTGATGTACGCAGTATGTACTATACTATTTGATGGATTCTGATGGTGTTCACAAAAAAAAATCATTTTTTTATTATCTGATTGTGGTTGTATAGTTGCACATTATATTTAAATATTTAATTACTTTTTGTACCATGTGATGTTTTTTAGCAGATGATGCCCATCAATGGGCTATTTATTTCTGACACACCAAGGCACATTTGCTTTTTGAACAAGAGCCAGTGTGGCTTGAAACGTAGAAGCTATTCTGTGGTGTATGTTATGGGTGTTTTTAACATGATTTTCAACTCAAATAAATGTTACATCATGTGACATATCCTGGGCTTCTGTGGTAAATTGGGGTTGAGTGTTGAGACCAGCTACCTTCCTTTCTACATATTGATTTCCCGCTGTGGATCCACTCAGACAATGATTGTGCGGTCTTACTGACTTGCAACTGAACATCATATTGGATCGGCCAAGAAAATCTACGTAGGAGGGACTGGTGGACTAAAAACACTTACTAGCAAGGCCGGGGGCTTATCCCTGCTAGGGACTCAGTGATATTGGAGGATCTAAATTTGAGTTGGCTGGGCAGTAAAGCCAAAAGATTGTGGAACTCCTCAATCAGGTAAATCTGACCCAGTTGACAGGCACCTCCACTCGAACTAACTCCAAATCACAAAACAACTCTCTTCTGGATTGGATCATGATGAACAGGGATGACAAAATTGTGTCTGTAGGGGTACTACCCGGTTCAATAAATGACCATTCCCCTACCTTTTGTAACTGGTCTGGTCACTGGGACTGCCCACCCTATAAACTCAAAACATAAATGCACGCCACACTCGGTGGGAGGGAGGATGCTCATGGGGAAAAAACAATGGCAGACACCCCTCCATGCCAGGTAGATGATGGCCCTCCCAGTGCTGAACTGCCACATGCCCAAAACTGTAGCCCTGCCTCTGCCCCTTCTGTCTCCTCGGGCCCTTCTCCTTCTGGGGTCCAAGGGTAAAGTCCTTGAAGAAGGCAGGGATCACAGTGGGCGGTAGAGCGGCATAGGCGAGTGGAGCGATCAGAGAGAGTTCCAGATCTGGAGGGTGACAAAATAAGTTGTAAAAAAACCAAAACTGAGGTCCATAAGCTTTTAAAGGTGCTACCAAATACTAGAAGTGTGGAAAGTGATGGTCTATGACTCCAGCTCCTGAAACTGGCTCCGGATCTTATAAGCAAGTCACTAGAATACATCGTCAAACTATCCCTGACCACTGCTACTGTGCTGACTTTCTGGTACCGATATATAAATCAGGGAAGTTGAACCTACCTGAGAACTATATGCCAGTCTTTATACTCTCACATGAGTAAAATGCTGGAGAAGGTAGTTTTCAGGCAAATAACAGACCACCTTACAGCAAATAACAAGTTATCCCAGCTCCAACATGGCATCAGGAAGGGTTTCAGCACCACAACAGCCTTAGCGCAATTTATTGATCATGTACTCAGAGAGGCAGACAAAGGGAACCTCACTGGTGCCATATTCATTGACCTCTCAAAGGCGTGCGATATGGTGGATCACGGCATCCTACTCAGGGAGCTCTCGGTGCTGGATTTCTCATTGGGCGCGGAATCTTGAGTCAGGAACTGCTTATCTGATAGAACCCAGTCTGTAAGGACTGGTAGAGTGCTGTCCAGCCCTCTTCAGGTGCTGAGGGATGTACCACAGGGATCCATTCTAGGACCATTACTATATTCTATCTTTGTGAATCCACTGCTACGCAAAACATCTTCTAACAATAGAGTTATGTATGCTGATGATCTGATGCTTTTCTGTAGTGACAAATCCATTGATAAATTGATAAGCTGTCTCAGCAGCTATCTAGGGAGTTTACATACACTGAAAAATGATTCACGCTGCACAGACTGGTAGTTAATGCAAAAACAAAACTAAAGCCATGCTGTTTGGCTCAAGTCAAAGGCTTGGGAGGAGCTCGGATGCCTCCATGCTCTCTTTGAACATTCTAACTCAGGACGGATCCACTCTGGAACAGTGGGAAAATATTAAATACCTAGGGGTCACCCTGGACCCCTCGTTCACCTTTGTCTCTCATGGAGCTTAAAGGGCACAGAGGCAGTAAGTAAGTAGGGAGGAAAACAATTTAAATAAAATAAATAAATAAATAAACAGAGGAAAGAGTAAGTATTCAAAACAACAGTTAAGGGTCCAGAAATAAGACATGATGGGAGTGGTGCAGTGCAGTGGCTGCGGAGCAGCAGTCTTCCGGGAGAGGTTCCAGAGGATCCGGTATTGTCCCATCAGCAGCCACTTCTCTGGGCTGAGGGAGGAAGTTGCTCATCTCCAGGCTGAGTTGGCCAGGATTTGGGGGACATCCTCTCCCACCCAGGAACCACCAGGTCCACTGCCGTTGCCTCAGAGGTTGCCAAGAAAGAGGAGTGGTTGGACAACAGTGGGCTTAGGGCGGGTGTGGGTGGTGAAACAGAGGTGCATCCCTCTAGTTGTACCTCTCCACAATTCATTTGCCACTCTGGCAAAGTGTGGTTCCTTTATAGAGGCACCTGCAGTGGAGACCAAGGAGGATGCTGGGAACCTCCATAAAGGAGACCCACAGGAGGGTGGCATGGGACCCCACAGGGGAAGGAAATAACTCCTGGTGGGGGACTCCATTGTTAGGAGGGAGGAACTGGGGGAGGAAGGGGAGAGGGAGGTAAGGTGCCTGCCTGGCACCTTGGCTTGTAGGGACAGGGAGTGAATCCTCAGAATCACCAAAGCAGCTGCACGGGGGAGGGAGCTGGATGTCATTGTCCACCTAGGGACAAATGATCTGGCTGAGAAAGGGATCAGAACAGTGCAGGAAGAGTTTGTGGAGTTGGGGAAGGGCCTTAGACAAGTAGCATGTACAGTAACTTTCTCGGAGGTGCTGCCTGTCTATGGCATGGGTGAGGCTAATGTGTGCCACACCATGGGATTCAATCAGTGGTTGAAAAAATGGTGCAGAGCTCAGGGGTTTGGTTTCATTGGGGACTGGGGGTCCACCTGGAGTGATGCAGGCCTATATTGATGTGATGGTCTGCATCTGTCCAGGAGGGGAACCAGAATCCTAGGTGATAGGTTTAAATGCTTCATTGGCAAGCATTTAAACTAGCCAAGGGGGGAGACACTGGAAAGGAGCATGGGAATCCTAGCCCCCCCCCAAAAACAAGGTAGTAAGTGAGGTTAACACCAAGATAGAGGCATCGACAGGGAGAAGGGCAGGGGTAAATGGAGAAAATGACAAAGGCAGTAAGGACAGGGATGGGGCAAAAAGGGATAAGGCCATCAAGAAATGGAAGGTAATGAGTACCAATGCCCGTAGTCTGGGCAACAAGCTCCCTGAACTGGTGGCCTTGATGGAAGAGGGCTGCTTGGATATCATAGCAGTCACAGAAACATGGTATCCTGAGAACCATCACTGGGATGTTAACATACCAGGGTACACAACCTACAGGAGAGACACAGAAGGGAGAAGAGGGGGAGGAGTAGCTCTCTATGTAAGGGAAGGGATAAAAGCAATGGAAAAAAGAGTAAACAGGGAGGAGAGGTGGCACTGTGACTCACCTTAGAGATTGGAAATGGCACCACAATCTGCACAAGGGTTGTATACAGACTCCCATCTCAGGGGGAAGGAATGGACAAGGATATGACAGAATGCATCCTTAGGATGGCAGAGAAAGGTGAGATACTGTTGATGGGGGACCTGAATATGCCAGATGTTAACTGGAGCACCTTTGCTGCAGTCACATCCAAGAGCAGGGACATTCTCGATGCCCTATAGGGGGTATGCCTCAGACAGCTAGTTTTGGAACCCACTCATGAGGGAAAAATCGTATACCTCGTATGCTCAAATGGGGACAGTAAGAGGATCTCAGATCTAGAAGTGGGTAGCCATCTGGGAACAAGTGACCATGAAACAGTGTGGTTCATGATAAACACAGCTACAGAGTCACGCCATACAAAGTGAGGGTTCTGGACTTCAGGAGGGCTGACTTTGGTAAGATGGTAGAGTGCCTTAGAAAAGCACTAGCCAACAGGCTTGAAGGAGGGGTGCAGCAACAATGGGGAATCATCAAAACTGCCATCACAGAGGCAACAAGCCATTGTGTGAAGCAAGTAAACAAATCAAAAAGAAAGAAATAGCCACTATGGTTCTCAAAAGAGGCGGCAGGGAAGGTTAAGGAGAAAAAGATAGCATTTAGGAAGTATAAGGAAACACAGAAGGAGCAGGACAGAGAACTGTACCAGTTAAGGCAGAAGGAAGCAGGGAGGGAGGTCAGAATAGCAAAGTCCCAAACTAAGGAAAAGATAGCTAACTCAGTTAAGAAAGGGGATAAAACTTTTTATAGGTATGTCAGGGAGTGTAGAAAGACAAAGGGAGGGATAGTGAGGCTGAATAGAATGGATGGTGGGTGGGCAGAGAGGGACAGTGAAAAAGCAGGGATACTGAATGAATACTTCTGTTCAGTATTCACAAAACAGGAGGAGGGCATGGTACCTAATACAATTAACAGAAGCACTCTGGATAGGGGGTCGATCCCAGTCCTTTCACAGAAGAAAGGGTTCTGAAAGAACTCCTAAAACTGAAGGTGGACAAAGCAATGGGCCCTGATGGGATTCACCCCAGAATTCTAAAAGAATTAAGGGGAGAACTAGTGACATCACTGACTACCCTTTTTAACAAATCATGGGAGGATGGTGTGGTACCTGAGGACTGGAGGAAGGGAGATGTGATTCCCTTTCACAAAAGTGGGAGCAAGACAGAGGCAGGAAACTACAGACCTGTCAGTTTGACCTCAGTGGTAGGGAAAGTGATGGAATCACTTATGAAGGAAAGAATTGTTGAGTAGCTAGAGGCCAGTGGGGCACAGGACCCAAGGCAGCATGAGTTCACAGTGGGAAGGTTATGTCAGACGAATCTAATTGATTTCTTTGACTGGGTGACCAAAGTAGCAGACCAGGGAGAGGCTGTGGACATGGCCTACCTAGACTTTAGCAAGGCATTTGACACAGTCCCACACAAAAGATTAATAAACAAATTTAACCAGCCTGGGAATGGGTCCCAGGGTGGTAGCCTGGGTAAAACATGGACTGGACAACAGGACACAGAAGATAATTGTAAATGGAGTCCACTCTGAAGAAAGGGGGGTTACTTGTGGGGTACCGCAGGGTTCAGTACTGGGTCCAGTCATTTTTAATGTCTTTATAAGTGACATTGCAGAGGGACTGGAAGGAAAAGTATGCCTCTTTGCACATGACACAAAGATCTGCAACAGGGTTTTTTTTTTTTTTGCTCCCCTCCTCCTCGCAGCCCCCATCTCTTTGGAAGTCACCTACGGCCTTTTCAGCCCTCGCTCACCTACCTGGTGACCAGTGCAGTCCATCCCCCATGGAGCCATGGTTATACCCCCCAGGCGGGTACGGGGTTGGGGCCCATGCACCCCAATGCATCTATCTTATGTCGGGATGCTGTCTCTGGGCAGGTAGGGGCATTGAGGGGTTGGGGCCAGGTGCTCCGTCTACTGGGAGGCCATGAGGTGTTTTTCCGGTGTTCTCGTGATGTATCATGTCCCCAGATGTCAAGGCGCTTGAGCACCGACACGTCGGGCACATCACGCCCTGTTAGGCATCGGGCTTGGTGAACCTCGCTGGCCCCACCCGGGGCCAGATGAGAGCCGAGCCTGTTCCTCCTCCCGGAGAGGACGAGCAGTCCCTGGGATGCTCAAGCCCTCTCCCCGGCGCCGCCCTCCAGCTCCCGGCTTGTTCCTGAACCCGGTCGCTGAGATCGCAAGCAGAAATCCAACCGCTGTACCAGCGGGCCGGCTATCTGCAACAGGGTTGATACACAAGTAGGTGTGGAAAGGATGAGAAGGGACTTAGCAAGGTTGGAGGAATGGTCAGAAGTATGGCAGCTTGGATTCAATGCAAAGAAGTGCAAAATAATGCACCTGGGAAACAAAAACCTAGGGGAAGATTACACAAAGGGGGGGAGGTAGTAACAACAGCAAAAATGGGAAGGGACCTGGGGGAATCATATCAATCAATCAAACTTTATTTAACCAGCCAGTTAGAGCATTGAACGACCTCATTTGCAAGATGGTCCTGGACACACAGAACAATATCCTTTTACAGTTTACGAGAACATGTCGAGGCATATCATGCAGGAAAAAACAGTATAAACATAACTAATGTTACTGTAACCCCCCTACAAATGGGGGACACTAAAAAGCCTCCCAATTTAAAATAATTTAGTGAGAGTGCCTAATGCCTCCGTGTACTGTCGCTTTAAGAGCTGCTGGTCTGCAGTATAATTAATTTGAACTGGGGGGGACTATGTGTTTCCTTGCTTGAGTCCCGCCTGGGCCACTGAGAAGATCGCTCCGTTCTGCAGTCGCTATATGCGCAGGGGGAGCACTTTCAAAAGATGTAATCATCTGGTGGGAATTTGTTAGAGTGATAATGACTGTATAGTTTGTCTAACCTTTCTTTCTTGCAGCTGGGACTCTGTGTGTTTAGCCCCTCAATTTCGGATCTGAACTGCTGAATAGGTTCAATTAATGGGGAGGGGCTCCTTAAAATGGAGCCTGCTGGTAAATCAGCACTTGGACTCTCAAATGGAGCCAGTCACAAGGGGCTTGTATGGAGAGAGCCTCTGGGAAATGTAGTTTGGACCATGGTGCCTTTTTTTGCCAATAGAGGGAGCCTGTTGTTACTGACAAGGAGAATCAGCCAACTGCAACCATTTGGATTTGGAGGAAAGGCCCGGATTGTGTGCTGGGAGAGTCAGTCTGAGCATGGAGCTAGAAGAGTGAGCCGCTCGTGGGGCTGCTGCCCTTGGGGCAGCACGGGAACCGTGCGGGAGGCCTGAAAAAGGCCTGTCTTTCATCAGCTCTCCTGAGGGGAGAGAAAAGCAATGTGTTTTCTTGGATCCAGTATCTGAACATGGGTGAAAAAGGAAAGCAGTCGTTGTGGCCTAGATATTGGGCAACCAAGTGTTCAGACAGAGATTCTGAAGTGGAAACCTTGATTTTCAGAAAGAGATTCTGAAGAGAAGCCTTGATGCTGAAGTGCCCTGAGGTTTGGGGCAGAAGAGAACTGTGTTTGAAGTTGGAAGCTGAGGGGGAAACTGCCCCGAGTGTTCATGCAGCCGTTGAGCACAGTAGATTCACACGGGAAGCGCGTGTGAGGCCATAAAGTTGGCCTGCATTCATTAGTGAGTAATTATTCGGGCAGCAATTCCAAGCTTTCAGAGTGAGAGAAGAAGCAGAAGTCATTTTGGGACCAGACTTAACCTGAAGAAGACTGAAAGTGTGCAGAATTGCGATCGGCCTGTCAGGACTCTATGGTCTGGTACAGTAAGTGACCTTTACATATAAATGTGTGAGTGCTTGTGGGGACTGAGCGCTGAGTAATTCCCTATGTTGTGAACTGTGTGCTGTGCTGGGAGTGTGATTCCCTAGCAGGGTGCAATCTGAATCCGCGTTTGAGTCAGAGAAGAATGCCTTGGTAGCCAGGCTCAATCTCCTGAAGTAACCAGCTGCTTGCTTGGTAGTGTTTTGTGTACATATAAATTGTGCAGCGATCTGGAAGTCGCAGCCAGCATCTCTTGGACTGCATCTACATGAGACTAAAGTATATGGGATGCTTGATGAAAGTGTCATTGGCAATTTACTCTGGATGGATGACTTTTGGTATACAAAGTACTGGATGTGACTGTATTGGAATTGCATATAGGATGCTTGACAAAAGTATCATCAGTATTGCTTTGGATGGGACTTTCAAATATTGTGCTGAATGTTCTGGATGTAAGATCCATATAGTTTGTTCTGGAATATTCAGAAGTCTGTGAGTGCAGGGCAATCCCTGCTTTGTCTGCTAAAGTGCAGGGCAATCCCTGCTGTGGTTGTAAATAGTAATTTGCTGCTTTACACAAATCTGTTTCCAAGTTGCCCCCACCCTCAAATTAATAGTGGCCACCTCGACCAGCTGCAACTCCATCTGGCCTGCAACATCTTGGACTGTGGTATCTGTTTAACCAGTATGGTATGAGATTGCGGGGTTTCTGCTGTATCTGGGACTGGTACCAGTGTGGGTATTAATAGTAACTGTGTTTAACATCTGATTTATCAGCAGCTAGATAGCCAGGGCTCTGGATGTCTTAAGTTGAATGGTAAAATGTGATTTATGTCTGCCTGTAAATATGTAGCTACCCAGCTGAAGGGTTCACCAGCAAAATCCAAAATGATCTCTGTACATGTGTAAATATGGTAAGATAACCTCTGTTCCTCCTGTTTCCCTTTCATAGCTCCTTTATTACCCCCAAAATAAATATCTTCTTGTTGTTGTTTGAAATCCTGTGTGAGCATATTCTGAGAGAGCCTTTAATTCAGAATGTGGAAATGTGGGGAACTGTGTATTGGGGCATGTCTGGGGAGGGTATCTGGTCACCATGGGTGGTGTAGCAGCTCAGGGGGCTACACCCAGCACCATCTCACCCACGTAAAGAACCCTGAGTGGAGGCACTGTGTAGAGGTTTTAAAAATGTTATAAGTTAGAAAACCCAACCCCCTTAGCCTATGTTCGGGGTAGTAGGCAGGGGTGTAACACTGGAGGGTGGCGCTGCCCAGTGGTTACATTACAGGATAATATGATATCGACAATAAGTCTTGATAGCAAGGCAATATACGTACACAGATACTACATCATTGGATGTTTGGGGTCAACAAAGGAGCGAGGCATGAGAGGATGGTAGCGGTACATAGGGTACAGTGGGAAGAGGGATAGAAACACATGAGGGGAAGGAGGAATAACTCTGCTATGTTAGAGTCCCCCAGGGGGTTGCCACAGGGAGGGAAGAGGGGAGGGCAGGGGTAGTTGCCCTTAGGGGCTGCCAGCCAACAGGGGGAATAGGGAGACCAGGAGGATCCATAAGCTAAGGATAAATTCAAATTGTTTGCAACGATCACCGGAAACAGTCACATGCAGTTTTCCAGCAACTGAAAAGCAATTGTTTGAGTACATAAGGGCTTGGCAGGCAGGAAAGTTTAAGAACTTTTTGTGAATTATTCCAAAGTGATGGTAGGTAGGAGCTGATGGCAGCTGCGCCATGGTGAGTCCTTGCTCGTGGTAGCTTGAGGAGGATAAGGGAGTAATTGTGTAGGCCATATATGCCAGTTGACCATTCAAACAGATTACAGATGTAGGATGGTAGTTTGTGAGAGAGGACCCTGAAGATCCACATAAGGACATTTATTTGCCTCCTCAGAGGGAGGAATGACCAACCTGTTGCCTGGTACAACAGGCAATGATGAGTCCGGAGTGGCATATCGAGTCTAAATCTCAAGGCTCAATGGTAGAGTGTATCAAGCTTCTGAAGTGCATACTGGGGGCAATGGCTATATAGAAAATCTGTGTAATCAGCAGGGGTTAAACGGTTGCTTGAACCAGCCGCTTCCTGGCTTCAAGGGTGAGAAGATGCCTTATGTGGAAGAATATGCCAAGGTGCTGTCTTATAGTGTTAACTCACGCAGATGTGCGCTGAAACTGAGTTTATTATCCAACCAGACTCCCAGATATTTTAATTGATCCACTACTTCCAAGGGTTCACCAAGGAGGGTGGTAATCTGGGGGAGGCCAGATGTCCTCAAATTATGAGGGGGGTGTGGGGAGAAAATCATGGCTTTTGTTTTTTTTTGCATTGAGCAAAAGCTTGAGATTCAACAGATTAGTGGAGGGTGATAGTCTTGCTCTGTAGCTCCTTATGAGCAATATCTAATGAGGGGTTTGTTGTAAAAAGGACTGTGTCATCTGCAAAAAGGTGAACATTTCCTGTTAGGATGCCAGAGTCACTGCGGTTTATGTAGAGTGTGAAGAGGATGGGCCCCAGGATGGAACCTTGCAGCATGCCTCGGGACAAAACTTTAAGTCGGGACAGTTCCACTTGTGTTTTAATTTGTTGTCTTTTATTTGTGAGGTAACAATGGAACAACTTTAATGAGACAGGGGTTAGTCCAGTGTTACCCAGAGACTCAAGTAGAATGGAGTGATCAACCATGTCAAATGTTTTGCTGAGATCAAGGAAGAGAGCATAGGTGTGCTGTTTGCTGTCCAGGGCTTTTAACCAGTCATTAGACACTTTGGCTAGAAGCCAACACAGTGCTATGCTTCAGTCTAAACCCTGATTGAGCTGGGTTGAGGATGTTTTTGGGATCCAAGTGCTCACTCAATTGTGAGTTGATGATTTTTTTCTAATAGTTTGGACAGTACAGGAAGAATCGAGATTGGTCTGTAATTGTTCAAGTCTGTGGGGCCTCCCGACTTGAACAAGGGGCAATGTGCACAATTTTCCAGCTAGACGGTAGCTCCCCTTGCATAGGCGAGCAATTAAATAGGTGAGTGATTGGAGCTGTTAGATAATAGAACCCAGCTTTTAGAAAGAAGGGTTCTAATGAATCTTCACCAGCACTCTTTTTGGTATCCAAGGAGAGGAGAAGGTCCTCCACCTGCTTAAAAGATACTGGCAGGAAGTTGAAGGGAGGGTAGCCGGTGCCTAGGGCATAGGTAGGGCTGGTACCTACGCTAGTGGCACATAGTTTGCTGACAGGAGAGGCATCGAATGTAAGGCCTGCAGTAGCAAAATGACTGTTAAGCTGATTGAGGGTCTCAAACCAGCCCGTGTAAGACTTTTTGTTCGCAATAATGTTGGCTGGGATTGGAGTGGCAGGGGAGTGTCCTTCGACCTCTCTCAAGATTTGCCAGAACTTGGCAGAGCAATTTTTGTTTTCCTTAAGGGTGGACTGAAAGAACCATGATTTTTCAGCCCTGACCAGTTTAGTGCAGGCATTCCTGGCTACCCGAAAAGAGAGCCAGTCTGCATCAGTCTGTGACTTTCTTGCCCTTTTCCGTAGTGTCTCGGGACTGCAAACCCCTTTTTAGGGATGGGCTGAACCAGTCAGGTGCCTGTTTTAGGGATTTGAACTTTCTTAGGGGAGCATGTTTATTTATTAGCCTTGTTAACTGATCCTGAAAGATGCAGAAGGCTTTGGTCACAGAAGGTGCAAGATAGAAATCCTGCCCAATGATATTCCTAAGATCTGTCAGGAAGGCAGGGAGGCAGAAATGTTTTAGACTGCCCTTTAATTTGAAGGTAGAGGTGGAAGGGAGGTGTGGGGAACACCTGACGCAGGCGACAGCACAGTGGTCACTCATATCATTATGAAAGACCCCTGTATGGGAGATGTTATGTGGCTTATTGACGAGCATAAGGTCCAATAAGGAACTACGACCAGGTTTTTTTTTTTTTATTAGATGGGTAACCTCATCAGTTATCAGATGACCTTAAGGTTGGCAAGCAATGTGAGAAGGCAGTAGGGAGGGCTGGGGGGATACTGGGATGTATAGGGAGAGGCATCACCAGCAGAAAACAGGAAGTTGTTATCCCTCTGTACAGACAGTTGGTGAGTCCCCATCTGGAGTATTGTATCCAGTTCGGGAGACCCCATCTCTGCAAGGACAGAGACAGAATGGAGGCAGTCCAGAGGAGGGCAACTAAAATGGTGCAGGGTCTGCAAGAGAAGCCATATGAGGAGATACTAAAGGAGCTTAATATGTATACCCTTGAGGAAAGGAGGGAAAGGGGGGACATGATAGAAACTTTTAAGTACCTCAGTGGAATCAACAAAGTCCAAGAGGGTAGCATCTTTCAGAAAAAGAGATGTGCAAGAACAAGGGGACACCATTTGAAGATAGAGGAGGGACAGCTCAGGGGCAATGTGAGGAAGTATTTTTTCTTGTGGGGGCAGAAACAAATAGGCTGTTGGTTAACTATGATCTGCAGCTTATCTTGTAGGTAGGGAAATGGGCAGACTAGGTGGGCCAAGCGGTCCTTATCTGCTGTCAAAGTCTATGTTTCTATGTGGGACAGGTCATAAAAAGGGTGAATCAGAAGCTGGCTGCTTGCTATCATGTGAAGCACCTACTATCGCCTGAAGCAAGACTGGCAATAGGTCAGTACACCCTTATACCAATCCTAGAGTACTGCTCACCTATCCCACACTCCATCTCAGCCAGACTTCTGACTAGACTGAACACAGCACAACCCTGACATACTATCTGTCGTTGAGACATGGATGACCCCCGAAATACCGGATTCTGCAGTAGCTATACCTGGATACACTTCATACAGGCTGACCAAACGTGAGGGTGGATGCGCTATATTTCTAAAAAATTCTCTAAAGGGGTATGCTATGCCACCAATTGATATCAGTGACAATACCCAGGTACTGGCGATAAAAGTGCTGTTGGGAGCTCACCATAAAACAGTATCAGTACTGTCAGTCTACATACCTCCCAAAGACCTGGCCACTGGTCTCCTCAGTCTTCTTGACCATCTCTGCTCACATAAATCACCTCATGGAGACAATTATCATGGGAGATTTTAACATAAGCTGGCTGTCACACAATACACAAGATAGCCAGCCTTGGAGTGGGTCCCAAGGTGGTAGCCTGGATAAAAAATTGGCTAGACAACAGGACGCAAAGGGTAGTAGTAAATGGAGTACACAGTGAAGAAAGGAGGGCTACTAGCGGGGTACCGCAGGGTTCAGTACTGGGACTGGTCCTTTTTAATGTCTTTATAAGACATTGCAGAGAAACTGGAAGGAAAAGTATGTCTCTTGCAGATGACACAAAGATCTGCAACAGGGTTGATACACAAGATGGAGTGGAAAGGATGAGAGGGACTTGGCAAGGTTGGAGGAATGGTCAAAATGTATGGCAGCTCAGATTCAATGCAAAGAAGTGCAAGGTAATGCACATGGGAAACAAAAACCCAGGGGAAGCATACACAATGGGGGGGTGAGATACTGACAACAGTAAAATTAGAAAGGGACCTGGGGGTAATTATATCAGATGGCCTAAAGGTGGGCAAGCAATGTGAGAAGGCAGTAAGGAAGGCTGGGGGGATACTGGGATGCATAGAAAGAGGCATTAATAGTAGAAAACAGGAAGTTGTTATCCTCTGTACAGACAGTTGGTGAGACCCCATCTGAGTACTTGTGCAGTTCTGGAGACCCCATCTCCGCGAAAGACATAGACAGAGTGGAGGCTGTCCAGAGAAGGGCACCAAAATGGTGCAGGGTCTGCACCAGAAGACATACTGAAGAAAGACTAAAGGAGCTTAATATGTATACTCTTGAGGAAAGAAGGGAGAGAGGGACATGATAGAAACTTCAAGTACCTCAAGGAATTAACAAAGTCCAAGAGGGTAGCATCTTCCAGAAAAGAGATGTGCAAAACAAGGGGCCAATTTGAAGATAGAGGGGGACGGCTCAGGGGTAATGTGGAGGAAGTATTTTTCACTGAGAGGGTTGTGGATGCATGGAACAGCCTCCCTGAGGAGGTCTTGGAGTCAAGAACAGTTGGGAACTTCAAGAATGCATGGGACAGGCATAAGGCAGTCCTAGTGGCGGGTAAGAGGAAGTAAGCTGTTAACTAGTATCTGCAGCGAATCTGTTAGGTAGGAAAATGGGCAGACTAGGTGGGCCAAGCGGTCCTTATCTGCCATCAAATTCTATGTTTCTATGTTTTCTATGTCACCTGTGACCAACTCACTAAAGGACGCAATAACAGCCCTTCACCTAACTCAACTTGTTAATACACCCACTAGATAAACTATAAAACTATACGGGATCCAACTCTCAGGGCCTCGCCTTACTAAAATGCATAGGCTCTCCTTGGCTGTGCCTTCACCTCTAAATATCTTTAATGCTATCAAATTTGGGTCGACCTGGATCGAAAGCTACTGATAAGCTGCATTAATCCAGCAACCCCACTGGCCCCTGGGCTAATTGAGTGGCTCCTTTTGAGGTACCATCATGTCGGGCCCTATATGGCTCCTTTACTGCCCCTTCTTCTGTTGATACCAGCTGCCCAGCATTGACACCTGAACTACCATCATGTTTGGTCTACAACGGCACCTTGTGCTGTATACCATGGCAACTTATCCTTTAATTGTTCTATGGATTCCAAGTACCAGTACCTCGAAACCTGCTCTTGGACCACACATACCAGTAGTACTTATAACACTCCCCCACCACAAGGCCCACCTCCCACCACGCAGACTTCTATCTCCTCCCCCTATTGTGGTAGGGTACTAGTTCTGCTACAACAGATCAGCTCTTCTATGGTGGCTACTTTCCAGTCCCTAAAACATCAGATCTACTAGACGAGAGAAAGGCAGGAATTCATGCTTATAATTACGCCTTGAAAATCCTACTTATCCTCCTGCTTTGTTCAGGCAACGAGAACTCAACCCTGGCCCCCAGAAGCTATTGCTTTGCCAGCAGAACTAGCAAATTTAAAAGGAATAAGCTTTGCATATTAACGTATGTAGCCTCCTTAAAAAGATAACCTTAATACAAACCTGGGTAACCATACCTCCTGACATAATTTGGATTTCAAACTTGGCTTAGACCCAGCACCACTGATAGAGAAGTAAACATACCCAACTATGCCTTGTCTAGAGCTGATAGGCATGCCAGAGGAGGAGGGGTAGCTATCTACGTTAAAGACAAATTTTCTGTCTCCTGCTTATCCTCTGCATCTGTCGCCAGCGAATTCAATGCTCTAATTTCAAAGTGGAAATTACACAGACTACTGCACTCATGTAGTAGATGCTACAGACCACCGCCTGCTGGCCTACAGCTTGTGTCATATCTATGACAAGTTGGGACAGGGGTGCCAGAAACTATTATTTTAGGAGACCTCAACTTTGACTGGTTTCCTAACACAGCTGCCCCCTTGCATCCTTCTGTGATGAACATGGGCTGACGCAACTTATTACTGAACCAACACGCCCAAACGTGAAGAACCCCAGTAAAAGTACACTTTTGATGCTAATGGTGAGCAAACCTCATCTCTTTCTCCCACGCTGATGTCTTTCTTCAGACGCCAGCGACCATTGTTTTATTGCGGAGTAAGATCCACCAACAACCCAGCACCCATCAGCAAGTTCTCTATGAAGAGATCCAGGCGCAACTTCAATGAACATGCCTAACTAAACGAGCTTAAGTACTCCCTGAGTGGCAAGATTTCTACTGCACAAAAGATTACGTTAGCTTACAATATCTTCCACAACATTCTATCAAGGGCCCTTAATAAGTATGCCCCTTATTAAAGTTCGAACTAGGACCAAACCTGTAAATGGTTCACCCTCAGATCAAGTCCTTGCTTCTAGAAAGAGATAAGCTTTGAAAAGCATGCAGACTGAACACTGCAGAGGATTGGAACCAGTTCAGGAGATCTACTAAATTTATGTACCAAAACAATCAGAGAATCTAAGGCCACTCTTCAAATCCGAACTCGACTCGCCACAAAGAGCCCAATCAAGCTCTGGAACACAATCAGTGATCTGCTAGCCACTCCCAGGAAATTACTCCCACCAAGATTACCTCTGGCAACTTGACTATAACCGAAAAGATGGATATACTTGACGATTCAATAACCACTTTGCTACTGCAGGCATGGCATTTGATAACTCCCTGCAAACATACTCGCTCCCAGACTGCCAGCCAACTGTCTGAAACTCCGATAGCTTCGCTGCCTTTCTCACTTCAACCTGCCACACTGAAAGAGTTAGAGGACCCTTGCTCAGTTGGATACTAGAAAAGTGCTGGGGCCGGCTCCTTGACCCTTACTTCCTAAAATTGCCTACCACGTACTAGCAATACCCGCACCCACCTTTTTAACTTATCGCTGTCTCAGGGCACCCACCACCTATATGGAAGACAGCACATGTCATACCACTGTTCAAATCAGGTGACCGTGAGCGATCTCAATAACTACAGGCCAATTTCCTCCTTCCGTCCTGTCCAAGCTCCTAGAGAAAATTGTAAATGCACAGCTGAGGACTCACCTTGAGTCTAGGAACTGCTAAATCCTATGCAGTCCGATTCAGAGCTAAACATAGCACAATCTCAGCCCTAGCCAAAGTTACTAATGACTGGCAGCGTAATCTTGAGAGCAAAAACTTATTTGTGCTGTTTTCCTTGATCTAAGCAAGGCTGACACCGCCGACTACAGTCTGCTCCTCTCCGCCTTCAAACCATAGGTGTGACCCTCCTCTCTGTGTTGGTTCACTGACTATCTTACAGGGCCTTTCAACAAGTTAAAGCCAAGGAGGCCTGTCCCCTTAAAAACTCTGCAAAGAGGGGTACCTCAATGTTCTATATTAGGCCCTTACTTTTTGCAATCTACATTAATAACATCGACTACTGTATAAAAGAAGCCAACATCCATCTGTTTGCAGATGATACTAGTTCTCACGTGAGTTGCCCAACACCTGAAGCTGCCTGCAATGACCCACAGTCAGAATTCAACCTTTGCAAAGCCAACTCCTCCAAAAAGCTACTCCTAATGCCAAAAACTAAAGCGATGGTCCTCTCCCTTTATCCTGCAAGCTAACCCTGTGTCCAGTGGGACAGTTCCCCAAATTACCACAGTTCTAGGTGAAAACTAGAATTTGTTACAAAATTCAAGTATCTGGGAGTTTGATAGACCAAAGACTCTCCTTCATTGAACATATCGAGGACTTGCTAAAACGACTTCGCAAAGGCTTGGACTGTTTTTTAGAATCAGCCAATTTCTCACCAGAGATGCCAAGAAACAACTGGTCCAATCCATTTCCTATCATTGGTTGATTACGCTGACTTCCTCTACAGCCAATGCCCCAACTCTTACATGGCTAAACTGGACACACTCTACCATCGAGCACTGAGGTTTATAACGGACTCCCTTCGACACACATCACTGCACCCTTATATGCAGTGGGATGGACATCACTAAAGTTCAGGCGCCACAGAAACGCCGCCTCTGGACCTATAGAGCCATCTCTAATAAGCTGCCTTACTATATCTCCTGCTGTCTTCCCTCTGAGTATAATTGGAAATACACATTAGAAGTTACTCAGCTATTACACTTAAAGGTACCAAAGCAAAATCCTGCTTGAGCAGGGCAGCCATAGTGTTTCGCTACCTACCTTATGGAACGATCTACAAAAACCCTCAAATTCGCATCTAATCGGTATAAATGCTTTCAAGATGCTTTATTTCCATACAATCAGAGAAGTATGTAACTGCTTCACCCACTCAGACCCAATACCGGTGTCTGCACTGGTATATAGCCACCTAGACCCAATTTTAAGTACTGACCCCCCAGCTTGCTCCTCACCAGCCTAATTGTTCTCTCTCTTATCCCCTGTCTTATCAACACCTAGGCCCATCCATCCCCCTTCTTCCTTTCCCCAACCTCGGATAGGAGCTCACTACCCTGGGTTTGACATCCTACCATGCCCGTGCTATAGCATTCAACTGGGCTCACACATACCTCTTTTCTCCATCCACCTTCTCTACATCCAGCTTTACCAACTCTTTCTGTGCACCGTGTCTCTACTAGCCTTTCTCCCCTACTTCCCTCCCTCTTCCTCACCTCACCTCTACCTGGTGTATATTTTATTTTTATTTTTCTTCCGTTACTTCCTCCTGCAACCTTAGATAACCTGCTTTATCTTCCTATAGACACTTCTATGTATGTAAATCTGTGTAATCTGTACAATATCTGTATAATTCTATGTACATATGAACTTCTTTTCTTCCTCTCTGTAAAAAGTATTATCTGTATTGCCTTGTAAATACCTGTGTTGACCTGTATATACAATTGTTCATGCTCCACCCAGGTCCATCTTGCAGATGAGCTTCTGCTCAACAATGAACGCCTGGTTAAATAAAGACTTGATTGATTGATTGATTGATTGATTGATTGATAAAGGGAACTAGCACAACCCTCGACTGGATAATTTCTAACCAACCTAACTGCCTTTCCAATGTAACTGTGTACCCTGACTCCATCAGTGACCATTCCCCAATCACATGCAGTTGGACTAATAAATTCCTTATCCCCCCTCCCCAAACTATCTACAGCAGGTTTCTCAGAAGGGGCCACCTGGACCTCCTAAAACAACAGCTTCATGCCCAAAATTGGAACATCCTGGACGCAACCAATGATGTTAATGTAACCCTCTGTCACTTTATAAGGGTTTTCAACACTGCTAGTGATACACATGCCCCTCTCAAAAAGATTAAAGATCTCTGGCATGGTTAACCCCTGGATCACTCCCGAGCTCTTTTCCCACATGAAGTTTCGGGACCATCTCTGGCACTGTGCGAAAGCCACTGGTAAGCAGCAGGACTACTAGCCTATAAAGCTGCTAGAAACAACTGCATGAGGGAGACTCGCCAGGCAAAAGACAAGTACCATAGGGAGATGCTTACCAACTCCTAGGGTGATAGCAGAAGATTCTGGTCTAACATAAATGACGTCACTGGCAAAAAGCCTAAAGTATCGCCTACAATGCTAAACATAAATGGGACCCTTACTGCTGACCTTCTGGAAATTGCTAATGCCTTTAACAATGCTTTTACCAATCTGAGCTGTGTTCTCCCACCTGACTTTTTCGATGATGATGATGCCCGCTCCACAAGCCACGGTGATGGAAATAGTCCTGAGCACCCCCCTTTTTATTTTAAAAGGGTATCATACAACCTGGTTAGAAAACTACTAGCAAAGATCCTAAGAAACCCAAGACACAGTAGTGAGGGACTAGACCTTAAGCTTATCACCCTAACCCTAGATGAAGTTCTCCTACCTATGACTAAGATTCTAAACCTTTTTCTTACACTGGGACAATTTCCTAATGCCTGGAAAATGGCCATCATAACTCCGGTGCGTAAAACCGGCAATCGTTCTTACAGGGTAACTATAGGCCTATATCCATTCTCCCTCCACTCTCCAAGGTGCTCGAGCGAATTGTTACCAACCAGCTTGGTGCTTATCTGGACACATCCAGTGCCCACAACAACATAGCTTTAGAAAGGGGCACAGTACTACCACAGCATTATTAGAATTCACAAGCTTCATACAACAGGCCATCGATCAAGACAAGATTGAAGGTGCAGCCTTTGTTGACCTAACAAAAGCCTTTGACACAGTGAATCGCACACTGTTGCTTGGCCAACTCTCTAAAACTGGTGTTGCCCAAAACACCCTGAAATGGTTCGGAAGCTACCTCAGTGATACTAACATACTAACATACTAATTGCCAACAGATTAGGCCTTACAGTCTATCAAGTCTGCTCGAACCTCAGATCCCTAGTTGGGTACTGAGGCCCTCCCCCCCTGTGTTCCAGAAACCCTATCATCCATCCTCACCCCCCCCGGGCCAGGCCATCAACTGATACATCTGCTTTCTGTGTCTGTCCCATCCTCTCTTGAAGCCCTCTACTGTGGATCTCTGAACCAACTCACCAGGCAACACGTCCCAAGGATCCACCACCCTCTCAGTGAAAAACCTCCTCCTCTTTTCCCCCCTCACCCTTCCACCTTCCAACTTCAAACCATACCCTCTGGTGATACCTCCCTGCTTTAGTCTAAAGATCCCCTCTGTGTTTACCCTATGTATTCCCTTGAGGTACTTGAAGACCTCAATCATGTCCCCCTGTCACCTCTTCTCCAATGAAAACAGGCAGAGCTCCTCAAGTCTGTCCTCATACATCAAATCCCTAGTCCTCGTATCATCTTAGTTGCCCTCCTCTGTACCCTCTCCAGGGGCTGTATGTCCCTCTTCAAGTGTGGTCTCCAGTACTGTACCCAGTACTCAAGGTGTGGTCTAACTAGTCCATTGTACAGCGGCAGAATCACTTCCCTGCTCCTAGAGGTGATCCCCCTTACGATGCATCCCAACATCCTGTTTGCTTTGCTAGCCGTACTCCTGCACTGCTCAGAGTTATTCATACATGCATCCACCATGACCCCTTGGTCTTTTCCCCTGTTGAGGCCTCCAGTGCCTCCCCTCCCAGGGTGTACCTGTGTTTAGGGTTTCCCTGCTCAAGATGTAACACCTTGCACTTGGTGATATTGAAATTTAATTTCCATGTGTGAGCCCACCTTTCCAGGGTATCCAGGTCCCCTTGCAGGGCCAACCTCCCCTCTTCCCCCTCAACTACTGCTCCCATCTTGGAGTCATCAGCGAAGAGACTCATTTCACACCCTATACCCTCCCTGATGTCCGATATGTATGCATTAAACAGGATTGGACCCAGGACCGAGCCCTGCAGTACTCCATTATCGACCTCTCTAGGGTTCAAAAGCTCCCCACCGAACCACTACTCTCTGAGTGCATCCAGCTAGCCAGTTTTCAATCCATCTGACCATCAAAGGGCCTACTCCCAACCCTGTCAGTTTCTCCGACCATTGTGGGGACAGAGTCAAACGCCTTGCTGAAGTCCAAGAATAATACATCCACAGGCTTTCCCCTGTCCAGTTCTGATGTTACCCATTTGTAGAACTCCACAAGATTGGTTTGACATGATCTACCTGGCACAAACCCATGTTGCCGACTATCCCGACCTCCCACTTCCTCCAAGTACACCCCAATCATTCCTTTAGTATACTGTCCATTAATTTTCCCACCACTGAGGTCAAACTGATGGATCTATAGTTACCTGGTACTTCCCTCGACCCCCCATTTAAGGATTGGCACCACATATGCCTCTCGCCAATCCTGCAAGACCGCAGAGGGTGAGGATATCAAATGTAGTTTCGGAGCAGAGGGCTGTCCGATCAGGGGCACCCCAAGGCTCAGTCCTGGGTCTCTTATTGTTCAGTATTTTACTGAATGACCTTCCAGCTGTCTGCAACCAGCGTACTCTCCTCTACGCAGATGACATGGTCATCTTTACTAGCCGCCTGGATCCCAACGCTCTTGAAAACAGTCTTCAGCAAGGCTTCATTGAAGCAGAGAGATGGTTTAATAATCACGAACTAGTGCTAAACTTCAAAAAAACTAAAGTTCAACTGTTTTCATCCTCTCAAAATAAGTTTAAGGCCCATCAACTCACTATCACCAACAACCACTGAGATGTTCTTGAACAAACTCAGCTTTTCAAATACCTAGGTCTAAACCTGGATAGTCACCTTACCATTGTGCCTCACATTGAAAATGTTGCCAGAGATGCTAATACCAGAATTGGGCTCCTCTTCAGACACAGATGAAGTCTTACCCAAGAAGCCCTGAAGGTTGCAGTTTACAGCTCAGTCCTCTTGATCATTGATTATGGTCTAGTCATATGCTGTGCTGCAACCTCCACATCTCTTAAACAACTCACGGTGGCCCTGAACAAAGCCTGTAGGTTAGTTATGGGTGCTGCACGCCTCACTCATACCTGTGAGTTATATGCTCAATCTGGCTGGCTCCAACTAAGTAACAGGATCAAATATCAAACCTGCCTCCTGTCCAAAAAAGCTCTACTTGGATTACTACCCCCGAGCACTGGTTGCCTGCTAAACAAATCCCCTAAGACCCAACACACATGTACATCAGTTTCTGACCTCCTTCTAGTACCCCACTGTCAGACTGCTCAATACCAGCGATCCTTTCAATACAGAGCCCCCCTGTGCTTTAATAATCTAAGCAACCAACTGAGCAGTGTTTCTAGTCTGTCCCAATTTAAACTTATGCTTTGTCAGAATCTCCTATCCGAAAGCACTTGTGATTGTTACACTTAGTTTCCCGCTTCTGCAGACACTCTTATACCACTTTTTTCACTCTCTGAGGCTCTTACTTGGCTTCCTGTTTTGTTTAATCTCTCCTGACAGAACAGTTTTCCCTTTCCTCCTGCAACCTTCTCCCTTACCTCACCCCTCCTTGCTTTTATCCCACTGACCCCCCTGTTCCTGGACCTGTCCAGGGTCTCTGGTCCCCACTTTTCCTTTTCTTCTTTCCCTTCATCTGCCCTCCTTTTCCCCTCTTTTGCCCATTCTCCCACCTTAGCCTCCCCTTCCTCTCACCCTACGGCAAAGTCCTCTGGCTGCCATATTTTCTTTTCCTTCTCTATCTGGACTCTGCCCTCTCATCTCCCCTACCCCTTCTTTACTCTTCCCCTTCCCCCCACCTCTGATTAGCATGTTGCTTCAAATGTACCTTGTGGTTTTCTATGCTTGCTTGTAATCTTGAGTGTGTAGCACTGTTCCCACTTATTTACCAGTTGACTTGCTGTGCTCCAATGATGCCAAGAATGTTGTCTGTACCTCCGTTGATACCATCAATGTTGTCTATACCTCCCTATCTTATTGTAACCCTTTCCTTTGATGTGGAACCTTTGTAAATGAGCTGCTTCAAGCTCAAAGGTATTTGTAATCTGAGATTTAAATAAATAAAAAAAAAAAAAAAAAAAGGCTTGTCTCCCTGACTCCTTATAACACACACCACTGCACTCTATACAAATCCTTAGGCTGGCTGCCCCCTCAAGCTCGCAGGAACCTCCTGTATGGGACTTTCATCTGTAAGGCACTCTGCGACAGGGTAGGGTCTCCACTCTCGGGCATGCTTACCAGGAAACAGGTCACCAGACAGCTCAGATTCTCCTCATGCCTTGCCCTTGAATGTTCAAAAATAACTACAGCAGTGGGGCAGAGAAATGTTCCCAGTGATGCACCTAGGTTCTGGAACTCTCTACCTCCTGAGCTCCAATCCCTAAAATACCCTCCCACCTTCAAACTTTTACTTCTGGAAGATCCTAATGGCAAATGCAGACTGCAAGTGCTAGCCTGCTCAAACACACACCACCAGTCTAAGCAACAGAATGTTTTTTGTCAGCTCCCTATGAAAATGGGGTTTAAGTCAAACCTCTCTGGTTATTGTCACTGCTGATGCAGAAAGACTATAGACCAACTATCTATGGTAAAAATGTATTGCATTGCCTGGAACTGGTCTGATGGGGTTTGGGGGGCTCTAATTTCTCTTTTATTTCTCTGCGGCTGTAAAATGTTTGAAGGTTGATGGTTGTTACTTATCTGTGCTCTTTATGTCTGTTACATAATAGTGCATATGATTTAACACTGTATTAGTATGTAGTGTAACCCCCCTGTAAATGGGGGTTCCCAAAAGACTTCCAGGAGCTTGCTTGAATGCTCCAAGCCTGAATGGTGTTTGGCGTTTAAGCCATTTATCAGTGAGTGTTTTTAGAACCTCTGGTACTGTCTCTTTAAGAGCTGTCTGCTTGCAGACATAATTAGTTTGTATGGGGGACTGTGTGTTTCTTTGATTGAGTACCACTCGAGCTGCTGCCAATTCACTCCATTTTGCAGTCACTAGGGTGCAAAGGGAACCTATCTGAAAGATGTAACTGTTTGCCAGAAACCATTTAGAGTAATAATGAAATTACAGTTTGTCTAACCTGCTTTCTTTGCAGTCAGAACTGTGTCTGCCTAGTTCCCCATTCTGGTTTTGAACTGCTGAACTGGACCAATCAGTGTGGGTAAGCTAGCTCTAAAATGGTGCCTTGGACGTTTCAGAACTTGACTCATAATCTGAGCCAGCCACAAGAGGATTGTATGGGCAGTGACTCTGGGAGATGTAGTTTAGACTTGGGCCTTTTGGACCAACAGGAGCAGTCTATTGTGAGTGACAGCCAATCCAGTCAAGAACTGGGAGGAACTCAAAGGAAGTGCCTGGTTTTGTCTGTTGGAGTTTCAGTTGAGCTCTGGCAGTGAAGAAGGAAGGAGCCCTGTGCTTTTTCAGTGTGCAGTTTTAGTCGGAAGCGTGTGTAAGGCCTAAGAGTTCCGTCTGCAGCTTGTGTAACTGCTTGTTAGGACTGAATCTGTCCTGTGAAGAGAATCAAAGGACTCTGAAGAGTAGAAACCAGGCTCACCCTGTAGAAGACTGGAGAAATTGCTGAATTGCACTCGGTCTGTCAGGAACTGAATCTGCTGTGTGTTCTCCGGGTATTGTGCAGTAATTGCGATCGGATAGAGAAGCAGCCTGCCTGGTATAGTACCTTCTGTTTTACCATATAAATGTGTGAAGAGGCTTGTGTACCTCAAGTGAATCCTGCTGCCATTAAAGGACTTTTGCCTGTTACTGTTCACCATATAAATGTGTGAGGGAGGCTTGGTTAGCTCAAGTGAATCCTGCTGAAATTAAAGGACTTTTGCCTGTTGCAGTTTGCCATATAAATGTGTGAGGAGTCTGTGGAGCTCAAGAGTAGCCCTGCTGACACTGAAGGACCCTATCTTGTTTGGAGGTCGTGAGTACTAATTCAGGGTCGCTCCTGTTGAATTGCCACATTGAATCCAAATGGAATCACTGTACTGCTGACTGTTTAAACTAATTTTCTTTTCTCTGTGGAAGGGCCCTACCAGCTGCCACGGTTTGGACTAGCCACTAGGGCTTGGGTACCCAGGGACAGTAACTGGTAGGGATAGGCCTGTGCACAGAGCCATAGGTAGATGAGTTAAGTGATAAGCTAATTAACCTGATTTCCCCCTGTCCTTGTTATATTCCCCCTAAATAAATCAGAGCTGCTTGTTTCAGCAAAGTTATAGTGCCTGAGGTATTTGTCTATGTTAAAGTATTGTACTGTGATTGTTGCACTGTATCTTATTTTACAGGAGGTCCCAGTGCCTGAACCAGCCCTGGGGTAAGTGTATACTGTGAAGGTAATTCTGATATATTGTGTGGGCCACTAGTGGGAAGAAAGGGGGGTTGCAGTGTCCCAGAGGGCTGTGACCAAGTAAGTTTAACTATTGCAAACCCTGACCTCTGGGTGGAGGCACCCGCCATTGGATCCAGGCCCCTCAACCTGTTAGTGGCAAATCAGGCAGGGGTAGTAGCCCCTGGGATAGCGCCATCTAGGGGTTACAGTAGTATTATATGTACTATTGAGTGGTGTTACAAATGCTTATATCTCTTGTTTTTGTACTGTGCACTGCCATCTTGATGGCCTGGGTAGTGCCTGAAAAAGGTCCACTGGAGCAGTGTACCTACCCGGTCAACAAATACATACATACATATATACATTCATACAAACATACACACATACATGCATACATTCATACATACATACATACATACATACATTACATAAATACATACATTCATACATACATACATACATACATAAATGAATATCAACCATCCATCGTGTATCACCAATCATTTTGGATTTTAGGCTGTTTGCCTTTGGGTTTGTGTCCTGCAAACAGCCTACTATCAATTCTGTCAAGGA
This sequence comes from Neoceratodus forsteri, assembly GCA_016271365.2. Lineage (NCBI taxonomy): Eukaryota > Metazoa > Chordata > Ceratodontiformes > Ceratodontidae > Neoceratodus > Neoceratodus forsteri. The sequence goes on along the minus strand of CM057458.1, from coordinate 577,819,472 downwards.
CACAGACATTCAGACCCCACTGATCCTCTCAAGTAAGTTTTTGGTGTATGCTCTAATTACTGAAAGAGAACCTATTCACCTTTTTTTTTACTTCCCTTAAAAAACAAACCTGAAAGTCACTTACCTGTATTGGATTTCTGATGTGCAATATTTTCTGTTTTAAGTAATGCCCCATTTGAAGTGAATGGATGGCAATTAACCAAGAGGCGCAGTCTGCACATCCATCCATTTTCGTGCTGTCTGTTTGTGCATCACTGTTTTTTGTTTTCTGATGTAAATGTCGGGATAGTGGTGTTGCACATTACATTGTACTATACAGTGTGTATTTTCTGATGATTTTGTCTGTTTTAATAGACATTTTGGTGACGATAGATGTCACTGCTCAACTCTCAATAGCTTTGCTTGTTAAATCAGTGCTTCATTGTTACCAAAATTCAAACAAAACTAGAAGCATCAAAAAAGACATCTCATGCAGTATAGAGGAGTGTGCCCCAGTGCTGTCCCTATACCGATGTCACAAAACTTTGTATCACGTGGCTTAGCAGCACAACAGGGACACAGTGGGATTGTGTGACCACTTCCTCATGTCAAAACTGAGATCCCGTCCCTTCCAGTGTGTCCATTACAAATGGCACTGATAAAATGCCCTTGAGGTATGTGACCTTGCTTTCTTTTTTAATTGAGAAAGGTTTTCTTGAACTGAAGAACATACAACAATTACATCAAATGTAGAATGTTTACATTATTTTTATTCACAAATGTAAAGCATAGAAACATAGAGTTTGACGGCAGATAAGGACCGCTTGGCCCACCTAGTCTGCCCATTTCTCTACTTACAGGATAAGCTGCAGATCCTAGTTAACCAACAGCCTATTTCTTCCTTGCCCCCACAAGAATTGCCTTATGTTTGTCCCATGCATTCTTGAATTCTTCCACAGTTTTAGATCCCAAAACCTCCTCAGGAAGGCTGTTCCTGCACCCACCACCCTCTCTGTGAAAAAATACTTCCTCACATTGCCCCTGAGCTGTCCCTCCTCTATCTTCAAATTGTGTCCCCTTGTTCTTGCACATCTCTTTTTCTGAAAGATGCTACCCTCTTGTACTTTGTTGATTCCACTGAGGTACTTAAACGTTTCTATCATGTCCCTCCCTCCCTCCTTTCCTCAAGGGTATACATGTTAAGCTCCTTTAGTCTCTCCTCATCTGGCTTCTCTTGCAGACCCTGCACCATTTTAGTTGCCCTCCTCTGGACTGCCTCTGTCCTGTCTGTGTCCTTGCAGAGATGGGGTCTCCAGAACTGGACGCAGTACTCCAGATGGGGTCTCACCAACTGTCTGTACAGAGGGATAACAACTTTCTGGTTTCTGCTGGTGATGCCTCTCCCTATGCATCCCAGTACCCCCCCAGCCCTCCCTACTGCCTTCTCACTTTGCTTGTTAACCTTAAGGTCATCTATTATGATTACCCTCAGGTCCTTTTCCCTATTTGTTGTTGTTACTACCTCCCCCCCGACTGTGTACTCTTCCCAGGGTTTTTGTTTCCCAGGTGCATTATTTTGCACTTCTTTGCATTGAATCCAAGCTGCCACACTTCTGACCATTCCTCCAACCTTGCCAAGTCCCTTCCCATCCTTTCCACGCCTCCTTGTGTATCAATTCTGTTGCAGATCTTTGTGTCATCTGCAAAGAGGCATACTTTTCCTTCCAGTCCCTCTGCAATGTCACTTATAAAGACATTAAAAAAGGACTAGACTCAGTACTGAACCCTGCGGTACCCCACTAGTAACCCCCCTTTCTTCAGAGTGGACTCTGTTTACATTTACCTTCTGAGTCCTGTTGTCCAGCCAATGTTTTACCCAGGCTACCACCCTGGGACCCACTCCCAGGCTGGTTAATTTGTTTGTTAATCTTTTGTGTGGGACTGTGTCAAATGCCTTGCTAAAGTCTAGGTAGGCCATGTCCACAGCCCCTCCCTGGTCTACTATTTTGGTCACCCAGTCAAAGAAATCAATTACAGTATGACCTCAGAGTTATGGACACCATGGGAATGCATGGTGTTCATAACTCTGAAAAGCATACCTCTCAACTGTCACTCATTACGATGTACGTCATTCATTTTATCCCTCAGAAACCTTCTGTCCCACATTGAGAAGGTAACATTCCACACTGACCACTGAGGCTTTTAAGCAGAAATGTATAATAATATAAAATGCTAGGTTATCAGCAAACATTATAAATGTTAGTGCACTTGTTTCCACAGTATTCTGAGCTTGCAATGTCATGTTTGATGATGTGTCACACATTGTGTCCAGTTTTCACACATCTTGTCACACATTTGGGTGATAAAAGGTTGAGAGGTATGCTGAAAAGTCTGTAAGTCTGAAATATAGTGTGGTGTGCAGTGTGATAAAATGCTGCCGGTATAAATCCGCTGTTTGCAGATATTCTGTAAAGGCACCCACTTAAGTTTTGCATTTCTTTTTAGGCAGCAACAACGGCAATTTCTACTAGTGCTGCAGAAACAACGGTGGTTTCTACCATACCTCTCAACCTCCTGCCTCATAAATCAGGGACACAGCTTAAAAAAATCAGGGACAAAGGACCAAAATCAGGGACACATCTTCAAAATTGATGATATCCACTCAGGAAGCTGGCAGAATAAGGGGCTTAGTGTAAAATGTATTTTCTAAGGAAGAACAAGTCTGTAACTTTAATGTTTGACATTATTTTCTCCTAACAATCCTCACCGTTTGGTCAGGGAAACACAATTTTTAGGAGGGGCAGAGTAAAATTTTGAGGCAAAATCAGGGACATCCCTGAAAATCAGGGACAGTTGAGAGGTATGGTTTCTACTAAAGCTGCAGCAGACATACTCCCTTCCTCAAATATACTGCATGGATTGACAAGAGACATGGAAGTAAGCAAGGGGGTCCCACTTCCTTGCTTTACTTCAGAGATACATCACGTTCTCATGTCACTCTGTGGACAGGGATAGGAATGAGAAAGCAAGACACTCTCTGGGCCACCGCAAATTCAGGACACTAATGTTCCCAGTAAAACTTGATTACTCAGGCTGTCTCTGCCTAGTGCCCACTGTGCTGCTGGCTTGCTGTCTTTCACTTACTGGGGGGGGGGGGGAGATGGGAATGGAAAATCTGCCCGCACCTTGCTCTTCGTCGCTCTCTCTCTCTCTCTCTCACTCTGCCTCAGTTGGAAAATGTGTTAATCCAGAGATTATTGGTATATAAAATTGCAGTTTATCACTGACATTTTAAATGTGCCTTGGTAAGCTTTTGTGATTGATTGGCCAATGCATGGGTGGGGCGGGAGCGGGTAGGGGTTCGGTTAACCGGTCAGTTCGTAATCCTGGGGTCCGTAACTGTGGGGTTCTACTGTAGATTCATTTGACATGACCTTCCCGCTGTGAACCCATGCTGCCTTGGGTCCTGTGCCCTGCTGGCCTCTAGGTACTCAACAATTCTTTCCTTCAGAAACTATTCCATGACTTTCCCCTACCACAGAGGTCAAATCGACAGGTCTGTAGTTTCCTGCCTCTGTCTTTCTCCCACATTTGTGAAGGGGAATCACATCTGCCTTCCTCCAGTCCTCAGATACCACACCATCCTCCCATGATTTGTTAAAAAGGGTAGTCAGTGGTGTCACTAGTTCTCCCCTTAATTCTTTTAGAATTCTGGGGTGAATCCCATCAGGCCCCATTGCTTTGTCCACCTTCAGTTTTAAGAGTTCTTTCAGAACCCTTCCTTCTGTGAAAGGACTGGGATTGACCCCCCTATCCAGAGTGCTTCTGTTAATTGGATTAGGTACCTCCTCCTCCTCTTTTGTGAATACTGAGCGGAAGTATTCGCTCGGTATCCCTGTTTTTTCACTGTCCCTCTCTGCCCACCCATTGTCCATTCTATTCAGCCTTGCTATCCCTCCCTTTGTCTTTCTACGCCTCTCGACGTACCTATAAAAGGTTTTATTTATTTATTTTATTTAGTTAAACATCAGTTTAGAAACCTTTGAGCCAGAGGCTCATTTACAAAGGTACCTCGTCACAAAGAGGACATCAGAACAGTAGTACAAGGGACACAGTACTTACAAACAAAAAAGTTACAGTTCAATTACAATTTTGTTACAATAGAATACAATCTCCGACTCCAACGAAGCAAAAGATAACAAAAGGTGCAAAACTTATGGACGGGGAGAGCTGGTGGGAGTAGAAGGAGGAGATAGGGAGGAGGAATTAGTAGGAAAGGAAGGGGGGAGCTCAGTGAGCATTGTCAAACAGAGTATATATATATATTTTTTTTTTTTACACTAGGCTAGCGGCAGTTGCATTTGCGAGAGCTAAGCAGGAAGTTTCTGAGCCTGAGCTTAAAGCAAGCTAAGGTTAGTGAGTTTATCCCCCTTCTTAACCAAGTTGGCTATCTTTTCCTCAGTTTGGGCCTTTGCTATTCTGACTTCCCTCCCTGCTTCCTTCTGCCTTAACTGGTACAGTTCTCTGTCCTGCTCCTTCTGTGTTTCTTTACATTTCCTGAATGCTATCTTTTTCTCCTTGACCTTCCCCGCCACCTCTTTTGAGAACCATAGTAGGTTTTTCTTTCAATTTGATTTGTTTATTTGCTTCACACAAAGGCTTGTTGCCTCTGTGATGGCAGTTTTGATGTTTCCCCATTGTTGCTCTACCCCCTCCTTCATGCCTGTTTGCTAGTGCTTTTCTAAGGCACTCTCCCATCTTGCCAAAGTCAGCCCTCCTAAAGTCCAGTACCCTCACTTTTGTATGGCTTGACTCTGTAGCCGGTGTTATCGTGAACCACACTGTTTGGTGGTCACTTGTTCCCAGATGGCTACCCACTTCTAGATTTGAGATCCTCTCACTGTCCCCATTTGAGAGTATGGAGGTCTAAGAATACTCCCTCATGAGTGGGTTCCAAAACTAGCTGTCTGAGGCCTGCCCCCTGTAGGGCATCGAGAATGGCTCTGCTCTTTGATGTGGCTGCAGCAAAGGTGCTCCAGTTAACAACTGGCATATTCAGGTCCCCCATCAACAGTATCTCACCTTTCTCTGCCATCCTAAGGATGCCTTCTACCATATCCGTATCCATTCTCTCTCCCTGAGATGGGGGTCTGTATACAACCCCTGTGCTGACTGTGGTGTCATTTCCAGTCTCTAAGGTGACCCACAGTGCCTCCTCTCCTCCCTGTTTACTCTATTGTTCTGTTGCTTTTATCCCTTCCCTTATATAGAGAGCTACTCCTCCCTCTCTTCTCCCCTCCCTGCCTCTACTGTAGGTTGTGTACCCTGGTATGTTAACATTCCAGTCATGGTTCTCTGTGTACCAAGTTTCTGTGACTGTCACGATATCCAGGCATCCCTCTTCCATCAAGGCCACCAGTTCAGGGAGTTTGTTGCCCATACTATGAGCATTGGTACTCATTACCCTCAATTTCTTGATGGCCTTACCCCTTTTTGCCCCATCCCTGTCCTTATTGCCTTTGTCGTTTTCTCCATTTACCCCTGTCCTTCTCTTTAGACTACATTAATTTTTAATGAAACTATTAATAAATTATATCTCTGACAGATCTTTTGCAGATGATGTAATGGACCTGTGTACTGAGTCAGTTTAATTTGTCGCAAGACAGCATGGTGTCCATGTCTTGTCAACAAACTGGCGTCACCTTCCCCCTGCTTGGGGAATGAACATTGAGCATCCTGTGGCAGCTCACCCTGTTTTGTGTTTGGGTGGACAGTGCTTGCCGCTGCTTTGAATCCACATACTGTATGGTATGTGGTGTTGCAGCTGTTGTCTACCAGGTTTTCAGCTTCGACTAACTGGTTTACTGTGTGCTGCTGCTGAAGATTCACTGCGTTTCTGTGCAGTGTATGCATTATGTTGCAGCATGAAGAGCTGTGGTACAAGCTGTAAAGTTGAAAACTGCTTAGGATGTGGATGATGATGGCAAATGTCTTGCCTTTGCACCAAGAACCAAGGCACAAACTCAGCATGCACAGTATGCATGTCAGGACCTGTAGAGTACTTCAGCCTCCAGTGAAATAGTTGGTCACCCAGGTGTCAGTTGTGATGCTCATTGTTGACACCTCACTGCACTGACAGTATTATTCTGTAAATGCCGTATTAATGAAATTGTAGTCATTGTACTTGTTACATACTCAATACACGGGTGTGTAATTACATTGAAAAAATTCAGTTCCTTCAGGCTTGATGTACGTAAGTGGCAAGGCACGTGTAACCATTCACAAGCTGTAAGTATAATAATTTAAGTAACGACATAACACTTAATTCACACTGCTTCAGAAATTATTAATGAACAAAAACATCAAAACACAATCTGTGTTCCCCCTTCTTCTTCTTATTTCTTATTGCCCCCTCCACCCACTTTGCTCCGACAATGAGGGATTGCTGGAGATTCTCAGGATTAGTTTGAAGTCATCTGGTGCTAGGGCTTCTTAGTTTGTGGCACCGACCCTGTGGAATTCGCTACCTCATTCGGTAAGGGAGTGCCTGACTGTGAAGGGCTTTAAGTCGGCACTGAAGACTTATTTGTCTAGACTCACCTTTTCTGAACCCTGATAATGTATTTTAATGAACACTGTTATTTTATCTGTGAGATTAGTTTTCCTGCTGTATCTTTATCTTTTTGTACAAGCGCTTAGATATTTTGATTTGCACTTTTAAAGAAATAAAGATGAGTTGAGTTGAGTTCTTTATGTTCTTTATCTTCTGCTGCTTTCTTGATGACTTGGTTGCCTATAAAAAAGAAAATATGTAAGTTGAGATAAATGTAAAATTATTTCAGTGTTATACATCGATTAATTCTGTAATCTCCCTGTGTAAATGAACATGACAGTTCACAACACTGTGTATCTGTCAGTGAAGTACAGTCATTGAACCAACACTGACAGAGTTCATTTCACAGTCATTTTCATGTTGCTTGCACGCATGTGCAAGAAACATAGTGCCATCATTGGAGATTTCGGAGGTGTGTCACCTCCTCCTCCAATTCAGTCAGTGAGCTGGCAGGTGCGGCCCCTGTAAGCCAATGCATTTTTGGAGCTGTCTATGACACGCTCCAAAATGCAGTAACGCCTCCCCAATTGAAAGGAAGACTCGCTTCAGTGAGCACCGATAAGGAAAGCGTAGCTCCCCCACACGCAGAGGCGCAAGCGCTCAAGACGTACTGTGGTAGCCGATGGGGTGCCCAATCCCCGCCGCTGAGCTGCGTTGTCTCCCCGAGTTGGTGCCACGCTGAGCCCACCCCAGCGTGACAATCAGTCCTTAATAACGGGGGTGCCCAACCTCAGTCGGGTGAACGGCCCCCGCACCTACTGTGTAGCTGACAGGGTGCCCAATCCCTGCCGGCTGAGCTGCGCCCCCTCAGAGTTGGTGCCACGCTGGGAGCCCACCCCAGCGTGGCATTAGTCCTTGGCCGATGGGGTGCCCAATCCCCGTCGGCTGAACAGCCCCCATCCTGTGCCACTCTGGGAGCCCACCCCAGCGTGGCAAACGGTCCCACGATGTCTTTTTCACCCAAAACAAAAACGGTCCCACGGCGCTGCTCCACTCCCCTCCCACAACCCGCACTCCACCCACTGCACACCCAGCCTCCCCACATCCCTCTCACCCCATACTTACCTCCGACTCTGGTGCGATGGATCTTCAGTGGACCGGGAACACGTCTGCACTCTTCAAAGCCAACCATGAACTGAGGAAATGCCGGTAAGCTGTATAATGGGCTATATAGTGGGGTTCAACTCGTGCATATCTCAGGCATTTTTGGAATTTTTGCACCAAATTTTCAAAATGGGGTTTTAGGACCCTTCTCATGAATGATGTCACTGTCATGGCGTTATTCAGGCCGAAGGAGTGATTCGCGCAGTGACTGTGAAATCACCCTTGGGGCCCAAATACCACCATGACAGTGACATAATTCATGAGAAGGTCCCAAAACCCCATGTTGAAAATTTGGTCCAAAAATTTCAAAATGACTGTTTTATTTAGTGTGTTGCGCAGTTCCCACGCAGGCCTCGTAAGTTCGCGAATTTTTGATATTTTCACTCCAGATTTTCAACATTGCCATTTTACCACACCTTCTTATGAGTAGTACAGCTGTCATTTTTCAATCTCACCCAAAATGTTTCCGCCTTGTGGCGCAGAATGGGCGCGGTCGGTTGTCACGAAATCAATGTACGGGACAAATTAAGAAAATCACAGTGACTCTGTTCATGAGCAGAGGTCTTAAAATGGCTATGTTGAAAATTTGGTGAAAAAATTCCTAAAAATGACTGTTTTCTGGCGTCACGTTACGCAGTTCCTCGCATGCTCGTAAGAGGTTCCTAAATTTTCAATATTTTCACTCCAGATTTTCAACATTGCCATTTTACCACACTTCCTCATGAGCAGTACAGCTGTCATTTTTCATCCTGCCCAAAACATGTTTCCGCCCATATAGCGCACAATGGCGCTGTCGGTGTCTGAACTCAGTGTATAGGACATTAAGAAAATCACAGTGTCACTGTTCACGAGCAGAGATCTTAAAATGGCAATGTTGAAAATTTGCTGAAAGAATTCCTAAAAATGACTGTTTCACGGTGTCGTCGCTGGCAGTTCTACATACGCTCTTAGGTTTTGCAATTTTCAATATTTCCACTCCAGATTTTCAACATTGCCATTTTACCACACCTCCTTATGAGCAGTACAGCTGTCATTTTTCACATCCTGCCCAAAAGCGTGTTTCCGTCATGTAGCTTACAATGGCGACGAAGTCGGTGTGCAAACTCAATGTATGGGACACATTAACAAAATCACATTGACACTGTTCATGAGCAGAGGTCTTAAATGGCTATGTTGAACATTTCGTGAAAATTTCCAACAATGACTGTTTTATGAGCGTGCATTGCGCAGTTCCTACGCACGCTCGTAAGTTCGCAAATTTTCAATATTTGCAGTCCAATGACTTCCAAATACCTAAACAGCACATAGAAGCAAGCAACATTCGGCATTGACAAATGCTTGTTAGTGCTGTGGTATATTTAGTGTTTTCATCAGTGTGTTTTCTGCAGACAGAACAATACTCAGTGACCACGGACAACACAGGTCATTGTCATATTTGACTGAACTGATGTACCCTGTATGTTTAACTACCCCCGGTTGTCCATGCAGTATTCATCATTATCCCTACAAGTGAGGACATATCGGTCCTGCATGTTCTGTCTTCGACACTGATGTCCAAATGACATTAACTACATGTGGTCAAGCACAGCCAACAATCAAACCTGTCATTTTAAAATCATTACTTATGTTATTAAAGGTAAGTTGATTGTTGAAGTAAATGACTGTTCAGACTTCACAAATCAATTTATGATCAGTTTTGTAAGTGGAATAACACCCGTTGAGGTGTCTGCGCGTGCTCGGATTTAAGGATGTCTCCAGTTTTTGAAGGCACTCAGCTCACACCTTGTGCCTCATGATGCACCTGAGCTGTCTGTATATCAGAGTATGCATGAACATCCCAAAGGTTGTTATTCCTTACATATACTGTCTGGATAGTGGTTCTTACCACTTTACACCAGTTATAACATTTACACCATTTTTAGCAGTTTAATATACATTTATTTCTAAAACCCGTTCCTTTTTTTTTTTTTTTAAGTCTAGCGGGCCAACTCTAGAAGCACCTCCATGCATGTCGCAAGTTGTGACATGCGAGGGGTGCAGTTGCGCCAAGGACTCCACGCCTGATTCTATAAGGGGCAGGGTCCCCGCGGCCAAGTCCTGTGACTTGAAACAATCTGACAGGTATGAAAAATGAAGGGTATACCTGAAGGATTTGTCACAAGCCTGTAGCTCTGGATGTGAAGGGCACAAGTGCCCCCCATGCCCCAATCCCCCAAGGTTCGCATAAAACCCAGCAGGGCTTGCTCATGACCCCGATCCCCAAAGCTTTAATAAAGCCCCACAGGGCTTGCTCCTGCTCCCTGATTCCCAAAGTTTCAATAAAGCTCCGAAAGGTTAGCTCATGCCTCTGACCCCCAATAACACAGTAAAGCCCTGCTGGGCTAGCTCATGCCCCCGACCCCCACAATTTGTGAACAGCAACTCCCCAACCTGATCCCCGATCCCAAAATGGTATTCCTAACACACATCCCCATCTTCCCTGGTAGTCTAGTGGCCCTCCACCTTCCACCTGGCAGTGCCTGACCGCACCACTCCCCCCAACCCATTTCAAGCTGACGACTGGCACAGCCCACCTCTCACCACCATGGTCAGCCACCGACTGAACACTGAATGAGCATATACTACTGTACATATGCGCTTAGTGAATGAGCTGTCATTCACCATGCATGTATGTATGTACAGTAGTACGTGCTCATTCAGTGTTCAGTCGGCGGCTGGCCATGGTAGTGAGAGGTGGGCTGTGCAAGTCGCCGGCTGGAAATGGGTGTGGGGGATGGGGTGGACTGGCACTGCTGGGTGGAGGAGCCACTAGACTACCAGGGATTATGGGGCTTTTCATTTGTACCACTTAAATGTCAAATAGTCTGGGGTACGGATTGGGGCATGGGGTGCTTAGCCCCGTGGGCAGTTTGACAGTGGGTGATCGGGTGGGGCTTGCACTTAATTGCTCTGGCAGGCATTTACATGGTGGGTGATCGGGGTATGGGGTGCACCAATCGCCCTACGTGGCATTGTACTGTGAGGAATCGGTGCAGGGGTTTGCACCAGTTGAACTGTGGGGCATTTACACTGTGGGGGATCGGGGCATGGAGGTTGCACCAGTTGCCCTGCAGGGCATTTCACCATGCATGTTTTGGGGTTTGGAGGCATGGGGGGGGTCCCAAAGCCCTGCCGGGCTTATTCCACAGCTTGGGGGATTGGGGCTGGCTGCACATTATGCAACCCTCTCAGTGGTTGCAAAGGATGCTTATACCAGCTATTAGCTGGTATAACTGTACTTTGGCAGATGTCCTCTGGGGGTTGTTCGAGAATAGTAACATCGGGGACTTGGAGGCTGCCCTTTCAGAATAGGTTGCAACTGCTGCCATAAACCCCCAGCGCCATGTTGCAGGGGGGTTTATGGCATAACTGGTGGCGCTAGCTGCTTTGGAGAATACCAACTGTAGCAACTGCTGGCGTAAACTGCTACTTGCACCATTATTTTGGCACAATTTAGTTTACGCCAGGCGTAACCCTTTGAGAATCGGGCCGAAAGTGATTAGCAGTTATTTCCTTGTATACTTCTTCCAGTATGTACAATTTTGAGGGAAAAAAAGAAGCATGCAGTTGCATTATATGGCTCCCAGTATAGCAATGTTAATCATATATTATTACATTTATGAATACTGATTAACAGTTTGTTTATTTAGCAATGCTAGTACGCATGATGCAGAAAGATATTTGATAACGGTATGCATTATTGTCATATTAAATCAGTTTTCGTTGATGACAATTTCACAACGCATATTTATTTATTTAAAATTTGGTAACTGGGATAGGCACACTGAACCGAGGCTCATTTCCAGGTGTGACCCGGGGACAAGGGTGATCATAAAGATACAAAAGGGGGTATATACATACATATACATAAACCAGATAACTGTATAGGCAATTAAGATGCATGCTATTTACATACTTATCCATACACATAAACCAGATAACAGTTTAGGCAAGTAAAATGCAGGCTATATATGTAACCCCAACCTCCTCCCTCCCTTTTTTGGCAAGGCAACCACCATAAACAAACAAAAGGTATTACCCCTGGCATTAGGGCAACACCTGGCTCGGGCATCTCAGAGGTCGGGGGGAAGGGCACAAAATAACATTTCTATTTTTACTTGGGTCTGAGAGAGTAGTACAGGTCTATGGTGTGCCAACTAAGTCTGAGGGGGCCCCAAGAAATGCACCTCTCATGGCAGTCAGAGTGCTGACATTATGGTGCCGGGCAATCGGGGCGCCAAATACGGGATTCATCACCCCCTTCCCAAGGTCTGCTCCCCCCATGGAGTAGGAATCTATATGTGGGGTGGGTGAGGTGCACAACCTTTTTCAGCCTTTCTTCTGATGACCCTCTCCTCTTTGCTACTTTTTGACAAGTGCCTACCAGCAGCCTGGCTTAGGGGTGGCCAGGTTTATGACAGCCAAGCCTCTTGGTTCCAAACAGAAAAATCACTGTCCACGCCTGTTTCTTTCTCTAGTACACATGAGCCCCTCTCTGCTGAGGGCTCCACAGGCTCTGAAACTTCCAGTGGCCCAGTCTCATCACTGAACACCTCCAGTTCAGGTGCACAGGCTGCATCCTCCAATGGTTCAACTTCTTTCATGTGGGTTGCCCAGGAACCAGTCACAGATTCAACTCCTGCAAATGCCCACTCTCCACTACAACTGGAGGCATTGGCCTCCCAGTTGGTGAGGTCTTCCAGTTCCTCATCCACTCCCAGCAAACTTGGACTTGTTCCCCCCCTTCCATGGGTTCACCGTTTCCAGTCAAGCAACAGACAGGACCCACACAGCCTCTTCCTGGGCTGCGGGGACACTGTTTACTTTCACAAAGTCGCAGTGCTCATTTAAACTTTCAAAGAATTCCCTGCAGAAATCCTCAGGCCCTGTCTCACACACTGCAGCATTCCATGTTTCAAGGGTAGGCTCTGCACTCAAAGTCTAAGTGGGGGCCAAATGGACACAATGGACAGTCTCTCCGGGAGGGCCACTTGCCATACACATGCCAAACTTGTCTCTGCAGTCCTGGCAGTGAGGGATAGCTATTACATCCCGTCTGACCTTCATACAGACCACACAGACACTGACTGGATATCCAGGAAGTACTACATCCTTTGGAACTCCCACACAATCAAACTCTTGCTCAAACTTGCTAAATTGCTGTTCTTTCTGAGCAATCCATGTTTCTACATGCAAGGGGTACTGCCTTGATCTACTAGCCATCTTGGTGCATTGCAAGACACACACAACAGCAAAGCAACTGTTACTTGTTGCATTTGCTCAGTTCAAAATCTTGTTCTGTAACCTGTACATTTCCACTTCATTTCTGTGACTTGCACTTTTACGCTGCTTTAACCTGCGGCCTGTATTGTTTACTACTGCTGCTCTTTTCTTCATCACCTGCCCTGGCATGGCATGCCCAATTTACATTGCATCACAAAAAATTTCTCATTTTGCTCATCTTAGCTCAATTTCACTTGCAATTGCATTTTACATCCATCTTCAGCTGCCCAGAAACACTTTTGTTGCCAAACAGATGCTTTCTGGTACTTACAGATGCTGAATTCCTTTTTTCCTCCACTGTGGCCTATGTGTAGATGATGGCTGTCGTGTCGCACTCATGTAAACGGATGGTTCCAACCAATAACGGACACCGCAGTACACATTATTTCACAGCCAAAACAAACATCCCTTTATTTCTTGCGGGATCGCCTGATGGTTGCCCAAAAATCTTCTGATTTAGCTGATAATCCACAAAGTTGTAAAAATGATCCAAACTCCTAGGCCTCTGTCTCAAACGCACTCTCCAACACTCCACCATGAGCAAATGCACAGTCCAACACAGATTCCAGCTTGGAGGCATGGTGTCACAGAATGGTCCAATCACATAACACCATGCAAATGAGCAGAGGAACAGACTCTTTCTCCTCAGAGCTCCTTGAGCTGTGGGACTGGAGGAGCCTGCAAGGTATCGCAGCAGGTGGGACTTTGTCTGGGGGCATGGCCTAGGACACCTGACAAACAATAGGGACTCAGGTAGGACCACCCAGAAGGGGCTGGGAGGGGATAGGGTTCCCAGGGGTGAGGGAGCTTGCGGCCAGGACAGGGAGGAGCTAAGCCCTTAAGAGGGGCTGCACAGGAGAAATTCTTCCTCATTCCTCCTTGTCCCAGGTCGCAAGAAGGAAGCCAGGATCAACGCTACTCCAGCAGGACCAGAGGTTAGGTCACATGGCTAGAGGTAGTGAACCAGGAATACAGCTTTTTATTGAGAGGCTAGGATGCTTCAGCTATTGCAAGGTTACTTAGGGGCTCTGGAGTGTGGTGGAATTTGGCTCTGTTAGCCCTGGGCCGCATGACCTGGGAGGGAGGAAAGGAGTCTGGTACTAGGATCTCCTTAGGAGCATGAGGAGCGGGGTTCAAATACTGCTCAATGCTGATGTCCGCCTGGGGGTGGTCGAGCTGGTGAATGCCCTCCATGGGTGGCGGTAGAGTGTGATAGTTTAAGTTCCTGAGCTCTTTCCAGTTGGGTATGTAGGCTGTGCAGCGGCCACATGGCCCAACCAAAGGCCCCAGGTTCAGTTCCCCCCTGGTTGACTATATTTTACTTTTCTGCATGGCCCGGCCACACAAAAACAAAAAAAAACATAAAACTTCCCGAACAGAACTGGTGCGGAGGTGACTCTCCCCCCTACCCCCCAATGATATGAGAGGCTTACCTGGGTGTAGCCTGCATGGGGTGTTGGTGCAGGAATCCAAAGGTCGTGGGTCTGCTGGTGCAGGTGGCATGGTTGGGTTCTGTTTGGCCCCTATGGGCATTTAAGGCCTCGAGAGTTGTGTCTGGGGGTGGGGGTCATCGGGAGTCAATATCCAGCGTGCTCTCCGCTGCCTTGAATCCTGGGTTGGCGGCACTTGGATCAGAGAAGGGGAAGCTCCTAGCAACGGGCCTAGGACATAGCAAGTGGAATCCTGGTGAGCGAGCAATGGTTGCTTGGGGGGACGGTCAGCCACAGAGTTCCTCCAGCAGCATTCCCCCTCTGATGCTAGCACTCGTCCCTCATGTGGGGCCTGGTGCGGTCCTTTCTCTCCCTTTTGGCCGGAACAGTGGCATCACTCACTCGCACTGACTGGGAACACGGTGCCGAGGTGTGAAGCGGAGGTGCCGTTGTCGAGTGGCTGGGGCAGGCCTGGCACCTCCGCCACTACCCTGTCACCTCCTGTGTGGCTCCAAGTAGGGCATCCAGCAGGGTCAGGTATGCTGGTCGGTGCAGCAATGCAGAAATCTGAGCCCCCGGAGCCGAATGGTGGGGCCGCATGTAACCCCGGTGGAAATCTCGTGCATTGGAGCCTAGCCATGCCAAGAGAGATTACTGGCATGCATGCTAGAACACCACTGTCAGATGGCTTTGCGCATGCACAAGGGCGATAGGGCCCTGCGCAGGTACAGTGTGGGAACATACACCATCTAGGGGATAATAAAGAAAAAAAGAGGCAATACAGGTAGTGGTTAAGGGTCTGGACTGTGAGCTTGGACACCAGGGTTGAATCCCACAGCACCTACTGAATATGGTGGAGTGTATTTATAAAAATTTGAGTTAATGACAGTTGCAGCCCAGTAAAGGTGTACAAGCTGAAATAATTGCTTCCATGCTGCAATCCTATATAGTTAAATTGCAAAATGTGTTTGCTGCAATCACGTTTCATGGTCTAAATTGAGTGATGCCAGCGGTTTCTCTGGGGTTTGGAAGAATGTCCATATAGTTAAATAATGCAGAATGTGTTACAATGGGCATCTTTTAGGTATAGCGCAGTGGAACATGGGGGAGGAAAGACTGATTATAAAAAAAAAAAATAGGACTAGGCATTCAGTTAGGGAACTATAAGCTTAAAAAAAAAAGTTACACTATCAAGTACGCCTCTATGTCATCAGCCTGCTCTGCTCATTTGGTGGCAATACAATAAATGGTAGATTCTGGTGGCATTCAAGGTGTGACCCTATTCTGTCCAAACTGTTGCCTTGACGTATGATTCTGTGGCAGTTCGGGGCCCAGAGGGGATATATGGGGCAGCCAGCTTTTATCATGGCTTACTCGGGCTGGCGGCTCTTGTGACCAGTAGCCAGCGAGCCCCAGACAGGGCCAAAAAAAAAAAAGATGTTAAAATGTTCCACGGTCAATGACTCATATTGTGTATGGCAGCATGAGCTTAAGCACCAGCAAGGGGAGAGTGGCCGTGATTTTGTTTTGATTTCAGAGTACGAGCAGCATATTGTGAACATGAACGGAGACTTGGAACAGCAGCTGGCAGCCCTCGTCCGAGGCAAGGGTAAGGCATGGTGGAGGTGCTGTTCAGGAAGCAGGGCACTGGGGTTGCAGGTCCTTCAGGGCTGCTGCCCCCACCAGAACCCAGAGGAGGCCAACCCTGGGAAGCAGCCAGTAACCCTGGCATCACTGACCCTGCCGCTGAACCTGTGACTTTGGCGGGGGAATCGGGCATGTCAGGGCAAGAGCCAGAGAAGACAAGATCCAATCTGGATGAGACGCTGGTGCACCCTCCTCCTCCTCAGAAAAAGCCATGAAAGAAGAGGGTTGATCAGGGAGCAGCAGCAGCGGACCAAGCACTGGGTATGCCTGAATTAGACCAGCTGTCAGCTGATGAGCTGAGAGCCCTGCTTAGGAGTGAGGGTGCCGCCAAAAGGAACAGGGGGCATCAGCAGAAATGGGGCACAGAGTGGGATGCCATGGAAAAGATGCTGCTAGGGCAAGGGACAGAAATGGTGGCAGCAGCTCCCATAAGCCTGGGCATGCCGGGGGACCTTCCACAGGGCCAGCTGGTATCGCTGCTGGTGAGCTTGGGGAGTCCTGAGCAATTGGGGCATAGTCAGCCCACCCTGCCACAAGCAAGCTACCCACCAGGGAGTAACAGGTCATGGGTCCCACATCAGATAGCCCTCGGTGGTTGGGGTCAGCTGGCAGTGAGGGTTTGGAGGCATGGCCTCTGATGATACCCCTCAAGGTGGGGAGAGCCTAGCATACGGCCTCCAGTGGACAACCCAGGCCAATCAGGGTGGAGCAGAAGCTTGACTGGCTGCTGGAAATACTGGCTGAGCAGAATAGGTCTCAGCCAGGAGTGGTCCAGGCGGCCCCGGCTGCAGCAGGGATCGGGGATGGTGGAGCAGGAGTGGCATCTCCACCACCACCAGTACCAGGGCAGCAAGGGGCAGTGAACCTCCAATACCTGGCAGAACCTATTGGGTCACACTTGCCGGACAAGGTGAGGCAGCAAATAATCAACAGAGAATACGTTGACATCTTTGCCCTTCTGAATCAGCCTAAAGAGCCAGAAAAGGATAAAAAAGGACAAGGATGGGTATGATGGGGTTGAACAGAAGCGCAAAGCAACTGTGCGGTGGACGTGGGAGAACTGGGCCACAGGCTTCACAATCTATGCAGGGATCCTCACCCAGGGCAGCCTGGGGAAAGCTGACAGGCTATGGGTCTACTTCAATAGGATAATGACCATGCACGCTAGTAAGCCAAGTGGGGGGTGGTTAGAATATGATGAGGAGTATCGAAGGAGAAATCAGATGGACACGGCACGGTCTTGGGTGGTCTTGGATCTCCCGTTGCTGTGGACAATTGACTTGGGGGGAGGGGGCTCAACATACAGACAGTGGTTTTCCGGTGAGGCGCCCCCTGTCTCCAAAGAAAGGCTATCAAGGGGGTAATGGGGGAAAAGGGGGGCGGAAGGGTGTTGTTTCAGCTCTAACCAGGGCTCTTGCAAGACCGAGTGTTGTAGATACAAGCACAAGTGCATGGCGTGCGGGAAACCACACTCATTTTAACAGTGTGGGAAAGCAACAGAGGCGGGGACAGGGAAGGTCAACAATTTTGTCCCTTTTGGAAGGGAGGGACAAAGGCTGCCAACACTGGTCAAGGCCGAAAATATTGAGGGGTGGTTGGTCAACTATTCAGGCAGGGTGGCCACTCGCTCTTTGGCAGAAGGATTCAGGGAGGGGTTTCGTATACTTTACCAAGGCCCAAGGAGGGCATACGAGGTCGATAACCTGCGTTCTGCCAAGGAGCAACCAGAGGTCGTGCAGGGCAAACTACGGAAGGAGCTGACCACGAGTTGGATCAGCGGCTCCTTCACCTCCCCCTCGGCGCACGCTTCAGGGTGTTTCCCATTGGCTTAGTCCCCAAAAAGGTGCCGGACGAGTTCCGAATGATAAACTACCAGTCTTACCCAGAAGGGGACTCAGTCAATGACTACATTGACCCAGTCAACACTGCGATGTATTACACATCGTTCGACAGGGCAGTGGAGATGGTGTGACAGGCGGGCCGAGGGGCACTGCTGGGGAAGGCAGATGTAGAATCAGCATTCTGCCTGTTGCCGGTGTACCCGGCAGATAGGGAGCTATTGGGCATGAAATTCAATGGGTACTACTACATGGACAACTGCATGCCCATGAGGTGTGCAATGGCATGTGCAGTTTTTGAACAGTTCAGCACATTTCTGCACTGGGCCATGGCACAGAAAGCCAAAGTCGACCAAATGTAACGCTATTTGGACGACTTTCTGTTTGTGTGGAGGGCCGGCTTGGGGCAATGTGCACATATCATGGCAGCATTCCACAAGGTGTGCGCCAAGCTGGGTGTACCACTGGCCCAGGACAAGATGGAGAGGGGATCAAAATCGACATGAGTGAGCAAGTGTTCCGGCTCCCTCAAGACAAGCTGACGGCCTTGTGCACCCGGTTGGACTCTGTAATAAGGGCATGTAGAGTCACATTACGGGAGCTCCAGCAACTGGTGGGCCACCTCAACTTCACCTGCTGGGTAATGCCCATGGGAAGGACATTCATGAGGTGCCTAGCTGGCATCGGGGCCGGCTGTACAAAACTGCACCATAGAATCCGCGTCACAGTGGCAATGTGGGAAGACCTAGGCACTGGGCAGACATTTTTGCAGTGCTTCAATGGGGTATCAATGTGGCCGGTTCCAGTGTCCAGTGAGGAATTGGAACTCTTTGCAGATGCCTCAGGGAGCCTGGGCTTTGGGGCTTACTTGCAAGGTAAATGGTGTGCAGGGCAGTGGCTTCCAGAGTGGATCAGGCAAGGCATTATGAGGCAGATAATGGGGATGGAATTCTTCCCCATTGTCATGGCAGTGGTGATCTGGAGGGATGCACTGTGGGACAAGCACAACATATTCAGGTCCGACAACACCGGAGTGGTGTATGCAATAAACAAACAGTTGGGGGGCAAGGGCCCGATGGGCAACCTTATTCGGGTGTTTGTCCTCAAGTGACTGATGTTGAATATTATCTTCAAGGCAGTGTACGTACCAGATATTGAAAATGGCATTGCTGACTCTCTTTCTTATTTACAGTGGCAGAGGTTCAAAGAATTGGCACCAGCAGCAGACCGACAGCTCAGGGAAGTCCCGCCATTCCTATGGGAATTGATAACTCAGAGGCTTGGGAGTTGATTGAGGATGCCCTGGCACCTAGGACATGAATAGCGTACCGGGTGGGGGTCAACTGTGTTTTGGAAGTGCACTACTCATGAGGGTGGGCAGCGACATGGCCGATCCCAGTGGCACAGCTGTGCGAATACGTACTGATCAAAAAACGTGCAGGGGCCACCCGATCAACAGTCGAGCAGCACATGGCTGGCATTGCCTGGTTCCAGAAAGCTAGGGGCTTCTCTGACTCCACAAGGGCATTTGCTCTACAGAAGATACTGAGAGGTTGGGTGCGGGCAGCCCTGAGGGGTACAGACAGTAGATGCCCGATCAGCCCTACCATATTCAAGCAGATCTGGGATGAATTGCCTAAGGTATGGTCATCCCCAATGAGACAAGGCTGTTCTGGACAGCGTACTTGGTAGCATTTTTACGGGGCTTTTCAGGTGTCGGAGCTCATGCAGCCCAGCAAGGCTACTGGGAGACCATTAGTGCTGGCAGAGGCTGACGTGGAGGTCACAACATCTGGAGTCTTTGTTCACATCCGAAAGAGCAAGACGAACCAGCTTGCCCATGGGAGGTGGTATCGACTAGTGGTGCCCAATGGGCTCCAGTGGGATGTGGGAGCATGGGTACAGGATTATATAATGCAGTGCCTGGCTATGGGGGGCCTTCTTCCGTCATAGGGGTGGTGGCCCCCTAACAGTGTACCAGTTTAGGCATGTGTTGCAGAAGACCTTGTGACAGCTGGGCATCCCTGCAGAACACTACAACATGCACTCCTTTAGGATTGGCACAGCATCGCATGCCAGGGCAGAGGGCTTATCACATAGGAAAATACAGACATTGGGTAGATGGAAGTCACAGGCTTTTGAAAGGTACATAAGACCACACATATTATAACTCTCTCGTGCTTTGTTTGAACAGGTGTTGTGGCCCGAGCAGAGCAGATCTGGATTTGTGGCCACTCATACATCCATTGGGAGGCCCTCAGGGTGAGGCAGTATCCCGGAGGAGAAAACCTGTTCTTGGCACCCGAAAGGGCAGAGGTGCTTTGGTTGGGATAGCGCAGGATGTGATGGCATGAGTTAATGGCAACACTGCAAGCAAAAGCCCAGGAGAGGTTGCAGCCTAATGTCTTAGTCATTCATTTAGGGAGGCATGATCTAGGGGTTATACATGTGAGATAGCTTAAAGAGAGGGTCAGGCAGGACCTGGCAAGAGTGAAGCAATGGTGGCCCCAGGTGCATATAATTTGGTCCGATATAGTGCAGCGGCAGCAGTGGCGGCATGCCCGGAATATTAGGGCAATAGAGAAGGTGCACCAGCTGCAGAACGCGGCCATGCGACCGATTATGAACTCCATGGGGGGTCCATAGCAAAGCACCTGGGAGTGTCGGTAAAAAAGCCAGAGCTGTATAGAAGGGATGGGATACATTTATCAGAGGAAGGAATAGACCTGTTTCTGAATGACATGCAATGGGCACTGGTGAGACTATTGGCGTGAGGGGCTTGTTTGGGGTGAGTTGGTGAGTACTCACCTTATGGAGGCTTGGTAGTCTTGGAACTCTGTGGGAGGGGGTAACAGGGGATCATGTGTCTTGACCAGCCAGATCTCCCTGAGGCTGACAGGAGTGCGGGACGGACGGATGGAGTCTGGAGGGCACCATCTTCGGGCGGTTTCCCACGGCATGGCGGCTCCTCTGATGGGGGAGGAGCTAGCCACAGCAGGTCATAGAGCCATCCCTCATGCCTTGGAGGCTGTTGCTCTCATGGGGTCCTGGTTGATGGTAAGGTGGCCCTGCCCTGGGAGGGAGGGTGGGACAACTATCAATGATCTAGTGATCCATGGTGAGCTAGATTCCTTCCAAGGCTACCTAGCTGCGTACATCATGCTGAAGCGAATGTATATATGAATAATTGGTTTTATTAATAAACACATGGCTGTGGCCATTTCTCCAAAGCTTGTTGTTGTGTATTACCCCTGACATTAGGGCAACACCTGGCAAGGGCATCTTAGAGGTTGGGGGGTATGGGCACAAAATAACATTTCTGTTTAATGAGTAGTACCAGGTCTATGGTGTGTCAACTAACTCTGAGGAGCCCCAAGAAATGCACACATGTCACACAGAGATGGAATGTCCACAAACAGGAATGGGATTGTACTGTATGGCTTTTATTCCTGACAGATGGTACACAGAAACTGGTGATGCCCCTAGGCTTTTTGCAGGTACAGATGCTCCTACACAGAACAACTCTCTTGCAGTACTGAGACTAGTTACACTCCATTACATTTCCCATCAAACATCTACCCTTTTGTTTAGGGATATACTGGACAAATGAGGCATCAGTGATCCTCCAACTTCTCCAAGTGCATATTTCATGGGTTGTAGCCAGAGCACTTAATTTGAGCACAGACCCTGGGAGAACTTAGTTACCACCCTGACCATTTCCATGTAACCAGTTGGCTCCCTTTGCAACCTGGATTGGGTGGTCAGCTCAATTACGGCCAAAGCCAGACAATGTCTGTCATTACATTACAGGAAGGACTCTTCGGGAACACCGTGGCCACAAAAGACAATCCCCACAGCACATCCTTGTGAAAGTGGTCCAGTGAACCTGCATCTGAACCTTGTTGGGCAACTTGCTAGGCACCATCCAACCCAATATTGAACAGTAAATGAATCTTGTAATCTAGACAGTGTTGCACCTACAAGACATTGTAGAAATCTTACAGAATTACACAGTTCCCACACTCTGTAAGGATCTTCTTCCAGAGATCCGGCCACAGCACACTTGGATAGTCCCAGCAGCAGCTACACTCCAGCCCCAGGCTGAAGGCCTTTTTGAAGTACTAAACTGAATAACAACAATCCCAAGAAATTAACATTTGAAAGGCCATAGCTTTTGTTGCAAATCACACAGTCTAATCCGGGCAGCACTTTAAGAAGTGACATGATGAGGGGAATTGCTCCACATAGGTTACTCACAGATACCAACTCCAGAAGATCTCATACAGCTGTGAAGGAATTCACCCCCAAGGGGACTTGAAACAGATGATCTCCACCACTAGCCAGCACACAAATTGATCGCTGACACTCCTAGGGCAAGAAGAAAACCAGAGGGGCCCTTCCTCTGAAGTTGGTCTGCTTACAGTCAGAGCACCAACTTTTGAACTTCACTCCACTCTCTGACTGAGTCAGAACACATGCAGCTCCTGTTTTCCATGAGTATTCTATATCTGTACGTAACAAACATGCATGGTCTAATATAGACCATCTCTGTATGGGTTTCAGTATGCACCTGTAAGTAAACCATGCATAATGAAATCATTACACCTTATTGTACCTCAGTGTACATCACCTAGCGATACAGTGGCAGCACAACCTCATACATACTAATGGCCATTCCATGCAGTAGGTAGCCCAACATCACACTGGCCATGACCACAGTACAGTCACAGTATTTCTGGTGAGTGTGTACAAGACAGCGATATAATGATGGCTCAAGGTCAAAGGTGCTTCTTGTGATTGCACGCAGTTGAAATCCCAGCATCAAAGTGGACATGAACACATTTAAGTTACACAGTGGGGGCTGTCCCAGTGGCACCGAGGAATGAGGTGCTGGATGCCACACCTCATGCCACGCCAGCAACCCAAGTTCAGGATCAGACTCAGGACACTGGGGGTTGGCAAGGGAAGGAGAGGATCAAGCATCCAGAGGACTGCTCTCCTCTCCTGGGGTAGATTCTGGGGATTTCCTCATCTGGTGGCAGCTCTTGTCAGCAGCTGGGAAATGCTACACCTTAGGTGGGGAACAGCCAATGGGGACTGGTGTCAGCGGGCATCTGCTGGAGGGGTGGTCACTCCCTTTATGCACTGATGCCATTGCACGTCCATGCCATGGGGCAGAACAAGGAGTAAAACTGCCCTGGCAAAGGTAGGTGCAGGGGATTGCCCCCACACTCCATGCCAGGTCCCTTCAGTCAGCCTCCAGATCTCCTCTGTGCCTGGTCGCTCTATCAGATTCTAGATAGAGTGACAGGGAGTCGGTGGTCCTGCCTTGGGGGACTCAGAGCCTGGGGGGGTAGAGCAATCGAGTTGCAGTGGAGATTGGGAGACCAGGGCTTATCTGGGGGATTTCAGGTGGGTGGGAACAGGCCGTGCTGAGTAACCCTCTAGAGAGAGTCTGGGAACCAGACAGAAGGAACATAAATAGAATTCACAAAAAGAAAGTTACGTAGTGGTGCCACTTTGAGTGTCGCAGACATAATAATTTCAAATTCAATCCAAGTGACAGAAACTACCAGCATTCACCCTCCATTAAAACATAAACAACATCTGATTAGCTAAGGACAGGTTATGTTTTGAACAAAATGATTTTTTTCAGTGGTGACTATGACATATAGTTTTTAACTGCATTCCACTCCCCAGCAGCTATGTACTGCGTTCTTCAGTGCAAAATGAATTATGATGCTGCGAAAACCCTCAGTAGAGCGTGTCTGCATATTGGGGGACAGTTTTATAATGCCGTTCAGTAACTGCTCTTTCAGAATGACCTCTTCAAGTTTCACGACTACCCGTGTCCCTGAAGGCAAATGTACATACACTGTGTCATATTTTTTTTCACTGCAGCATAATCAAAGTTTAACGTAGCTGTCATATGATGCTACCAAAACAGTCATTTGGAATTCATGGGTGGAGTATGCAAAATTGTAGCAGGACTAAGTCATTTGGTATATGGCACAAAGATCTACGCACATGCATTGGTTTGCATTGAAGTAGGGTGCTGTAGCAAATTAACAGTAAGGCACTGTTTGCTGAATGTATATCACTGCAGCTGTGTGGTAGTGGGGGAACAACATAAGTGGAAAGACAGACAGACACACTGCCTGTGTGTCACGAAGTACCATAAAGTAGTAATACAGCGGAACCCTCTAATAACGGACACGTTTGTGCAAGCAGGTTTTGTCCATTACAAGGGTGTTCGCTGTATCCTAAAGTCGTAAAATAAGAATCTTATCCACCACAGCTGACATACAAGAGCTAAAATGAGAAGATGCCCCCTCCTCTGCCAACCAAACATATGGGGAACCGTTATTTGCAGTTGACTGGGAGCTGAGCAGCAAACAAGGCTGGAAAGATTTTGCTGTAAGGGTTCACTGGGATCAGGGGCTGGGCAGTGAACATGATTGGTAAGATTTTGCTGTACAGAACCTGTGTTGACTGGGGGATCAGGAGGATAAGGAGTAATCCCCTGGAGTAAGATGTCA